>JAGFMF010011810.1:1552825-1577623 GCA_019455555.1 Galemys pyrenaicus
TCCCCTCCCCAGCCGGCAGCAGGGATCGAACTCGTGCTACAGTGGCTGCGGTCTGCTTCATAGTGCGTTGCTTAACCCACTGCGCCACCAGGGAGGCCCAGAATTTGCATTCTTTCTGCTAGTTACCTACACACTATTAACCCAAGACTATTTTAAAAATGGTGAGATATCACGCACATACCATAAAATTTACCCATTTTAGGCATATCACTTAATGAGTTTTATACATTGTTTACATATTTACACTGTTGAGCAACCATGGCTATGATCCAATTTTAAACTTTTCATAATTCTCCCCAAATCCTTCCCCCCATATACAGTTATTCAGCACCCCCACCTTTCAAACTTAGACAATTACTGGCCTACTTTCTTCTTCTGTAAGTGTAACTTTTATAAACACTTCATAGAAATGGAACCATGTAATAGGTGGTGTTTTATACTGGGCTTCTTTCACATAACATAAGTATTTTTGAAGTTCTTTCATGTTCTTAGAACCATTATAATTCATTAATCTTGAAATTTATTGAATCACATACAGAGTGTGAGTTAAAACCAAACTCCTGAGTGAAGTCTAGTTTGTAGATTTGGATCCTGATTTACGAATATTTTTCCTCACTCAATGCTAAGGCTGAAAAAGACACATTTCCTTATCTGAGCAATAGATTTTTTTTTGAGCAATAGATTTATTTATCATTTGCTCCTTTACAAAAGGTGTAACTCTTTGTGACTACACCAATTAGATTCCCTAGCTTATCTCCAATGCAGCTTCCAAAGAGAAGACTCTTCAGGTATTAGAAGAGACCCTGTGGATAAGGTCAACCTACGCCCTCATTTGGCCCTTATAATTCCTGCATTCACTTTCTCGCTGAAGTTTATCTGTATGAAGTTTGTATGGCTGAAGCCTATGACAGCTTCTGGATTTTTTTTGCCAGTTCATCTAACTATTAAAAATATAATTTTAACATTTTACTCAATATTTTCATGAGAAGGAAACTTCAGGGTATAGAGGACTGGAAATAGAAATAGAAGGCTGAAAAATGTCTTTTGCAAGAGTCATTTGTTCATCTGTTTAGCTCTTAGCTGGGCAGTGAAAGGATATTATGCACATTCTGAACAGAAGGCCACCTGAAACCCTGTCTACAGCCTAGTCCCCATCCTCATTTTCCTGCATATTCTAATTGGACTTTCCATTCATGGACCCACTTTGCTTAACTGTAGTCTGTAGTCACAGATAA
Source organism: Galemys pyrenaicus (assembly GCA_019455555.1). Taxonomy (NCBI): domain Eukaryota; kingdom Metazoa; phylum Chordata; class Mammalia; order Eulipotyphla; family Talpidae; genus Galemys; species Galemys pyrenaicus. The sequence continues at coordinate 1,554,061 of JAGFMF010011810.1, forward strand.
TGACTACATATAATGACAATTATATGAGGTAATTATTATAAGTATGCACTGGGAATCACCAAGATCTCTGACCAACTTTATACTTGAGATGGAAAGTTCAGGGTTTAGTGATAAGGAAACTCAGGTTCAGAGAGTGAAGTGACTTGATCCGTTTCACAGAGAACAAGAGCTTGAGTCCAGGCACACAGACTCTCTGGGACAATGCTTTTCCCACCATGCCATTCTGCTCCTCGTTGGTGATTAAGGAAAACGGAGTGTTAGGATGTAGCACTGGTGCATTCATTGATTTAAGAAGTAAACTTTTTGGAGAACCTGTGGATTTTATTTATTTTTCTTACTCTCCATCACCCATTGTCACATGCAAATAGTAGTTAGGAAAACAAACATTTAACATTTCTGGTTTTAAACAACATTTTGCAGGGAATCATTTTGTAGGGAGATTCCTGACTTCTCAGCCTGTTAGAGCTGGATGACTTGACCCTGTCACTGGAGGAGTTGGTAGGATAAGCCCAGAATTTCAATTTCAGTCCAACAACCCCTCTTCGTGAGCTTCTTGACCCATTTTTTTTGAAGAGTGGGGAAAAAAGAATGATATTAATGTCCTTCCTAGCAATTTGAAAAAACATACAAACATGAGTAAAATCCTCGGTGACTGAAAATATCATTAGATCCAGGCTCCCGGTGTTCATGCTGTCATTTCTGAGGGTTCTGATGAGTTTCATTTGAGTGCTGCACTGTATGGAGTTGGCTGAAGCCCATGACAGTGTGTGTTGGCGATGGAGGAGGGAGAGGCAGGCAGGTGTCATTTAGTCACCTGCATTTGAAACTGAGGCAAGTCCCAGACAGAGTCGGCAGATTTGCTTCTGGTACAGTTACTAGTCACTGCTCTAAATTGCCTCAAGCTGGGTTTGCGCAGTGCCAAAATGATGCCCTGGTGAGTAAAAATACCAGCCAGGATGGTCATCTGAGTCATGGAGATGAACAATCACAACAGCAGGAAAAATGACAACCAAAAAAACCCCTGCTGTTCAATTGAGTACAATAGTTAAAAAGGAAAGAAAGAAAGAAAGAAATGTAGGGAAAATTTCATTTTTATTTCTGATTTTTTAGAGGAATATTTTCAGGGAAAATCACAGTCTTTGTTATTAAGAAGGATGACTGCATAGGTTAAAACATTCAAAGTGATATCCAAACCTCTTTCTCCATCCTAAAGAACCAATTCTTTAGGGTTTTATTTGCAGGAAGGTAGATTCAAAGCACCTGAAATCGTACACATGTAATTGCATGGAGTTTGAGTCCTTCCCTGAAGCTCTCAAAGAAAAAACAGGGCCCAGGAATATGATGAAGTATTCTTCAGGTGACAGATATTTGAAAATGCTGCCCTGGGAACTTGCTGGAAACTCCTGCAGCCTTTGAGGCCATGCTCCCAAGCAGTGCCGAATCAGCACTTTTTACCTGGTCTTATATTAATAAGAAATGCACAAATGTACTTAAGTGCAGCAATAAAAATCACAGTGAATAAATCCAGTTGTTGCCAAATCTCAAGACCTGATCTTGTTTGCATTTAACCACCTGGAAATAGCAGGAAAAAAGCAAGAGATAGGAATGTACCCAGTTAAGTCCCCAGCTTGTCAGTAAGGCTGTGGATGCCCTGTGGATGCCCTGTCCATATCCCTTGGCATTAACAGCTCCCACCTGCAAGCATCTGTGACTCTCCTTGCAGGCTGGAAGTGTTGGGGGTTTCAGGCTCTTGAGAGTAGCCACAGCTAAAATTGATGGAAGGAGGTATATAAATATTGTACTTATCTGCCCTCATGTAGCCCAACTTAGCTGTGTACGTTCTACTGCCAGATGACTGGATCTGCCCACATGGTGACCTGATCAGGGATTCAGCCCCTATGCCTTCCTTCTCTTCGCCATCTCACTTTCCTACTTCTCTCCTGCTTTATTCACCTTAGGATGAATAAAGCATTTGTGCTAAATACTTGTCTTACAGTCTACTCCTGGGGAAATCCAAATAAAACACTAGAAAATTTTCTGTTAACTGAAAATTCTTTGTGAGTTCTGATTCTTTGTCTTACTGATTTAGTCATCAGTTCAAAGCAGGTTAAAACTGAGTGTGCAGAAATCCTTGCTTCAGAGGTGTATTTTATGGAAGAGAAAACAGGCTCAGGGCACATACTTAGTGGTTGTAGAAACAGCAACCAGTGGCCCTGACCTCAAACTGGCACTCCCCCTGCTCCCGCAGCTCACCTAGGGCATCCGTTAACTCCCATGTTTAACAAACTATTCCTTTGGTCAGAGTTGCTGCTTGAGAAATCACCGATATTCCCCTTCTTCCCCAAGAAGAACTTTAAATTTAAATCAGCATTGCTGTTTTTGTTTACCCCCCAAATGTTTGTGTCCCATTTTTGTACCCGGGCAGACCATCACGTGACTCCATTTTTCCTTTATTCATTTGACATGTATCTACTGAGTGCCTAGTTGGCTACCAGGCAAACAGCAAAGAAACACAACATCTGGTATTTATAGTAAAGATGGTGTGATAATAATAGTGCCATAATTGGGCATTGTGACCCCCAAAACCAAGGTAAACATTGTTTCAGTTCCCAAGCTGACATTATTGAGGTAAAAATGTCTATTTCCTAACCTCTTGCTCTTTAGTTTTTCATCTGTATGTGGCAATGTCATTAGTTGTTGTATTTAATACCTAGTATATTTGTTCTTAGATTTTTATGACTACTGCTAATTAACTGTATGGTCTTTTATTAGTGTTTGAAGTTCTAATTACTGCAGTACCAGGAAGTTTTAATATATTTAGAATGCATTGCTTCTTTATTGATTCCCAAGTCTTCCAAGTCAAGTTTTGAGTCTCAATGAGTTAGTATTCATTAGAACAGGATATCCTGGTTTAAAACCCTTCTCTCTTGTTAATGAACAAAGAGGTAGAGGAATGATTCATGGGAACTGGGGTTAGTGTTGAATAGATTTTTGTACATCACATGCCAATGACTGATTTTTAGGGAATTGAGGGAGTTTCTAGCACAGAAACCTAGCAAAGAAACGCCTATAAAATGCCCTTCTTGCTCCTGGCATGCAGTACTCTTCCTGCCCACTCAGTACTATGCTCAGTGCCTTGTTCTGGCTCGTGCATTCTTAGTGGGAGTATCATACTTTCTTCCCAGCCACATTTGACCATCCTTTTATATTTTGCTTAGATGTCAATTTCTTCATATCTCCTCCAAGTCCCCAGATCCCCAAAGTTCCCTTGTCTAAATACTGTTTGGCATGTACATTTATCATTCATTAATTCATTAATTGACTCTTGTGTGTTACCCTTGTGCTTCTAAATTGAATGTAAAGTTTAGGAGTATGAAGACCACCTGATAGATATCTTCAGTATACCCCAGTCCTATAATGCACAGACACTCAATAACCTCTTGATCAATTGTTCCCTATTTGTGGAAGATGAAGGTGAAGAGTGAAATTTCAAACGAAATTGAAAATCTACAATAGTTTTAAATGTAGAATCATAAAATTATTGACGACGTATATTAAGGCCTGTCTCAAAGTATTATCTGTCTTCCTTTCCCACAAATACATGCTGGGTACCTCCTGGTATCAGATACTGTATTGGCACTACTGGTGCAAAGATGATAAAGACACAGGGTTATGATCTGGTGGAGGCGAGGCAGTCCTGTGTGTTGCTGGGGCTATGCTTGACATAGGTCACAGGTGATGAGAGATAAGAATGTCTTCAGGGGGGGCATGTCTTCCTTCATTCCTCTATATTTCACTGACTTTAATGGGTAACTTTTTTCCAAGAGTGGGATCTTGTAACATTACTGAGTAATGGTTTTTGGCACAACTATCTTAATACTGGGGAGAAGGAGCTTCACATCTGATTAGGGCACAGGCTCTGGAGTTAAGGCTGCTTCTAGTCACAGTGCTGCCACTGTCTTGGGGCATTGTCTGGCTTCCTAACCTTTCCAAACCCAACTTTCCTCATAAGAAAAAAGGAGGGTCCCTCCCCTGGTGGCACAGTGGGTTAAACAACGCACTATGAAGCAAAACGCAGCTACTGCAGCACGAGTTCGATCCCTGCCACTGGCCAGAGAGGTGACCCACATGGTGAGGCAGACCTCTCCTGCCTTGCCCACTGCTCCCCTCAGCAGTGTGTTTCAGTCAGTCTGCCTGTTCTGCTCCCCACTCTGTCTCTGGTGGATCCTCTCACCGCCCCCCCCCCATACCTCTGGCCTGTATTCTAGCTCTTGTATGCATAAATATATAAATCTTTTAAAAAAAAGAGTGAACAAAAAAGAAAAAAGGGGGGTAGTCATAATCCAACTTTTGGAACAAGATGAAGATTCAATAAGAACTCAGGAGTTGTGAGTTGATGCTTTGTAAAAGCTTGGTAAATATGCTGGCTGTTAGGATATAGCTAGAATACATTCCTTCTACCTGTACTTCCTCTATTCTTACCCTCCCTACAACTCAAGCTCCTTTCCTCTATTATCATACATACCATTCAACTGCAGAGAAACATCTCACTGGGCTCCAGGACATTTATTTCCATGTCAGGAGCACCGTTGGATAATTAGAAGACAGTGAGGGGACAGGAAGGTCAATGTCCCCGTTCTGAGTCATCACATCTGTTGCCTTACTGGGCTTTACCAAGTGCAGAGCCAAGGGGTGAGGATTTCTGTCAGTCCCATTGGGATACAGGGGGTGAATGAGTTAACATTTACAAAGTGCTTTGAGCTCCTTGGAGAAAAGGCACAATCTAAGTATTCTCATTAGTGCATGAATAATAGATGAGCATAAAGCACTTTGCAAATATGAAGTTCTTTCGCAATGCTAAATAATACTTTCCCCAGCCTACCTGTGTGTGTGTGGGAGGGGGCTGTTTGTGGAACTCTGACGGTTCTAGTTTTGAATGTCATTAATGCCAAGCATGGTTGTAGGCAAATTATTCTTCCCTCTGGCTCTCAAGAACAGAAGGGTCAGAGTGAATGATGTATCCAGAGGCAATTCTTGTTTAATATGGTGATGCTTTTTAGGGTTCTTTGTGTTGATGGAGGAAGGACTACAGCAGGAGTCAGCCAGTGTCACTTGTAGAGGATGAGGACGTCTCCAAGGCAGGGCTGGCTGCTGACAGATCTGAGCAGTGGCTGCCCTCCTCCTGTCTTCTTCGTGTGTTGAGAATGGACTTGTCTTCCCGCTGGGTGTGGAGGAGATGGGGGGTGGTCCCAGAACCGTGGAGAAAAAATCTCCTGTGCTGAAGTATCGTAAGATACCTAACTGTGGTGAAATACTCATAAAGTTTACCATCTTACCACTTTTGTAGGCACTGTCCTGCCTGCTTAGGCCCATCCCATCATGTGCATCAGTCTCCAGGACTGTTTTCATCCTACAGAACCGAAAGTCTGCACACAAAATATGGCGGCAGCTGCCATTCTATTTCCTGTCTCTATGAATCAACCTTTCTTAATATCCCACATAAGTGGAATTGTATACTATTTGTCTTATTATGACTGACTTATTTAAATTCACGGGACTTCCCTAAGTTTCCCCTGTTACAGTACATGTCATAATTTCCTTTCCTCTTAAGGGAAACATAGAACACTTAAAGAATATTCCACATTTTTTTTAAATCAGTTCACCTGTTGATGGTCACTTGAGTTGCCCCCAACTTTAGCCTTTTGCATATAACGCTGTATGAATATGGATGTTCAAATAATTTCTTTGAGAATGTGCTTTTTTCAATTATTTTAGGTATTTACCCAAAAAGCAGAATTGCTAGATCATATGGTAAGCCCATTTTCAACTTTTGAAGGGCATGATTATATCTTTTTCTTGTCCAAAAGTCTAGAGTATGGAAAAGAATTTTTGAGGAGCTCAGATTCTCTCCCCCGAACAGTCACCTCCCTTGAGAGCCTCTGCCTTCACCCACACTTACCCAATTGTCACCTTGAAAGTAATTTACAGTTTTTCAAAAGGATCATATAATTGTAGAATCTTGGGCTTGGCTAGAACCATAAGACTTAAAATTCAGTGAAGGATCCTTTGATTTGAGCATATCTAGGATTCAGAAGCCTTATAGCATGACTTACCATGAGGTTTAGGCAACACTAGTTGAAGGTTTCAAGTTAAAACTGATCTTTAACTTTCCTCCATTGGTCCAGTGAGCCAGCACTGAACAAGTCAAAACCTGCTTCCACATTAAGACCTTGTGGCATTGTAAGGCAGTTCTCATGTGGCTTCCAGTCTTCCCCCAACCTACACACTTGCCCTTGACCATTCCTTATCAGGCATGTCCCACCATCTTTGGCTTCAGAGGTAAAATTTGTACATGACACTTTTTCAAAATTACTGACAGTGCAGCCAGGGACCTGGATTCCTTCATCTTTGCTGACTATCCTTGGCTGGCACAAAATATAATCAGGTCCCACATGCTTTAAGTCACAACTCTGCTCCTGGAGAACCCATCAAGTATAACATTTGAGAAAATGTTGGGAAGTTGGTAAAAGGATGATGATTCCTATAGAACATGCATAAGAAATGGATATTTCCCTCAGGGACACAGCAGGTTAAGCAGTACATTGGTTAGGGAGTGTTTTGTTGCAAGTAACAGTGGGCTCAGCAGTGACAAAAGTAATGAAGACATTTAATTAACTCAAGTAGAAGTCTGAGTAGTTCAGCTTAGGGTGGTGGCCAGTCATCTGGCATCATCTAGGAGCCGGGCTCTTTCTGTCTCTCGCTCAGTTAGCCCCCACTTCTTAGCTTTTAGTTCTCGGGCTTCTGGCCTCATGGTTACAGGTGGCTGCCTCAGCTGCAAATAGCAAATCCTCAGGTACTCACTTGTGAGGTAAGAGGAAATAGAAGCTCTTATTCTTGTGTCTCCTTTTACTTTAATGGAAAACACATACTTCCAGGAGGCCCTTGTAAGCAAACCTCCCCTTATACCTTTTACCAGAACCAGTTCTTGTTTCCCCCTAAGGCAATCATTCCTCATTAGAAGGGGTGTTACCCAACTAGCCTCAGACCAATCACAGTTGATATCCTTTGTGAGTAAAGGCAGGTTGTTACAGGAACAACAGCTGGATGGGGTAGTGCCAAGAGGGGAGGATGGCTGTGCCAGGAAATTGGCAGTGTCTACCATAAATACCTTACTGAGAAGAATCAACAGTGGCCATGATTTAAAAAGTTGTAATTTACAGACATTTAATTAAGAGACTTTTAACCTGATTAATTTGACTTATCAAGACAGATTGATGAGCCACTTTGCCATATTTCTGGAATTTTCCTTTCAGTCCCCCCTTACTGTTTCTCAGCTGTACTATAAAGATAACAGTAATTATATACCTGAGTAACATTTCATGGTTGACAACGAATCTTCATATACATTACCCATTTGACCCTCCTCAAAATGTGAGGGGTAGGTAAAGTATTATTATAACTTTTATTACATTTCACTGGACAATCATTTTTAGCACATTTCACTGGACAATCATTTTCAGCACATGGCACGCTGGCATTTGTTGTTTATGCCCAGGCCTCTCTTGTATGAATAATCAATTAATCCCTCTGCTATCTCATATCCTTTTCTCCAGCTCACACTTTTCTTTCCCAACAAAGGCAATCATTCTAAATGTCTGATGTTTATCTCACATATAAAATGCACACTTTGTTTAGTGTGCAATTTTCATTTAAATAAGTGATAATATCCTGTAGGTATCATTCTGTTTTGTACCTCTTTCATGCCAAAGTATGCTTTCCTGAGCGAGGTGCATTGCTATATGTATCCACTCCCTTGCTTTTCAGTGCTGCATAATATTCCACCTTCCATGTCATGTTCTGCTCACTTATGTCCCCTAGTGGAAACCTTGATACCTCCACTTTGTGCACATATTTTCATATGTAATCATTGATGGGCCTGGGTGGGATTTCTCTGGGGTACAAACTCAAAAGAACTGTTGCTCAGTCATAAGATAGATGCTTAATTTGCTAAAATACCACCAAAATGTCTCTTTAGAAAGGCTGTACTAGTCTATAATACTACCTGAAAATTTTCACATTTAACTGGAAACTGGTTATAGATGATGCTTAACTTGTTCACATGGCAGTAAAAGTGAATTGGGATGCTCAGGCACAATCCAGATCTTCTGACTTCGAGTCTTTTTCACTTTCGGGCATTGCTCTGTAAGTCTCTGTGTTACAATACTGAATAACAAATAATATTTCTTGGGACTTTTATTATTTAGACAATGCCTTGATATCAGAAATGTGCTAATAGCAAGTTGTAGGCTAAAGGAAGAGTAGAAATTAATGGGAAGCTCATGTTCTGTGAGTACATCAATCTGGTCTGGGGTCTTTTGGCTGCTTTACCATATTTGCTATTATATGTATATTTCATACATGAAAAAGAGGAAGTGCTGTACATCTTAATCCTCTCCCACCTGCCGACCACCAGAATGTGTTACTTCTATCCGTATATGGCCTGAAAGTAAAGCAGGAGTCATAGAATGTTAGAACCAAAAGGGGTTTTGGAGATTGTCTAATTCAATCCTGCCATTTTATAGATGAGTATGGGGAGCCAAGAGAGAGGTAGTCACTTTCCTGAAGACACACAGCTAGAGGCAGAGCCAGAACAGGCACCCAGGCTACCCAAGAAACAGTTCATTATCCTTTCCACTTCCTTGCACAAAGCAGCTTCCCCTGCCAATCCAGGAAGCCACACTTTTAGTGTGAGTTATAAACAGTGATGTTCTGGCACATATTTTGCAACCATCTCTCTGGGGAAAACAAACTCTATTTGTAGTATTTGCCAATTTCTGCAATGTAAATATTCTCAGCATGGCCATTTCCAACTGCTCAAGTGATACCCCTGGATGCCTCAAGGAGTGGGGAGGAAGAGCAGCACCATTATGAACTATTTCACCATCTGATGTCTTAGGCGCGAACAACTACCAGAGCATAGCCAATAGTGAAACCTAGGAATACGCCTAAGAAGTGATGAATTTTGAGTCTTCGGTGGGAACATTCTTTGGTGGGAAATGCAAATATAATCAAAAGAAAAAAGTCTGAGGAAAAATGAGTTATTCCAGAGATGAATTTTCTGGATAGTTGAAGGCTTAGCTCTTTAAACTTCCAAGTTATAAAAGTTTTAACACTTATAGATGGAATTTTAAAAGAATTGTATCACACCCTTTCTTGCTTCATTTTGCACAAGGCATTGCAGTTTAGTGCCTGTTTATTGAAAGCTGAGGGCACATGGAAGTGGGATGCTCCTTGCCCTGGAATTAATGACCCCGGATTGTTGTAGAGGCTCTTGACTCGCTTTTAAGAAGTTTTTTATTCTCACTCATTGTCTAGAACTATGGTTTCTTCCTACTGTCAGTGTGTCTGTCTCCCTCCTTCTAGCTTCTCCCTCCTTCTCCGACTTGACCAGAGCTCCAGAGTTAAAGTTACTGGAATCATATTAACAGTGTCATTAACCTGCTGACCCACAGACCTGATGAGTAAAATGCTTAAATTTTAGTGCATGGATCTTGCAATTTTTATTTTGGTTGCCCAGAAACCTTTTGGTTTAACTTTGGGTTCTTACAGAATCTCTGGAGGGGAGATATGCCTACATTACTCGGTACCATGTTAGTGTGTATTGCTTCTATTATATTATTATTATATAAAAGCATAAACTATCATTATGCATCCATTCCATTGTAGAATTATAGAAGAAGAGAGTTTTCATGACTGGGTGATATATCAGGTGATATATCAGATAAGTAGATATGTCCAGCTTGTATTTTGAGGGACCCCCCACAATGTTATTGGGAAATGGTGTTTCATATGATGAACTTGGCAAAGAACAAGAAATCAGATATAAAGTTTGGGGTGTGTATCATTGGTCTAAAGAGGATTCTTGGACTCTTTCAGCACAGACCCAGATAATTGATGAGGAAGTAGATCTACTGATTGGGAGTTTCTCCACCTGAAGTGGGGAGGGTCTTCCATGCACCTACCCAGCTGTCTGCTGGGGCTGGGAAAGGAAGTAGGGTGTATGCACTGCTTTTCAGCAAAGCCCCCTACCCTTGTTTCATAACTTTGATATAAGGAAGAGGAGGCAGTGTTAGGTAATTTTCCCCCAGCTTTCAAAGAGGAAGTGGTTTTTCATGCTCTGATCTTTCTTAATTGCAAGAAAGGTAGCTTCATGTGCTAATGGAGATCCAGCCCCCTCTATCCAGAAAAGCATCTCCTACACAAATTTGTGCAGCATTTCCTTCACAAATTCACCTCTCATCCCTCCAGAATCTTAAAGCCTTTGGGGATTCTCAGGTGTCATTTCCTCATAGTATTCTTCCTTAAGCCTTTATTAACTTCTTGGAACAGATTATTTGGGGCTGAGAGTGGAAGGAGGACAAGGACCAAGAAGTGAGCAAGCCCAAGACAAACTTCCTTTCCCTTGCTGGCTCCGGGTTGGCTGTTGACATCATTTGGGCAACTTCTATGAAGTATCTGGGGTGGGGTCACCCTTCCTAGGGCAGCAGGGAGCCCAGTAGTGAGGGGTTGCTCCCCCGCGCCTGCTGGTCTAATTAACAAGTTGGGTCCTTTCCAGCTCCTTTGACTGGCTCTCAAGGGGCTGGGCTCCACTGGGGGTGGGCAGACAGTCTTACTTTAAGCAGCGTATTGATCCTCACGTGGTCCTGTGCCCTCTTGGGGGAGCACTCTCATGTTTTAAGTGCATGCAGTTACTCTCTTGACTGGCTTGTAAACAGGTTTTAATGGGGCTATTAGTGTAAAAGGACAGGAAACTTTCAAAAACAGCCTCTTAAATATTCATGAGGATGTTAAATCTGGCGCTTAATCACCAGTGTTTGCACACAGCTAACGGGGGAGGAGGACAGATGACAGGCTGCCTTCACTCTGAACAATTGACAGGGCATTAATAAACGCTCTTACAGGCATGATTAATGACCAAGAGAACAGGACTTTTTTTTAAACAAACGGAGCCCCTCTCCATTGGGGACTCCTATTCTTGTGGGCAGTGTCCATGTGGGTGTGGATGTGGGATTCAGGGGGAGATGGAGGCTTAAAAACAACATAAATTCTTCCTTTTCAGAAATAGTTAACTGGACCCTCCATTCACTCTACCATTCCGGCTGCCCCTTTCCCAGAGCATTAGTTCCTCAGGGGAAACTTTCCAAAGACTTTTCTCCAAAGTGTTGCCTACCTGGAGAATTCTTTTTTTTTTTTTTTTAAAGATTTATTTATTTATGCATACAAGTACTGGGGTACAGGCCAGAGGTGTTGGGGGTGAGAGGATTCACCACGGAGAGCTGGGAGCAGAACAGGCAGATCAACGGAAGCACACTGCTGAGGGGAGCAGTGGGCACAGCAGGAGAGGTCTGCCGCGCCATGTGGGGCCCCTCCCTGGCAGGCAGCAGGGATCGAACTCGTGCTGTGGTGGCTGCTGTTTGCTTCATAGTGTGTTGCTTAACCCACTGCGCCACCAGGGAGGCCCTACCTGGAGAATTCTTAATTCATCCTTGGTGGGTTATGAGGGAAGCGTCTGGACCCTGAAGGGAGCAACCTGGAGGGCCATCACCAGTCGTCTCTTCAGTACCTGAGCGCATACGCTTTCGGAATGGAGTAAAATACTGATGAAGATGACTTGGGAATGAATTTGGGCTGCCCCACCTCTCCCCAAGTCACCCTCCTATGTGTGCATTTTAATTCCTGGAGAGGCATCTTTCTCTTACTTTCTTTAACATCTGACTTAGAATCCTCGTTGAAAAAAATGTGTGGAGAGAGTGATTTTAACTAGTAAATGATTTGCTCTGTAATGCTTCTAAGCATGGACCCTGGAGACATTCTAGGTCCATTTCTCCTCCTACTAAAGGAAGAAACTGAGGCACAGTCCGCAAAACAACATGTCCAAGTCCAAACACTGAAGCGGTGGAAATGGACCCTGGACATTAGGACTCTTAGTCCACTAATTTTTGTTGTGGATACCCATGAAGCACAGTGTGACTCTCCAGAGAAATCCAGAGAACACCCACTAGTTTCTTAAAAGTGCTGTGGGTTCCAATATCAGACCAGATTCCACTATGGCAAGTCCTGTGCTGCTAGAATAAAAAACCAGGTTTTTCTTGGAAAACATCCCATAGTTCCTATGTGGTGGGAAGACCCAACCTCATTATCTGAGACCAACTTAGAAATTCAAAACAGGTCTTTCCCATGCCTGTTGGGACTTTTGGTTGACAAGTTTCATTTAGAAATAAAACCAAGACTACATCCAGTGCACAAAGTCAGAAACCCATAAAAATTTCATTTTACAATCTAGACTCCCTCAGTGGCCCCCACATTTAATAATGGCAGATCAAGACCAAGAAATCAGTGTCTTCCATAGACTCTTCCCAGTACCCAGTCCTTGCTGCTCACATTCCACATGCTTCTAGCAAGTCCCTTCTGTGCACAAGCTACTGAGGAAGAGACTAGGGTGGAGAGAGTTGTCTTGAAAATGAGGTCTTTGTCCCCAAGGAACTCTTCTTCTAGTTAGCAATTTGACTCAAGGGCCATGTCAGAGGCTGTATAAAATACCAGCCTGGGTTTTTTGCAAATACAACTTTTGTCATCTCATACCCTTGCTCAAGAATCTGAGGGGCTCCCACTACATCTGCATTCAGTCCACTGAAGCCCTTCAGCACAGCAACTCTAACTCGCCCTCTGAACCAGAATCATCCATGCCTTCCAGTCAGTGGGCCAGGAACCTTTCTTCAGACCATGTGGAGATGATTCTTAATCATAGACTTGTTCATGGACTTGGTTCAACATTTTTTTTTTTTTATGAAATGCCAACCAGGAATGAAAAATCAGTCTCTCTTGCTAAACAGTTTGCATTAATGACTTCCATAAGAACCAATCTATTGATTTTTTTTTTTAAAACAAAATTCCACTTGAATCTTTCATCTGGATATATAGCTGGTAGGTGCTGTTGGTAGAGCAGCCAATTTGAGAAATAGTTTCCTTTTCACATTTGGAATGAATGAATTTTGATGGTTTTTAACCAATAATATTTGGCCATGTTTGGTACAAATGCATGACACAGATGATGCTTTAAGCCCCCGTTAGTTGGACACTTACTCAGTGGAGGGGTGAAAATTAGTCACATGAAACACAAGGACAGATTCCATGTCAGGTTATCAACATTGGTTTCACAGAGCATGATTTGGGGTTCACCTTATGGTGCTTATACCCAAGTTTCCTGTTCTGTACCATTATTTTTCATTTGTTTGTTTAATCAAATACAGTAGAATTCAGCATGGTTCACTGATTAATACTTTCATTAGACTATAGAATATTTGAGTTGTATTCCCAGTAGGCCTCCTAAACTGTTGCCTCCTATATTGAGGCAGTAAGATGAAGCACTAAGACCTTTTGTATCTATTTGTGTTTCCTGTGTAGTAACGCATACATTACCTACCTGCTGTTTCCCTTTGATGCTTCACAGTTGTCTTAAAATGAAACTCCCATTTTGAACTTTGAATCTTCCATTCAAACACACTCATTTTCTAGCATTCCCAGGTCAATCAGCAGGGTCACAAATATGCAGATACCTGTGCCAGAAACTGTAGTCCTCCTCCTCCCACTTGCCATTGTAGCTAATCAATAACTATTTGATTCTGACTCCTAAGTAAATCTCAATCTGTCCACTCTGCCGAACAGCCCTGTGTAAGCCTGGGTGATGGCAGCTACCTCCTTACTCTTATTGTTTTGCCTACTTTGGCCTCCTCCAATTTGTACCCTAGGTTCAAGACTTTCTTAGTTCCTTCTGCCAGGAATGCACCAAATCAATCAAGATTCTGAATGACTCTTCTCTGGGTCACAAACTCACCCCTAATCCCTATTGTGGCCAAGAGGATGGCACCATCACTAGTCCCTCCCAGAACATCTGGATTTAGAGTTTTCTACCTGGAGGGTATTAACATTTTAGGGGGGGCTGAGGTCCTAGGCACTTAAAGACAATGGTCACCATATGGTGTGAATTCTGGAGGAAATTTAATCTCATTCTGATGTTCAAGATTTGTGTATTAATTTTTCTAGTTCTTGGCATAGCTCAGGTTAATCCTTAAGTCCAGAGCAAAGATGGCTTAACTGTGCATATTGTGAGCAGCCAGACTCTTGAAATTCCATGAAAGGAGTTATACTTTGGATTAGGGTAAATGTCCTCAGAAGTTAATGACAATTAGGAAACCCACAGGGAGTTACTCTTACAATTCACGGTACCGATAGCTATAACCCTAATCCATATATTGTACCGCCATATTCCTAGTGGGCTAGTAGTAGAAAGTTTGGGCATACAAATTCAATGAGGATTTTTCCTGATGAAAGTTGAATTAATAAGTGAGATCTGGAAGATGACATAGTTCCATAAGTCCTCCACAGTTCAACTAAATATCACCTCCTTTTTGAAGACTTTGTCTATCTCCCCATGAGGATTAATAGTTAAACTTCTATTCATAGAATTGTTATGGGCATTTCATGAACTAATAGACAGGAAGTACTAGGAAGGCACTGGGCCCATTGTTAGCGTTCAACAAATATTAGTTATTATTGTGATAGGACAAGTATGGATCAGTGATTTACCTGTAGGTGGTTTTATGGGTCATGGTTTGAGAAGCGTTATTCCAGAGGAAGGAGAGGCAAGGATGAAGACAATGGATAACACTTATTCTATGGTTGGAACTCCCTGAAGTCCTGAAATGCCCCCAGCCAGAAAGAGAGCTCTGTCTTGTTTCCCTGCATGTCAGCCAGAAGTCCCTATGTTTAGGTGAGCATCCCACAGGTGGAAAACATCTACTGTACCCACTGGCCCATGAAATCTATGGCCATGTGGGCAAATGACAGGTGATGATGTTTTGATGAGATGTTGGTTTCAGTGAGTGGGACTCTTAGGTTACCTCTGAGAAGCAGAGTTCCCCCATTAGTTAAGTTTATCTAGAATCAAGGTGTTTGCACAGACATGGGCAGGTGAAGGTTACTTTTTAAAAGGACATAATTATTAAGAAAAGGAGAATGAAAAAAGAGACATCTGCACAGACATAGATGGGCACTCTTGGGAGGAGAACTGCATTTTGCCATGCAGAAATTGTACTGATACAGTGTTTTTTTGGGGGGAGTAGGGGCTCATTCATTTGTGGAATTTCCATTGTTAAAATTAACCACGTTTAGAGAGTGATTGGTTAATTTGTGAGGACTGTTGGGTCTCTACTGGCCTTCAATCTCCCTATCTCCACTCTGGGTCTGCACCTCCAAATACTTTCGATAGCAGTTGGTGCCTCAGGAGTTCCCCCGTCCAAGGATTTTTCTTTCCTTTCACTGGTTTAAAGACTGACTGTACCAATAATTTCTACACCCACCTCTAGTTTCTGGTCTTGTGACACTTCCATCCCGTATTTCCTACTCTTGGCTTCCATCACAGGGCCATAGCTGTGTCAAGTTCTGTATTCTTCAGACTTCTACTGTGCCTCTCATTTGAAAGCGGGTGTAGGCCCAAGTGCCAGGGACCCACTGTGCCAGAGACATGGTGAATGTCTTTCTGGGCATCATGGCGGATGCTCCCCTCAGGTCCTTGTCCTTTTCATGGAGAAATTTACAGGTGGGGTCAGGAATAGATTTTGAAAGGTTAGATGCAATCCCAAAGACCTTGCCCTTTGGGCAGGAGGTGGTGTGTATTAAGGCAGCCTATCAGGGGACATGCATTACCAACTCTTATGCTTTTGTATTAAGCATTATGTCTCATCTTTACAGTCAGATTAATGGAGATTAGTGGCTTCACTTAAGAGTTTAAACAGTGTGCTGACCCAAATTCTGGGAGCCATCATAACGTGCTCTATAAGTTAAAGGGATGGACCAGCTGGTGTTGAGTTGCGTAGGGGGAGTCTACATTTTCACAAAGTGATTTCATTAATTGTTTTATGTAAGAAAGTGGGGGTGCCTCTTTATACATAATGTATGTATGACACTCTCCCTATTTTCCACACACTTAAATGCCCGTCAGCCCAATCTGGTGATGCGCTGTTGCTGAGAGGACATTTAATAACTAACGGTCACTCATGCTTGCCTCCTCTGACTTCTGTGGGTGGAGCCCAGTCCCTGAAGTCTCAAATGGTTTCATTAATGTCTTTTATCCATTTGAAGGATAAAAATAAATCTCTCAAAAGCTCTTAGAAACCCGCCACCCTGTATGTGGAAGAGAATGGAGTCTGGCTGTTAATTAATAAACTTAAACCATCTCTATAGCAGCATGCAGCTGTGATCCAGAGAACACAGGAACCAAACCCAGCCTTCTTGTGAGGTCAGATTAACAACTGAAAACTGTCTTAGTGCATTGGCTGCTATCACAAAGCACCATAGTTTGGGTGACATAAACAACAAAAATTTATTTTGCATGTTTGCTTTGTACAAAATAAGTGAACTTCTCGCTTGAACTGCCAAGTCCAAGATCCAGGTGCCTTTGGGTTTGGTGTCTGGCGAGGGTCCTCCTTCTGGCTTGTAGGAAACAGTCTTGTAGTTTCCTGAGACTTTCCCAGGACACATGCAGAGAGTTGGTGAGGTGGAGCAGGGAGAGGGCAGGAATAGGAAGGGATAAAGGTGATAATCCCATCATGAGACTATGAACTCTAACCCTAAACATTTCCCAAAGACACCAAAGCTGCCACCTTGGGGATTAGGGTTTCTGCATATGGAATGGGGAGGGGCACAATTTAGTGCAGGGCACTGTGACTATTACAAAGTCAGAGGAAGTTAGAGATGAAGTTTGCTTGAAAGTGTCTGTTTTCCTTAGCAAGTATACTGAGGGCTGTAGCTTATCTTTGCTCTTATCCTCAAAGGGCAGTAACTTGGTTAGAAGCAATAATCAAGCTTTATTGGAAACCAGATCTGGTGAAAAAGATGAATTGACAAGCCACAGAAGGCATTTTGGACTAAAGACTAGGTAATGTGGCTGGTTTTGTCGTGTCCTGACGGAGTCCAAAGTGCTTGACAGGATGAACAGATACAGAGAGTAATTAGTACAGGGGCAGAAATGTTAGCAGGCAGACTGACAGCATCCCGGGACCCCCAAACTTGCATGCTCTAAAGGGAACCTGCCATCCCGTCAAAGGCAAAGCATACTCTTAGTGGCGCTCCTAAATCCTCAGGATTTATTCAGATTCCATCACATAACAGATGTGTGAATCTGGGAAAATCTCAGCATCTCTTATTTTTTCAGGAAACATTTGGGGGTTGCATGTGTCTGGGGTTAGATAGTGAGGTTACAGAGATGAATGCAGCTCAGGCAAGTCTTGAGGGGTTCTGCTCAGGTGGGGGTGTGAACATGGAAAAGGTGATTGTTAAACAATGGACTAAGTGTCGTGACAGAAGTGTAAACAAGTAGTCAGGAGATCTGAGAGGGTAGAAAGTGGTAGGAAGTTATCGTGAAGCAAGTAAAGCTAGCTCTGAATCTCAGTGGAGGAGCAGGAGTAAGCCAGGCAAAGGTGGGTGGGCAGGAAGCCCTGGTGGAGGGAACAGCCAGGGAGAAGCTTCTATGGTGAGTTTCCTTTATGGAAACATGGGATGAAACTTCAGTATTTTATGATAACAAAAGAGACATAAGCATGCATTGTATGGGGAGACTTATACTAAAATTATTTATCTGACGTGCAAGTTTAACGGGTCCTCCTGTATTTTTATTTGCTAAATCCTGCAATCTTAATGTGACGGCAATTAGTGTAGTATCTGACATAGATACCCAGGAACTATGTGTTAAGTTTGACTTTAGACTGTTTTGCTCTAGAATGGGAAAGTAAGAATGAAACTTCAAAGTGGGAGTAGTAATAAAGTCTAATACAGAATGTGGTCCCTGACGTCATAGAAATCTTCCTTTTCAGGAGTGAGGACATTTCCTGTCAAGTACAACTTGGTGTTTAAGTGCATCCTCCTCTTTGTTTAGAAACCCCCCTGGGACCTGTGCTGATGGGCTTCTGGGTGGTGGGGGCCCTTTAAGGTGAGTAGCAGACCTACTTCTGGGGTTAGTGGACCAGAAGGGACATACTGTGGATAGTTTTGCTCTAGGCATGTAATTTAACTTTAGATTGTTTAATCTTCTTTCTCTTCCTTGAAGTCTAAGAAGTTCTGAAAGTCTGGGTGATCTCTTATAGGAAAAATTCGGGCACTGAAGTATCCTAAGAGCTGGTCCAGAGAGTTGCTTGCTTCCCCACCACAGCTCCCAACTGGGCACTCTGGAAGACAGAATCATCTCCCCCCACTTTCTGGCCACCCCAAAGACCTGCCTCCCAGGACCTTGCTTTCTGCTGGCTGTAGGGGGAAGTTAGGGCCTTCCCACCCTAGGTGATATGGCTGTGTCTAGATGTGCTTAACAAATTGCCTGTTCACTCAATTACATTTTATTTAATCATCTGTAATCATATAAATTATGCCTGATGGTAGTAAATGTTCATGTCAGTTCCTAATTACAGATTGATTAATTGGCTGGGGTGATCTGTATTACTACTTATATAAGAATATATGAAGATGATGATAAATTATGGCTGGTGAATCTGAGCCCAGGAACATGGAACATTTCCAAGTACATTCCACTTTTTGGGGGTGGGGAAGTCATTTCCGCTTCTCTTTCTGCTCCTCTAGGATGCCTCCAGGAGAGTTTCCATTCTATTGATTGGTTGATTTTGCCAACATCTGAGTTAAGAAATATTTATTATTGTTTAGTTAGTGTGTGAATATGTGTGTAAAATTTTTGCCATGCAGTGCTTTGCTTTTTGGCTGTCGGCAGAGATGAATAATGACAAGCTCATTAAGTTCAGTTTCGCTCATTACAGCCTGCTGGGCCCAGAAAGTTCCCAAGGTTGGATTTGGCCTGGAGAGCAGGAATCTAGAGAATGAAGAGGTGTGTGCGTGTGTGTGTGTGTGTGGGGGGGCACTTGATCACCATCTTGATGATGATTTCCTATTCAGTGACTATATTAGGACTTTGTTTCTTTAAATGAATGTCAAATGGTCCCAAAAAATATCTTGCAATTCTTCCCTAGTAACATCAGATCTTTGTGGTGTTCATTAAGATAACTTGCCTCTGATGAGTGCTTAGTTTTTGGGAACATAATCTAATGAGAACATACCCCAATTTCATCATCCTTTCTCCCCTTCCCACTCATTACTTGGACTAAAATAAAGATGATGTCATGTGGGGTAAGACCCATGAATGGAGAGAATGAATCTGCAATGTCATCCTAGGTGTTTGCCCCTTGAGAAATCATGATCAGAGGAACAGTGACAGAGAAGTCCGTGGGTACTCTGAAGACAGATCGCTTCATGGGGAGAGCATCAGCTGACTGAACCCCTTGACAAATGAGTTGTAATAGGGGTTCCTTCCTTTCGCTTTATTAGTTGACTTTTTCTTGAGTCTTCTTGGCCCCTATTGGGTCACATTGTCAAAGAGACTGAGACAACTGTGATTGACCCAGACCAAACATAAGACTCCCTGGTGGTCTGGGGAGGAGGGTCATCTTTCTGGAATATATAACCTGCTAGATGGTGACACTTGATCAAAATTGAAATTCTTCAGCCACCAAGAAGTAAGTGTATATGGGAAATTTATGTGTCCGTGAGTGTGTGTTTAGGATTAGGGACAATGGGCTGTTTGGTGAGTGTCACATGAAGTCCCTAAATTGCAGGAACCATGAATATCTCAGATCCTTAGGAATGAAGACTCAAGAGCCTCAGAAGAAAAACACAATCAACAAGGTACAGTTTCCAATGTGACTTGGTGTTCCTTTAGTAATTCTCATTTTGTTCTTCCTAAAAATCTTTGCAGTTACAGCTGGTTCCCATAACTGTATTCTGCACACCTCCTGGAGGTGTCAAGGGGTTAACCAATTAAAAAAATTCTGCCAGTGTGTGTGTTGTGGAGGGACAGTCAGTTAACCTACCCAGTATCCATTCTCCCTACTCCTTTCAAACTGAAACCTGATTGATGCCCCCTTCCCTGCCCCCAGGATCAGAGAAGAATCTACATAACTTCAAGTCAGTGGGAGCCCAAGGACAGACAAACTGGCCCAATTAAATTGGAGGGAAGGCCTGGAGTCCAGCCTGTAGAAGAGGTTTCTTTGTCCCTCTTGCTTTGTAGGAACAAAGAAGAGCACAGCCCTAATTGCCACTGGCAGTTATTTGTGAATATGAAGGGGAAAGCATCGAGTAAGAGCTGAGAGAGGGAAAGAAACTAGGCCTCCCTGACATGATGCCCAACGGGGGCTATCACTTCTTGCCTTGCTAAGTAAGATGAGAATTATCCTTACGACTTGAACTCTATGAACTGAGGATGTTGGTGACTTGCTGTTAGAAGCAACCCCCTTATTGAAACAGGCATCCACTATTATTTTCTTTTACAAATGAAGAAGAATAGTAGAAAGTCAGTGAGCTGCCTCACATCCAAAAACCAAGGGAGGAATGGGAGCTACAAGCCAGTTTTTGATCCTGAGTTGCTTTCCCCTTTTAGCAGATTCCCTTCTATATAAGGGATGACCTCTGAGTGATCAGAAGTTATCTTGAATTGATCTGGAGAGGCTGAGAGGTAGGGGGAAATGTTCCCTAGGAGCCCCAATAAGGCCAGGCTGAGAAATCTAATTCCCCCTGGGTGGACTGCTGGCTGCCATCTGGATGAGATAATTATTACCCTGCCCTTTCTTTGTTTAATCGGCTCTGTGGTCATAACAATGGATCCCAGTGAATTGTGCTGGTAAACAATATCTTCTGGATCCTGGGGGAAACTCACAAAACAAAGGCTGCGGGTGCCCCCCTCCAAGGGAGGGAACAGTATGGAGAAGTGGAGTACACTCAAGGGCCATGGCAACGGGCACCTCTGAAGTTAGTTATGGGAAAAGGTCAGTCTGGGCAGGCCCAGCACCCAGAGCCACTGTCAGCTCCTGTCCTAACAGGCCGCTTCCTCCATTCCTGGTGCTCTGTTACTTTCTGTGCGGGACTTGCTGGTAGATTCCCTGTTGCAGAGAAGTCATCTGTGGTGCAGGGCTGACCCGGGCATGGGTGACCCACAGGGAGCTTGTGCTGGGCTGGCTCTTAGGAGCCGTCCCAGGGTGGGCGGAAGTAGCCTGGCCTTTGCGTTCTTGCTGTCACTGTCACTGCGTGCGGTTTGTCCCTGGAAAGTGTGACTTTGAGCCAGAGGTCCTCGAGCGCAGGGAACCCCAAGGGGCTGGTCACTGACACTGCTGGCTGCTGCGTCCACCGGCCCTTGCTGAAGGGAAACCTGGGTGCTGCGGCTCTGTGCCCAAGATACCTGCCCCCTCTGAGTGTCCTGTTCTTGAAGACTTCTCTGGGGACCGTGACTCCACTTCCTTTTCTATCCACGAGGCTGCTTGAACAGGGAGACTCTGTGGCCACATCTCAGTCTATGCCTTGTCCCAGGGGGTGGGGGTGCTCGGTAACTGACAGGCTGGCTGTCAGGCTTGGGACACCTTTCAGCTGCAGAGGGAGGACCTGCCGGAAAGCGGCTCTGGCCTTTCAGGATGGAGTGTTGGCGTGAGCGCTGCTGAAGGCAGGAGGGGGCCTAGTTGCAAAGTGGATTGTGTTTCATTTTCCTCATCTGTGAAACTCAGATAATACCCCCTTTTCTGCTTCTTGTGTAAGATGACTGTGAAGGTCACTGTAGAGATGGGCAGAGCAGAGTAACTAAAATTAGGAGTGTACAAAGTGTGGGCTAGTCCACTGTTTGTTTGCTGTTATGAGAGGTCGGGGGCTGTCTAAAAGTTTTACTGACTCTGGCCTCCTCCTAGAGGAAACAAATGCAAAACAACAAGCACTTGCTCAGAGAATATGGAGGCCCTGGGTGCCACTGCCACTGAGGAAGAGCCCAAGACCTTCTTCCCAGGAGGTTCCACTCAGTTCTCACCTCTGCTCACAGGGATGCCTCGCTTCTCCCACCTGTTTGCCTGTGCCTACTCCTTCCACACTGACAGGAGTGGTCTTGCTTCAGTCTGTAGCCTGGGCCACGCGAGTACTGGCTCTTGGGTGGCAGCAGTTCTCGCTTCTCTTCCCTGTGTAGATCTGGCCTGATTCAGGACTGGATAGATGGGGATTTGTGAGGCTGAGAAGTCCTCCCTCCATAGCAGGGGGAGGGCTTATGGGGATGCAGAGCGGGCTGAGATGGGCATGGGGTTCATGGACTTACAGACTGTCAGAACTTGAAGAGACTTTAGCCATCAATTTTCACACTTCCTGCTACTTCACTCCTCTCTCCCATCCATCCATTATTCAGGAGTCTTCAGGGGTACCTGAAACATGCCAGGCTCTGTTCTGGGGGCAGGAGATGCAGCACTGAACAAAGTGAGACAGACAAAACTCCCTGGCCTTGTGGAGGGACTCCACTGTCTAAAAGCTGTACCTGAAACCAGTGCTCATGCTATGTGGGGATAGGGTACATGTAAACAAACCAGACAGTAAAATAGACATTGTGTCCAGTGCTGATAAATGTGCAAAGGAAAATCAGGCATGTAAGAGGAACAGAGAGTGCTAGAGACAGAGAAGGGCAAGGGGTGCTGTGTTAACTGAGGTGGTCAGGGAAGGCTCCTCAGGAAGGTGACATTTGAGCAGAGATGTGAAATTGCTGGAGGTGCAGCCATGTGGATATAGGAGGGAAGGACATTCATTCCTGGGGGGTAAACATATACAAAGACCCTGAGATGGGTCCCAGCCTGGAGGGCTGATGTATGGCAGGGAGATCAGGGTTTGGAGGAGGGTGGTGGGGGAAGCTGGTAGGTGATCAGAGAGGTCTATGTGGTGGCAGGGGAATTCCCTAACCACAGGCGTCTTGTAGGTCTTTGCTATGACTCAGGCCCTTGCTCTGAGCGTGATGAGAGCCATTCCAGGGTTCTGAGCTGCGGTTTATAAGTATCCCTCTGGCAGGTGAGTGAATAGACAATGGGGTGTCAGCAGGCAAACCAGGCGGGAGTGTGGTGTTACAACCCATACCCACAGTGAGGGCGGACTGGACTGATGTGGTGGCAGTGTAGGCAGCGAAAAGTAGCTGGGGTCTGGAAATACCTTGACGGGAACACTGGCAAGATTTAACGACAGACATGGAATTTGTTTTTTTTTTTTGTTTTTGGCTAAGCATTCTTTATTTTGTTAGAACTTTTTTTAAAAAGTGAAATTAGCACAAGTTTGTTATTAAAAAAGAGAAATAGACATGCTCAGTGGGCGAATATCCATTCCCTTATAGAAGACCAAGCTACAGTCTAGTCAAACTTAGCAGCTTTCTCTGGGATCTGAACAAAGACATTGGTAAGGCTGCCTTTTTTAAAAGTCTGTGAAATCATAAATACAGAAAAGTATGATTTAAGCAGTAATAATGAAACCACTATTCATGTACCCACACCAGGTTAAGAAGTAAAACATCTAGGGCCTCCCCTGGTGGCGCAGTGGGTTAAGCAACGCACTACGAAGCAAATCGCAGCCACTGCAGCACGAGTTCGATCCCTGCTGCCGGCCGGGGGGG
>JAGFMF010011810.1:1582841-1636407 GCA_019455555.1 Galemys pyrenaicus
CAGTGTTTTATAATTTTCTCTGTATAAGTCTTTTGTTTCTTTTGTTAGGTTGATTCCCAGGTATTTGATTTTCTTGGTTTCAATTGTAAAGGGTATATTAAAAAAACAAGTTTTAATTGAAGTTTAAGATGCATATAGGAAGATGAACAAACTATGTGCGTGTGCACGTATGTGTGCATGTGTGCATGTGCATAGCCGACTGAGTGTTTATATGTTGGGCACACCTATGTGAACAGTATTGGGATTGAGAAATACCACATCACTAACACCTCACCGGCCCCATTCATGTCACCCTGGCCTCTGCCATCTCCCAGGGCAACCAGTCACTCTCATTCCAGGTATAGATGAATTTTATTGCTTCTGTGCTTGGTGTAGACAGGATGGCATGGCATGCCCTTTTCTGTGTGGCTTCCTTTGCTCAGCATTTTGTTTGTGGAATTCATCCCAATTGCTGTGGCTGCAGGTTATTCATTCTCATTGCTGTCCAGTAGTCTGTGGGAATATGCCACAAATTATTCATTTGCTCACTCTGCTGAGGATGGGTACTTGAATGTTCTTGTCTCTAGCCATTACCAGTAGTACTGTGAATGTTCTAGCACATCTTTGGGTAAAGCACATGCATTTCTGAAGAAACCACTAATTTGTAGGGCATGCATATGCTTTAGTAGTTACTACTCAATAGTTTTCCAAAGCAATTGAACTTCTTCGTCTCTTATCAGCCACATAGGAGAACAGCTATTTAAATTTTCCTCACAGACACAGGGTGTTCAAGAAATGCTTGCTGGATGAGTAGAAAGAGAAGGATTTTTAGGAGTTCAACCACTGATGGGTCCAAGGTACATGTATAAAGGAAATAGGCAGTGTTAACCAGGACCTTAATGTCTCTGTTGTTAGAATGTTCAGGAAACTTTCTTAACTGTTGAAAAATTGCTCTTTTTTTTCATTTGAGCCCTGATTGGGGAGGCTGTGTCCTCTCCACTAACTCCTAGGTTTTTGATCACTTCATTAAACATCTGCAGTGGAAATTCATCTGGAAGAGCCTGGCACTGCAATGATGTGGATCTCCAGCTCTTTCCTCTTGTCATATATTTCTGTACAATAAGCCAGAAAGTTAGAAGTAAGTTAGAAGCAAGGAAGGCTCAGTCCCACAGCTTGGCAGTCATGTTCAGAGAGTGGCAGGTTGAGGAGAGTGGCAGAGGAGTTTCTGTTCCATTAGAATGTCACCTCTACAGAAGAAGAAAAATGGCAGACAGGAGGAAGGTCCTGTGTTCAAGCAGCTCTGATCCTTGCAAGCTCTACGTAAGTGATTTGCACCTGCACAAAGCCCCCAAGAATTCAGAAGAGTCGAATGATGAGGCCATTGGGAATTTCTAATCATATGAAAAGTAATCAATCCAATCAAAGAATATCAAAGTTTTTGCAAGGAACCTCAAAAATTTCTAATTCCACCATTTCTTGCTATAGACACTCCTTGTGTCTTCTTGCTTCCACTTTTCTGGATGCACACCAGGTGTTCAGTCATCCACCAGCACCTTCATCCTCCTCAATATAGAACCTAAGTTTTCATTAATACCACGTAAACAGCTATTATGCGGTTTTACTAAAACCTCTTTCAATTTGTTTTATTTTTTATTTTGGGTAATAACATTGTGTGGCTAATTTATACTGAGCTTGTGGTGAACCATAAAATTTGCCACTCCATTTTCATTTTTTTGTATCCAAAGGGCAGGTTTCTAATAAAAAGGGAAAGTAACGTAGAGGACACTTGTACAGTCACAAGTGGGCAGAAAAAGTTGCCTCACGTATCTTTTTCAATTGCTGTCTTACTCTGTTCTGACTACTATAATAAACTACCATCAATGAGGTGGCTTAAATATTTCCTTCTCACAGTTCTGGAATCTGGGAAATCCAAGATCAAGGTGCTAACAGATTTGTTTGCTGAGGACTGAATTTTGGCTGATGAATCACCATCTTTTTGTCATGCCCTGATGTGGGAGTGGTCTCTTTTATAAGGGCACTAATACCATTTGTGAGGATTCTACCCTTATGATGTAATAAGGCTCCACCTCCTAACACCAGCATAGTGCAGATTAAGTTTCAACATAGGAATTAGGAGGAGAAAGTTAAGGGGAGGGGTGTCTCCAGAGTGTTAAATTCAGAATTAGAGCCTCCCTACAAACAAAGGGGCTGCAGGTGTTTGGAAGATCTCACCAAAGACTGGATGGGATGCCCAGTAAATTGGGATGAGTCTGAGAAATTCCTTTCTGGGTAGGGTTCCCGCTGGAAGGTGAGGCTCTGTGAAAGGAACCTGATGCCCTTACAGACATCTTTTAGAGGTAGAGATGGGGAGTGCAAAATGGATGGGTAAGAAGTGAATGAGGAATGGACTTTGAGAATGGGGTGGTTATGAATTAAAGGAGTGCAATGTTATAGGTATGGATTCTAGGGGAAAAAATGCTGAAATGACTCAGTTTGGGATTGAAGACAGAGGTGGGAGATTATGTTAGAATGTGGCTCTCCCTAGTCATCATCAGAAAGTTCAATTGGTTGGTGCGCAGTCTTGGGGGATTCAGAGCAATTTTGCTTGAGGCAGGGGGTTGGACCAGATGACCTCTCAAGATTCCGTCTCTCTTGATGATTCAGGGAAGACATTTCTCATTGTCTTGACAGTCCTGAAATGTCTTTTCTTAATGGGGAATTTATCTGCCTGATTCAATTTAACTGTTGCATTTGTATTTTGTACATGCACCTGCCCTGGGGCAATGGTTACATTTTAAATAAATCAAATAAATCAATAAATATGATACGCCTCACTTTAATCATTACATAATGCAAAAAATTATGATAATGCCACATTAAGTTGCAAATTAAGACATGTGAAAGTAAGGGAATGTGGAAATGAATGTTCTCCCAGCAACATTAACTCCCCTGCCTTGTGATGTGGTATAATAAAGTCTATATTTATATCTGCCTACCTAGCAGTCTCTCATTTAGCATGGGCCAATGTGGGGGATTATTGCCATTATGAACCTTAACTTTTGTGTCTGATGGCTTGTTGTAAATGTGCCATCTTAAACGAAGCATTAGCCTGGCTCCTGAGAGGAGAGAGACGTGACCTGGGGAGCAGGTTGTGCTGAGCAGAATAGCCTGGGCTGAGAACCCCAGCTCTATCTCGGGCAGCTGTGTAAACTGCCCAGATGACTCAGTCTCCGGACTTCTGTTTCCTCAATTATAATACATACTTTTGAAATGCAAAAGTAAAAACCTGCCTGCAGTATTTAGACCTTTGTCAGCCCTACCTGCCATGCCAATACTGACTAGGGTGGCACCATGATTATTTGTTTTATTTTGGTGCATTTGTAATTTCATTTTGAAGAAAAGGATTCTGCTGCTCTTAACTATTACATTCACTGCTTTAGTCCTGATTTTACTGATGAGAAAGATCATCTGTATCTGACCCAAACTGCCTATCTTGTCAGAGACCACACAGCGACTTACTCTCATGGAGACCTCTTCCCTCCCAGGCCAACAACTTTCCATTGACCTTGATCGTGTCCCCAGATGAAAGCTGCTTCTGTGAGACCTGCTTCAGGGCAGCCTGGCTGTACACATGCAAGATACGGAGGAGGTCTGCGGAGCAAGGAGTGATGGGAAGATACAGGTGTTGGCTTTAGGTGCAGGTAAATTCTAGGTTCACCACTTGCTGGCCTGTGACCTTGAGCCATTTTGAATATCAGTTTCTTTTTCTGTAAAACAGTGGAAGAGAATCTACCCTTTCAGGGTCCAATGAACCAATGCTTATAAAATGCTTGTCATAGTGCCCAGCTCCCTGGAATACCAAGCAAATATTAGCTGGGTTTTCAAAACGTCCTCTGATGTACAGAATGGCTATGTTTCTCCAATTTCCCTTGAGCTGCCTCAAGAATTTTACTATGGAAATCCCTTTAGCAATGATACATTTAAGTAGGTTGAGCATTTTCTCTTCCTACCAAGAAGCTTACTTTCCTTTTCACTTGCAGAGAACCTGGATGAGCACCACACAGGTATGGCGGTATGGAAGCCACAACACTTTAAATGGTTCCCTTTGCCTATTAAGTAAGAACACTTCACTTTTCACAATTGGCTATGGTTGAGGGTTGGGGGTGGGGGTGGGCATTTCCCTACTGCCACCACATGATGTTGCCTTTGCCTCTTCTGGCTTTGCCTGCTGTTTCTTCCTTCTGGAGCGTCGTCCTCTCCTCCCTTCTCTCTTGTCCTCCCTTCCACACTGTCCAGTCTCTGCTTGTCAAAATGCACACTGCCCTTCATAGCCTGGCTTCAAAGCCCAGGCCTCCTGTGAATTGTCTGGATTACCCCCAGAAAAGTGTCATCTTCCGGCTTCTGCCCTCAGAGCCCCTCTTAACTTCCAGAGCCACCCCTGTTTTACACTCCCATGTTGGCAGTGTGTTTCTGGTTCTTGAGAACAGGAAAGTGTTGCCCATCTTTACTGCTCTTGGAATAATGGTGGGCAGAGAGCCTTTCATGCTGGGCAAGTACTGAATTGAATAGAACTGAATAATTAGCTTTCTAAGCATCCTCAAATTACAGGAGAGCCTGAGGCAGGAGGCCTGTGCTGGGTGTGTGGGAAGGGGGCTGGGCAGGGGACAGAGAGGTTCACAAAGACCAGCATGGTTGTTGTAGCCCAAGCTTCTGAGCATTGCAATTTTGCTAAAAGTGGATCTGCAAAAATAGAACCAAGAATCTCACAAAAATCAATCAGCGCCCAGGAGAAAAGGATGGTGGTTGTGTTGTTTACAGCTTCATTACTTCTCTGAAATCTTTTGGAAGCCCATCAGTGTAATTATCCCTGTCTCTCACCAGGGCCTGGAGTTTTTGAGTCCCAGGGTTGGCATTATTTGGGCTCAAACTAGGGAAACTATAATTTGTTTTTCCTGTTTGTTTTACTGAATGGGGTTCGTTAATCACATTTGGGCTGTACCCCAAGGAACATTGTGTTTTATAGACTTCACTTCCTGTCAAGGAGGGGGTGGTGCAGGACTGGGGAAGTGACTTCCTGTTTCCTGTGAGAGTCAAGGGGAGGGTGTTGCTCTCACAGTGACTCCAAGCCATTAGACCTCTGTGGCATAGACAGAAGCCAGAGGTGATACCAGAGAAACGCAAGGGAGGGATATTACCTCTTCCTCAGGAGCTGAAGCCCGTGGGTTTTATCTTGGCAGGTGTTCACTGGGTGCCAGTTACATGGCCCCACTTGTCCTAGTATCAACCAGTTTTGCCCAGTTATGTTGATATTAGGTGTCTGGTGCTTTCAACTTGTCCTCTGGGCAAAGCCAAGGCCTCCACAAGTGGCTCCATGCCCCATCTGCTTTGTTTATCTCAGCCTCTTTCACTCACCAGCCCGCCCTCTTTCCCCCATTACTGCTTTTCTTCCCTCCCTCCCTCCCTCCCTTCCTCCCTCCCTCCCTTCCTCCCTCCCTCCCTCTCTCTCTCTCCCCTTTTCTTTCTTCCTCTCTCTCTTCCCTCTCTCCCTCTTTCTTTCTTTTCTTCCTTCAAAAAAGTGCTTACTGATGGCTAACATTTTCTCTGACCTGCCTAGACTTTCCTCATCTCTCTGCTTGTCTAAATCCTTCATGTTTTCTTAAAGCTTTTATGGTCATTGTCCATTGCTGCCCTTTCTTCTGAGATTCAGTCCCATTTTTGGCTTGAACCTCTCAACAGCACCATTTTACCCTGCACTCAGCAACTCTGGGCTGAGCATCTCTGCACCCAGGGGATGTTCTAGCTGCTGAGAACACAGAAACAGACAAGACCCTGGTGTAGACTTCAGGGTGGCTTATGGTCCAGTTTGATTTGATTTCTTTTTATAAGTGTGTTTAAAATCGAATAAAGGGGGCCTCCCTGGTGGCGCAAGGGGTTGAGTGCTGCACTGTGGGGCTTCTGGTCAGGGAGGGGACCCACATGGCACAGCAGACCTCTCCTGTCTTGCCTGCTGCTCCCTCAGCAGTGTATTTCAGTTCATCTCTCTGTTTTGCTCCCCACTCTGTCTCTGGTGAATCCTCTCCTCACCCACACCTCTGGCCTGTACCCCAGCTCTTGTATGCATAAATAAATAAAATCTTAAAAAAATTAAAAAAAGGAATATGTTGTTGTAAAAAATGCCAGCAGTAGCACCCAAAAGTGAAAAGCAAAAGGCCAGCTTTACTCTCCCACCTTTCCCTTTCTTCATCTCCACCCTCCCGAGGTAGATGGGGCACCGGTGTCTTGCATGTCTCTTCCTGACACATTCCAGACCTTTGAGCTGTTCTCAAACAGTTTTATGTGTGAGCTCCAATCTCCCCATGGGGTGACAGGCACTGGGTGGGGGAACTTCTCTCTCAAGTCCTTCCTATTTCCTTTCACACGTTTGGGCCCACAAGAGGGAACCTGCACTTGCTGATAGACCGGCATGGAATGCAGGGGCACAGAAAACCCTGTGGGTGGACTTGTGCAGATCCCTTAGCAGTTCCTTTTAGATTCCCTGTGTGTGTATTCTACACCACCTTTGGGGGTAGCTCCTGCAGGGCAGGGCCACCCAGACTGTCATTAGATTCCTTTTTCTAAGCCTACGATTCTTCTGGGTGCCTACTCCCAAGCCAGAGCTTTTGGGTGAGTCCCTGAAGTTCCAGATTCTTTCCTGGCTCAGCATAACAGCCCAGCCCCGGCACCTTCCCCTGACCTTCCCTTCACACCATTCTTCTTGCTTCATCAAGGGACTCAGAAGCTAAGTACCTTTGCTGGTGTGGTCAGGCTTGTAAGGACTGCAAGGGCAGCTACTGAGGTTCAGTGGGCGCCCAAGAGAGAAGCCTGTGCTGTTGGCCAGACAGAGACAGAGAGGGAGTAGGGGAGAGCAGGAGTATCAGAAAGAGGGATGCGTAGTGTTCAGAGGTCAGCATATCACAAAATGATTCTCGTTAATTATTCAGAGTCCGCCATCTATTGTACAGCAGGTGTGGGCAGCCAGGAGAGGAGGTTGGCCTTTCTCTGTGCCACTGAGAAAGGGAGGGTGGGGAGGCTCAGGCTCAGTCTTTGGCTGGTGTGTCTGGGGGTCCCAACAAGGGGTGGAGCAGATTCTCCATCTTTGAGACTGTTGTTCTTCACTGCCATGGGGTTTCTGACTCTTGGGTTTTGCATAGGTAGAAGGCAAATAGAAAAACCAGTCTAATAATCTAATCTACAGCAAGATAATGTGTGGGCGCGCTGAAGCCACCTGCTTAGACAGAAAAAGCAAAAAGGTAGAGAGAGTCTGGGAAGAAAAAGAGACTGCTTGCACAACAGTTCACGAGGGAATATTGTGTACCCTTTCCAGCATTTCTCTTCTGAAATGTCTCCCTTTCCTTCATGCTAAGTGTCAGCCACCCGCTCCAGAGCTGTCTGCTTGCCTGGTGGATGGCAGCACCCTTCAGCCCTGCACACCTGGTCTCCAGCTTGACCCTGCGTTCTGAATGAACCTCCTCTGGCCTCCCTCTATTCAGAGTCCATCTCACCTGCCCAGTTCAAGGTAGGGATTTTGTAATGCCAGGTCAGGACACTCATTCATGAAGTAGGTTTCCCTGCCTTGGCTTGAAGGAGATTATTTTCAGAAAAAGATCAGAACAATATGTGTTGCAGAGAAAAGAACAAAAGAAACCCGAGTAGAAGAATAACCATGGAGCAGAGGCGGCAGGTGGAGTGGCCGGCAGCGCGGGCTGGGCTCTGTGGTGGGGACCCGCCGGGGTGAGGAATTGTGTCACTGAGTCCAGCTTTATAATCTCACCCAAGCCCAGATTTTCCCCTGTAGAGTGGGGCTAAAGCTAGTGGCAATGGCGAGGTACAAAGAGCCCAGAAAGTGCTGCACCAAGGGCACACAGGTTACAGGGGAGCACCTGTGCTCGATTGGCCCCAGATCCAAGTGCCCCCAGCTCTGTCCTCAGCTGGAAGCCTGACTTTGGGAAAATTCAGGGGAAAGGTCTGAGAACTGGTGAGATAAGTGACTGGGGACAGGAGGTTTTCGCAGCTGCCCTCGGATGGAGCCGTATGGGCATCTTCTTGGGTACCTGCTCGAGCACCTGGCTCCTTGCCATGGGCCATTCCTACTGCCATTTCATCTGGGCTGAACATGTTGAGCTCCAAGAATGTGAAGAGCAGGGAATGCAAACAAGGTGGCAGCACACCACATAGGTGCTGGGTGAGGGTCAGACCTCCGACTCCGGGAATCTGGAGATCCGTGTGGCTCTGGTTCCAGAGCTGCCTGGCCGTGAGGTCCTGGAGATGTTGCATTTTCCCCGAGCCTTGGTCTCTTAATCTTTAGCATCAGAGATGGACATTACAGCACTTCCCAACTGTAACATTCCCACAACCGGCCAGTGCTTGGACGATGCTATGGAACTGAAGTGAAAGACCCAGCACTCCCCAAACTGGGTAACAGCTAGGGAGGGAAGCTGAGTTTCTGCCAACTCTGCAGGAAGCAGGTAGAAGAGGTCAGCATTTATGGTTCTTTTGTGCTTGTCTTGCTTCTTCTTGATGTCCTACCTCCCTGCTCCTCCCCAGATCCTTTACAAACTGCTGTGATTAGAATGGGCAGCTCCCTTACCTGGCTCACCATCCTGCCCAGGTCTTGCCCTTGGCCATGTAGACTGTGGGTATTTCATCTTGCCTTGTAATGCTTTTCAGTCAGCGTTTCCAAGTCTATTGCCTGCTCAGCCTGTGTGGGTTCATTCCAATGGGGAACCATGCTCCCTCAGGGTGAACAGAGGGCCTAATGGTTATCCTATGGGGTCAAGTTAAGGGTTGATACCACCAGTTGCTGATCTCCAAGTTGCTCAAGGAATCCCTAGCATGGGTGTGACCACCTACCAGGCTGAAGGTGCATAGACATGGGTATAGGAGCCTGTCTCTTGCCAGGTGACTTCTCCCCTTCTAGGTGTGGCACTTAATGCACCATTGGTAAGTGTCCTTGGCTATCCTTGAGCACTTGCATTGGGGACACCTGGCTTTTCTGACCTGTGTGTCCTCAGCACCATTGCAAGTGTCAGGTGGTTTCACAATATGCGTAGCACATGTCTGTAGGGAGTGAACTTGCAGACTCACTGGGGAGACCAGACAATGAGACCATCTGGTATTTACAGAGTGCTTAGTAAATGTCAGGAATGACCCTAAGTGGGTTTTCTGTATTAATCCATTTAACCCTTATCACTCTAAGGGACACAAACATTTACCACTCTCATTTTATCGATGAAGAATTAGAGGCACAGAACAGTTCAGAAAGTCATCCAAGAGTACACAGCTAATAAGTGGTCAGGCTGGCATTTGTGCCAAGGGCAGTCTGGACTTGTGTGCCTACAGGCTCAGTTGACATGTTGTTTGCATATGAGGCTGGCTCCCTATTCCAAGTGTCTGAAAATGGGGACACATTGTATATGACCCTTAAGAATGACCTGGGGATTTAAGTATAATTCTCAGGTCATGGAAATACCAGAACACGCTCTTGTGTCTTCTATCACCTGAGATGTCACTTGCTGTCTGGTGCATTCACACACCCTCTTGGGTCCTAATGCCTCTGGGGTTCTTGGTTGGCAGTTTCAGTGATGGCATTGAACATTCATGGAATCAGGAGACTCCTCCTGTCTTATTCTCTGGTCACTACAGAGTGCCTCCTCTACGAATACCCCTAAACTTCCTTCTTGGAAGTTTGACACTGCTGGTGGGCACTGTACACCTGCTGCTAAAAGTGGGGCACCATCCTTCTCCAGTCTACGTGCTGAAGCCTGGGTCAGGCTTCTGCTGGCACAGTTTCGGCACATAACACTTTCCAGATTTCTTGTTGTGTGAGAGCATAAAATCAAATGCTTGGTGATATGATGTCCAAAAGTGTGAGAAGGGCTTCAGAGGAGAGAAACAGAGATGAAATCAAGCCAGTGGGATTTAGGAGCTATGTGATCTAATACCAGGGACAGCACCCACTTGCTGTGTGACCTCAGATCATTCTTCTCTGGGCTTCAGTTGCCAATCTAGTAAAATAAGGAGATAGTCAGAGCTCTAACATTAGCTTCAACCCTAAAACTGAATAATTACAAGATTTCTGGGATGAAGAGGGACTTAAGATTTGCCCCCATGTCAGGAGGCTTTGAATAAGGGGCTAGAAGCTCTGGTGACTACTTTCCTGAAGTCTTGTTTAGGAACCAGTGGGACTGCCCTTTGACCCCATCATTTCTCATTGTGATTGGATCTTCCTGGTGGTTCCATGCTACCCTCCACCCCCCACCAGGTTGGCCTCACTGCTCTCTCCCTTCCTCCACTTCTCTTCCAAGCCTAGATTGCTCCAGTATTTATAATTGGTTCTCTGTTTCCCTCAGATGCCATTGAGTTGAGCTCAGCCAATTTCCCTCCCTCTCAATGCATCTCTTTCATCCCTCTGCTATTGGACCTTCCTCCCCCACCATCACTGCTTTCTCTTTCCCAGAACCTTGACTCCAACTCATCCATCTTCCCAGAGTGTGGCTGGTCCTGGCATTCCCCTTCCAGTGCATTCTGGGGACAGGTGCTGTCGGATGCACACATGGAGAGAATGAGATGCTCCCCCTCCCTGGGTACAGAGAAGATAATGATCTGAGCGCTTCCCTCCCAGGGCATGATGAGAATCAGTGAGTTAATGCCCATAAAGTATTATAATTACTCCATGGAGTCATCTGATGGAGCGATGAGGAACTGGGCATCTGGCTCTAATTTACTTAGAGCTGGAGAATTCAGGCAGAAGCAGCAGCCTCATTTTTTTTTTTTTTTTGTACCAACCACTCACCCCAATGCAGAACAGTATTTCTAAGCAGAGGCTGGCACTGCCTAGTGAGCTGTAAATATACCAAATTCTTGATTCATGAGACCTGTGTATGGAAGGTTCACGGCAGATACATTTGTTGTCTTTACGCTCCCCTCCTCACCACCTTTGATGAATAAGGAAACACATCCTGAGATCTTCTGTAACATGATCTCAACCATCCAGCTGGTTGGAAGTGCTTCTGGGAGAAGAAACTTCACCACTTCATTCCCAGATATTCTTTATTTTCTTTATTCCTCACCCTTTTCCCTTCCTCCTGCCTTACCTTTTCCCTTCTCACATGTTTTTGTTGTGGTCCCTTTTATGGTGCAACCCAATGCTGGACCCAACCTCAGGTTTCCTCCTTTGAGTGTGCAGCCAGCAGAAGAAGGGGAAGAAATTGCCCACCTCGAACCCCTTGTGCAGAGCCAGGTGGTTCCCTGCAGAGTCAGGCAGCCCTTGCTTCTGCTGCTGCCACCAGTCATCTTCCTCCTTCCACTGTCTGGGGCTGTTCTTCTTTCTACACTTCTGCCATGTGGTTACCCCTGCAAATCTCTTCTACCTGATTATCCATTGTGACACAAGTTTCTTCTTCCAAAGACCTCTTCAAAGTGTACCCACCCTTAATCCTGCTGACACAAGACCATGTCACTCACCTGTTCACATGATCACCCTAAGCACTTTGGGATCCCTGATGACTGGATTGCATTTCAAACGGACAGGTCATTTTACCTTGTGGATTTGATGAAAGAAAGCATGCCATTTGTTTCACCTGTTAAGCTTCGCAGGTTAGCACCAAGTCCCTTCACCTAGTACTGCTGGATTATCAGCATTTGTTCCCTTCCTCTTCCACTATCTTTCCAGCCATCTCCCTGTGCCAGAGGGACACCCCCCAATTTTATCTGCAACCCCATCATGCTAACAAATAGGCATCTTTGTAACAGAAACACCTTAGGACCACTGCTCTGTGTCCACTTCATCTGGAATCCAGCCCTTCAACAATGAACTTGAGTCTGATAAATAGAGACTGTCAGTTTCTGAAGATGTCAGACCTCCTCCAGTAATCTAGCCTTATCCCATTCAAACTTTTAAGTCTTACTTCTGTCATTGGAGTATAATGCTTTGAATATAAGACCATCATTACAAGAGACCTCAACAGGCATTTGTTAACTAAATGATTTTGTGATATTCTGAGCCCCCTAATCTGATTTTTGGATTTGGGTGTTGCGTCTACTACCAGTGTTAGGCAGCTGAGATCATAGGTTTTGTCTGGTACAGACTCAGGAGTGGGGAGGTCATGGGCTCTGATTCTGGATGGAGGTAAACCAAGAGAATAACCAGAAAAAAAGTGTTTGGCAACATGCCAGGTCATACAACCAGATTTGCGTTAACACCCTGTGGTAGCTGGCCCCTTGCAGCAAACACGGTTATTCAGCTGCTGCAATGTTACTAGGAGAAATGGTCAGTTATTCATACTCATGAAGCTTGTGCTTCCTGGAGGCTCTCGTTTTTCTAAAATATTGAACACACTTGTAAACCTAAGCATCTTCTCTCTCACTGGCAGGCAGTAATGACTGGAAGAGAAAATAGCTATTTCAGTTCAGAGGAATAAATGTTTATCATTGATAACAAAAGTAATGAATTAATTCATAAAGCATTGGTCCCACTTTGTAGAAATTGCCCAAAATTTCCTGCATCTCTCTTCCTCACATTCTCTTGCCCACTTCTGCATCCTCCTCTGCCTGACCATTGGAAACACTTCCTGTGGATTCTCACTGGCCATCATGCTCAGGGACAGGAGGAATCTGCAGATTTAGATAAATTGGTAAATGCTCAAAAATATCAGCTTGAGGACAAGCAGAGCTTGAATGGAAAAGTCCCTTTGGTAAGTGCACTGATCTCTTCAGGGTCAGATTAACATCTGGCTGGCATCAAAGTTCTGGCCTGCAAGCCCTGACCAGGATGATGGGTGGGCAGACCTCTACCTGGGAGGGCAGTTGCTTCCAGCTATGTGGCCACTGGCTGCCCTTCCTCTGGAGGTCCCCCACTAGCTAGAGAGGGCTTGTGCCCTGTTCCTTAGTCACTTCCATCCCAGTGCTAGGGAGAAGCAGCGGTTTATTCCAGGGGCCCGGAGCCACATCCAGATTCCTGTCTCTTTTTCTTTTGTTAAAGCCAAATGAAACAATGTAATTAGCTTGTTACAATTAAAGTGACTCGACTGGATAAATTGTAATCACCCAGAATCAAGTCAGGCATCCCTGCAGGTCCCGGACATCGCAGCTGAGCTGCCTAATTTGCATAATTAAAATATACAAATGATAATGGATTTTGTACTCAATTTCCAGCGGCTGTGAATTTGAGAAACTCTGAAATTAGAATAACAGAGATGAAGCCCGCCTTGAGGTAATGGGGATGACAAGTTTTGACAGTAGGGGTGTTTATAACACTAGTTTCTCGCTACAAAATAAATAAGTACAAAAAAGATTAGAGAGCGATATTAGTTAATAGTTCCACGGGCAGTGGGAAGTGGAGATAGACTATGATTACCTCTGTGAATTTACACTGTCTTTTTTTTTTTTTTTCTGACAAGCTCTTGCCTAACCTTAGGGGATACCTTCCCCCTGATTATGAGAAATTGAGAATGAATTAAATGCATAAAAAGGGTTGTCACAGATCGACTCACCAAAGGAAAAGAAGAGAAATGAAATTAGTCTTGCTGCTCTTGCTTCCAGCTAGAGGTGGATTGAAGGCAAGTGCACTGAAGGAGCAGTGAGGGTGACAGAGTGCGGAGGGGCCATGACTGGCAGAGAGAGGAGCGTGGGGGAAGGAAATAGAGGGCAGAAATCAGGGGGTGTAGGCAGAACTGAACACTGGGGGAGCCAGAGTACAAAGTTACTTATGGACTTAGATTGAGGGTATCAGAAATACCCATCTACTCAAATTACACTCTGCAGAGGGGTTCAAGGAGGCCAGTGGACAGCCCGTGTGAGCGAATAAGGTCAGTCTTTTTCTTCATGTAAACTTCATGAGGGCAGGGCTGTGTCTGCTCTGTTTTATTTGGTATTCCCAAGGCGTAGCACACAGTGGGTCCTTAATTACTGAATGAGTGAATGAACGGATAGGAGAGACTGAGGCCTACAATTATTGGGAAGGGATGGGAAACACCCTGAGTTCTCAGATCACTGTTTCTCCATTTTTTCTTGGGGCCAGCAGAGTCCTGAGCATCAGAGTCCCATCTGGAATTGCTCAAGCTGTCAGAGTTCACCTTTCTGGGACCAGTCTGTCTTTGTCATTCAGCCAGTTGTTAACAGTGCAGCCTGCATCTCCTTTGCCAGGAAGAGCAGCAAGACTGGTGAGGATGAGCCATCCTGTTGCTGGAGAAAGAAATCCTAAGAGAAGGCTCTGGGTCTCTCCCACTGAGGGGCTTAGCACAGGCTGTCCAAGGTGACACGAAGGGAAATGGTGGGTCTTGACAAAGCCCTTGGTTGATGTACCTTTTCAACAACTGAAAAGTGTGCATGTGGGCCAGTCAGAACATTAAGCGATTAGCCAATGCACTATATGGTCATAGACTTGGGCAAGGAATTATGCCAGTGATGTGTGTGTGTGTGTAGGGGGTGGTAGTGGGGGAGGTTAGTGGCTGGAGCCTCAGGCTGGAGGATCAAGGGTGTGCAGGCAGTCCTCCTAGGACTCTTGAGAACCATTTTTTCCTGGGAGTCTGAGAACTAAATGCTGCTCTTGGCAAGAGTGTGAGCCCTCTGAGTTAAGGAGGGAAGAAAAGGCTACCATGAGGGTCCTCACATTGGCCTCCAGTAAGAGAGCAGTGGCAATCCCTACCTTCTCTTGAAAAGGCTCTGTGGTGGGTGGGGGGACTGACTAATCTTAGGTTCTGAGGAAAGATCGGATGAGATGCCACAGCCAAGGCATAGTCCCTTGGAGGAAATGCACCAAAGAAGAAAGCTCTAGAAATATACAGACCCCAGAGAGAAGGCTGGTGACTGCACATTTCGTGTTATTGGTGGGGAAAACCAGCCAGGTCTTGAGGACTGGGGTGAGGCCTTTGGGGGAGTCTCAGACCTACACTGGCCACCACTACCCTTCACTGGTTCATTCAACTGGGTGTCAGCCCCGAAAGAGGGTATTCCATAGACATTACTTTAAAGGTTCAACAATTCTGGATGTGCCTCCATTATTAGTAACTTCCTTCTAATCAGCCAATAGGAATTTTCCCTAAGTTTATCCAAATCCTTCTTTTAAAAAATTATTTATTTAATATTGTTCATTTTGGATAGTATTTGATTTCTCCCCTCAGGTGTCGTTCCAGTAGTTCTCCCCCACCATAGCCCCCATGATCCATCTCCACAGTCCCCTGAATGCTTCCCTCCCCCATTAGAACCTTCCTCCACCCTCTCCCTGCAGGGTGCCTCAGATCTGTGGTCAACTTGCAAGATTTGTCTTTCATCTGACCTTTTGTTTGGGCTCACTACACTCCAGATGCCTGCCAGCGCCTGCACAGACCAGTGAGACCCAGGACCCAAGTCAGGGAGTAAACCAGAGCAGCCAGAGGCCACAGACGCCCGGGTAGACACCTGCCAGCCCCAGCAGCCCAGGCATCCAAATCCTTCTTGAAACCAATTGAATGTGGTCTCCTGCCTCAGCATAGAACTTCTGCCTTTTACTAATCTGGGACTCACTTCCTACATCTTCTAAAGTTGAGAGGCAGGTGGTGTTCAAAGCCTACCCACTGGGACATGGCACTGCATCTGTTTCCAGCCATCCATGAGTCACGGTCTCAGCCCTCTTGTCGCCAGCCCCCATCACATGAGGTGTGTTCTTGGTCTTCCAGCCCTGGCCACTCGCGGGCTCCCTGCTCTGCATCACAGCACAGGGTATCTCACAGACGCCCTCACCACCAGCGCATGGCAGAGCTCAGAAACCATCTCTTTGGAGTGGAAGATCCCTCACCTGGGCACAGGGTGACTGCCATGGCTGCTGAAGACCTCAGGGACTCTGTGAAGGAAGACGTTGCTCTTCAGCATGGTGACTTGTTGAATGAATGAATGAATGAAGGCATGAAAGGGGAGTACTGGATTTCTGAGACTATTAAGAAAAGAAAGCAAGCACCGGGAAGAGGAGGTCCTTGAGGACTATTTGCTCCAGAGGTCAACAAGAGAAAGGAGCACTGCAGGGAAACAGACCCCAGGAATCAGAAGCCAGCCAAGTTCTACTCACATCCGAGGGAGCTGGCAGGGCTGGGTCACTGGGCCAGCACTAGGTTTTTGCACAAGAATGTGATCCACCTTCTTCCCTCCCCATTGGCCTAATTTAAGTTGGGTACACCCAGGTGCTCTGGTTTTTGGCCCTTGCTTAGGAAGGCTAACCTGGCATCCTTCTCCCACTTGGCAGACTCTGGGACAGTTTTCTTGGGGGCAGCTGAATGTCTTCAAGTCTGCTTGTAGATTCTGCTGGGCACATGGACTTAGAGAGGGGACGCTCCACTCCTGGAAAGTCCCCAGCTTTGGGTGTCTTCTTTCTAGAGGCAACACACATCTGCCTTGTGTCCGGAACCTCGGGGTAGCCAATTTGAATCCTTGTCTATTAGAGGATTAATTTTTAATGGGTTTTATAGCATGGTAGATAAATCAGTTAGGGAGAGACATGGATCTGGCAATGCCTAATGAATATCGATTGGGATTTAAAAGGGAAACCTTGCCAAAAGGGGGACAGCCACCCAGTAGAGTCGGATCAGCTGACTGAGTGACTAGGGGGTCCCAGTGACACCCCCCATCAATGGATGAAAAATTTGTTCAACTTGTTAGCCACTGACACTGGAAATCTTAACACATTTTGTGTATGCATCCCATCTTTTATTCACTTTGACCTCTTTTGAGTTAATTTACTATCTGCAAATAATGCCCCAGTACAACGTTTTATGCAGCTATTTCCCAAAGAACATAAGAAAAGAGAAGCTGGAGACAAGGGGATCCTAAGCATTTTTCTAGGGTTGGTTCTGACTGGGAACCCAGGAGACAGTACCGCAAACAGAGGTACAATCACTTCGAGGAAGCTTGGAGTTACAGGGAGCAAGCAAAGCCTTAGGAATGATATGGCAGACTTTGCAATGTCAGTTTTACTTAAAGATTTGATGAAAAATGGTTTATAATATAATATATTTTCAAAAGGCACAAACTTGCAGTTATAAAATAAGTAAGTCACGGTGGTGTAATCTATAGCATGGAGAGTGTAGTTAATAACACTGTACTGCATACTTGAAAGCTGCAGAGAGTAAATCTTAAAAAAAAAAAAAGTGTTCTTGGAGGGGAATGAACAACTGGCATGCATGAAGAAATATCTGCTCACTATGTCCCACCCTCTGTTTCTGCTATAAGACAGGCTTCCTCCGGTGATGGAGAGAACAGGCCTCAAGGCAAAAGCTCCAGGTTCAAGTCTTGATTCTAGGCTTAATTAACAGAGGTGCCATATAATGGACAAATCATTCATTATCCTATTAGAGAATATGCGATTAGTGCTAAATTTTGCAGTATAGACTGCAACAAGATAATCCTTCTAGCTCTAACATGCCATGGCTACTAAGAGGATTTGTTGTGTCTAAGATGACATTGTGTTAAGTCTTATTTTTGTATGTGTCATATTTCTAAATGAATGTGCCTCTCTCCCCTTGCAAAATCTGCTTTTTTAATGATGGTGTATTTTTTAAAAAATATTTATTTATTTACTTATGCAAGAACTGGAATACAGGCCAGAGGTGTGGGGGGTGAGAGGATTCACCAGAGACAGATCGGGAAGCAGAACAGGCAGATTGACTGAAATACACTGCTGAGGGGAGCAGTGGACAAGGCAGGAGAGGTCT
This sequence comes from Galemys pyrenaicus, assembly GCA_019455555.1. Classification (NCBI taxonomy): domain Eukaryota; kingdom Metazoa; phylum Chordata; class Mammalia; order Eulipotyphla; family Talpidae; genus Galemys; species Galemys pyrenaicus. The sequence continues at coordinate 1,600,538 of JAGFMF010011810.1, forward strand.
GCTGTGCCATGTGTGCTGCAATAGCTGCAGATGCCCCACAGTGCGGCGCTCAACCCCTTGTGCCACCAGGGAGGCCCCAATGATGGTGTCTTAATACAAAGCAGGTCAGGAAGTTCTCTTCAAGGATTAACTTCAAGGTCTGTCTGGGAACCATAAACAAACATTCAAGATGTGTGTAGGGCAGGCTGGGGGTTTTGGGGAACAGAAATTCAGGAAAGGCCAGCAGGGGCAGCCCTGAGCACAGTTGTGGACTTGTGGGGGTTTGAGTTTATTTGATTTCAAACTTTCTCTTTAAACGTTGTATCATTTTTTATTTAGGTGCATTGGTTTGCAATGCTATATATAATTTTGGGGTATAGGTTCATACCTCTTCAGAGGAAGTCACCACAGCACATATGCCATCAAAATACCTATAATCCTCCACCATAATCCTGGGGGCCCCTGCCCTGACTTGGTCCCCACTCTTCACTGTCCTCCACTGACAGTCTCAGTTCTGCAGCTGCATTTCAAGGATTTGCTTTGGTTTGTTTTTTTCTGTTCCTTTGTTTTATTTTTTTATATCACGGTGTATGAAATCATCTGGTATTTATCCTTCTCCTGCTGACTTATTCACTTAGCACAATCCTTTCCCGTTCCACCACGTTGTTGCAAATGGCAAAATTTCACTTTTTTTTATAGCTGAGTAGTGTTCTATTGTGTATATATATAACACATCTTCATCCACTCATCTGTTTTTGGGCACTGAGGTTGTTCCTATAACTTGGCTACTGTAAATAATGCTGCAGTGAACAGAGGAGTGCACATATCCCTTGAATTAGTGTTGTATCCTTTGGGCAGATACTAAAGAGTGGAATTGCTGAATAATATGGCAGATCCATTTTTAATATTTCACAAACCTCCATACTATTTTCTACAGGGGCTGGACTGGTCTACATTCCTACCAACAGTGTACACAAATTCTCTTTTTTCCACACTCTCACAAACCCCTGCTATTTGTGGTCTATTTATTTATTTTTAATTATATTATGTTTTGCTGAAGTAACATTGGCATGCAGCACTGCCAGATGCAGAGGTACAGGTTCACAGCTTTTTAGATGTATGTCACTACACCCCGCCCACAGTCCTCCATCTTACTCCAGTTGGCTCCTTCCACTCAGAAAGATCTTTCTGGTGTTTTTAATATGGGCCATTCCATGTGTGTGAGGAGGTATCTCCTTGTGTTTCTATTTGTGCTGCCCTGAAGATAAATGGTGATGAGCATTTTTTCAGTGCCCGTTGGTCATCTGAATGTCTTCTTTGGAGAAGTGTTTATCTCACTCTTCTGTGTCAGGGTTTATTTTGAGGGCCCCTCTCACACATGGTCCTTTAATCACATGGAATCTGCCTTTCCTAGTTCAGGTTGCTCTTGATACTGTAAGTGAGTGTTACATCTCATCACCCAAGATTTTGTCATGTGGTTCCCTTCCACCGATCCCAGGGAAACCTTTCACCCCATACCTCTTGTGGCAGGGGCTCTGCTGGGAGGGCCTTGGTGCTGGACAGGGCTGGAGCAGTGCTATGCACTAAATGGGTGGCCTATCAGATCCCATGGATAGAGAAGCCACAGTCCCCTCCCCTATTCCTGCTCCATTTCATTCCCAGTTTACAGAGAGAGTTTGGCTTACATTGTGAAATTCAGAAAGAGATTATCTGGGCCAAACTCATCTCTTTATGCATGAAGAGACAGGTCCAGAGGAGTTAAGTCCTGCAAGGATTTTAAAGATAGCGAGCAACAGAACCAAGTACATACCTCTTATCACCAGATTGTAAGCTTCCTCTTATAACATGTGCCTCAGTAATATGCATACAGTACAAGTTCAGGAAAATCCTAAAGATCATTAGAAGTGGTTCTCAACTTTGGGCTGGCATCAGAATCACCTTGTGAGAACACATATTGTTGACTCCCACCCTAGAATTTCAAGAGGTTTGGGGGTGAAGTCCTGAGACCCTCCCGTTCTAACAAGTTACCAAGTGATGTTGCTGCTGCTGCTCTGAGGAGCCCACTTTGAGAACATGGATGGGTCTGCTTTGTGGATTTACCCGTTTCAATATAATTTGAAACACTTCATTCCCAGGAAGCCTACTATATTAGACAGTAAGTGGCTACGTGAGAAATCCCAGACTTAAGAGATACTAGTTTAAAAGTATTTAAAGTGAATAATTACCTTCAGGGTGGTCTAGGTAGAAAGATTAAATAAATTAAGTTGAGTCAATAGGAGTTTAAGCATCATTTGTTAAAGCAGTACTATTAGTTTTTCTTTTCCTAGTGGAAATTCTCTCCTTGTCACATAATCCTAATTAATTATTGTATAAAGACCTGAAAACTTAAATGCACAAGGGAGTAATAATCTTATGTTTCATTAACCAGCAGCTTCGAAAGCCAGAACTGAGTATGTGGAAAGAGCGTGAACAACATTCACTGAGCAGAGCCCCTTCCACGCCTGCCCAAGGTCTCCCTCTGTGTTTCCATTTGTCACCGAATGTGTTAACGTGGGTGCACATTTACACTCTTCAATGTATCGTCTCTGTTCAACAAAATCTTACTAGAGCTGGCCAATCAATATGAATTTCAAGAGTATTTATCATTGATTTTGCAATATGCTTTGTAATTACTGAATCAATATAAAATTCTCAACTCATTAGGAGATTAGCTTTGTAAAATCATTTATATTAATGTGTTTAACCAAAGGCATTGGAATTCCTTTTTTTAAAAATCACTTGTTTAATTACTTACATTAAAAATGAACAAATGCTATGGACTTAAAGCTTAGTCTACTTGATTTTTCAAAGGGCACTTGCTTGTGCTCGGCCTTTGGACCTCAACCAGTGTGGAGCCCGGCAGATCTAGAATAATATGGAAAGGCCCATGTGAGTAACTGGATGGAGAAAAGGAGAAAAAAAGCCCCTAATACTCCCCCAATCTTTAGGTCTGATGAAGATTGGTTCTGATTTAGTATTTTAATTTGATGGCTTTGTATTTTTTCTCACTAGTTGTTTATGTGTGATTCCATCTTTGAGCAGTTTGTGGCATTTGGTCAACTAGGAGAAACTGGACACTGGAGCCTTGAAGACTTAACTTGATAGGGTCAATCCTTAACATTTTAAAAAAAGATTTATTTATTTATGCATAGAAGAGCTGGGGTACAGGCCAGAGTCTTGGGAGGTGAGAGGATTCACCAGAGACAGAGTGGGGAGCAGAACAGGCAGATGGATTGAAATACACTGCTGAGGAGAGCACTGGGCAAGGCAGGAGAGGTCTGCTGTGCCATGTGGGTCCGTCCCCTCCCTGGCTGGGGATTGAACCTGTGCTGCTGTGCCCTGGATGCTTCATAGTGCAGTGCTCAATCTGCTGTGACACCAGGGAGGCCCAATCCTTAACATGTTTTAGTGATGTCAATAGCAACCTCTTACCTCAACCCCATGGCTGATATTTCACCCTACCAATGAAGAAGTTGAGTCCTGAAGATGTGGCAAGAAGCACCAGGTCACCTTGCATGTAGGAGAGATGGGCCTGGATTCTTGTGTTGGGATTGAAAGTAGAAAGTATGGTCCTCTGGGGGCTGTTACTTGCAGAGCATGTCCTGGCTCCAGGGTTTGCATCAGATATTCACGGTCAGATGTTCATGGTCATTCCAGAACCCAGAGAAGCCCCTCTCATGCCTGGTCCTTGACGACCCCACCCAGTGGCCTATGGTTTTCAGGGCTGGATGCTCAGTTCTGGTGAGCTTTTTCAGTTCCTCCTGACACCAGTATTGCATTTCCCTGGTCATCAGTCCTGGGAGCCATAGTACTAACAGTGACTCCATTCATATCTATAAAAGCTAAGAGTTTATACAACATTGAATATTTTTCTGTCCATATCTATGATCCTATTTGATTCTCATAACAACCCTACAAGGTGGGCTAATGCTGTAGTGCATTGTAGGGTTAAAGGCTAATGAAACTTTTTTATTTATTTATTTATTTTTTATTATATTTAATTGCATTTGACATCGTTTGTTTTCCCCAGTGGTTTCCACCACCATTTCACCTGTGCACCGTCACCTCAGTCCCTTGTGCTCTTTACATCTCATCACCGTCTTTGCCCTCCCCTCCCTCCATCCCCCCCCCCCATGGTCCCTTGGGTTTATCTTTAATCTTTTGATTTTGTTGAGTTGTTATTTGATTGTTTGGTTGTTTTTGGTTATGATTGCCCATTTCCTTTAGTTTTCTCTGTGTGTTGTTTTTTGTTGTTGTTGTTGTTTCATTTTCTCCCTTTTTATTTTTTGTTTTGATTGTAGTTTGTTTGTTTGTTTTTTCACATTCCTCCTAAAAGTGAGGTCATCCGATATTTTTCTTTTGCCTTCTGACTTGTTTCACTGAGTATAATTCCTTCTAGTTCCATCCATGTTTCTTCAAATGTCCCTAGTTTCTTATTCTTGATTGCTGAGTAGTATTCCATTGTGAAACTTATAGGAGTTAAGTGAGTGCTAGGAGTGAGTAGAGGATTGGAAATATACTCCCTTGGCCCCATGCTTCATTTGCCTTCATCCCGGAAGAGGAAGGAGCCCTGAGTTCAGGCTCAGGTATCCATTTGGCCTTTCACTTCTTTGGGTCTCAGTTCCTGAAACAGGAGGTGGGGATGAATCTCCTGCTTATCTCCTGGTGCACTTTATTTCAAAAGCCCAGCAGACACTATTAGAGTGACTGTAGTGGGAGTCCCTTGCTCCATGTCAGGTCCCACGGATTAGACTGGTTCTGGGCCACAAGGAGGCTACTTGGTCTTAGGAGCAAGTTTCCTTTTTTCCCCATAAGAAGCATGTGTTTCTGGCTGGTGCACTTGGGAACACAACGTGCTCATGTGGCTGTGGTTCCAGGTTTCCAACTACTCTATGCCCCAAGACAAGTTGGAACCTCAGCTCTAAGTCCGCAGGCTCTTCCCATGCACACACACCATTCCTTATGCTTCTGGAAGATGAACAAGGTGGCCAAATTGGAGAGCTCCTAGAATATGGAGCTCTCTGCACTTGGAAAAACCAGTAAAGATGGTCCTATTTTGAAAGGTCATTGACCTATGGCTGCACACTGCAAAGCAAATATGGCCAGAAACCCCAGAAATGCTGCCTGCTGGCCCTTTCCCTTGTCCTTTGGAAGAAGCCTGGAATGGAAATGATGCTAACATTTTCATACATCTGCATGATGATTTACAGTTTATGAAGTTTGTTCACATGCACGATCTCAGCTGGTCCTCCCAGTGACTCTGGAGGTTGGCTGGGCGAGTGACCACACTGCCATTTTGTGGGGAAGGAGATGGAAGCTTACACAGCCCTCCATGTGAATTAGGTGCTCCCTTATGTCTCACACGGTACCCTAGGCATCCATCACTTATGCAGCTTTTAGTAACATGCTCCTTGCCTGCTTCCCCCACACAGATGACACTTGGTGAGAGCAAAGGCTTTGTACCACTGCTGCATCCTGAGTGCTTGATGGTCCTTGGTATAGAGTGAGCACTCAGTAAGTACTACTGAGTGAAGGATGGATGGAAGGACAGATGAATGGACAGGTGGATAGGTGGAAGCACAAATTGGTGACTGCTAAGCAGTTTCCCTCAGCCTGGCCTCCTGTTCCTCCATTGCCCAGCAATGCAGTGGCTATCAGAAGTTGGAGGGGCAGTGGCATGTGGGAGATACCAATGAACATGTCGGGGAAGGGTCGGGGGTAGGGGGGATGAGGTTCTGGTGCTGCCCTGGTTGTGGCTGCCTCTCTTCTTGGGCTCCTTTTCTTACTTCAGTGGACTTACCCTTTGCCTCAGATGGCCCCAGTCCTTTCCTAGGGCACTGTTCCTAGACTTTGAAATGCCACCCAAACATACCATGCTGTGTTCCATTCCAATACATGGCTCAGCTGGCCGAGTAAAGAGAAGCACTGACAGTCATCACCCAGAGATGTAAATGACCAACAAGGCTTGGAGCATGACCTCTGGAATCCTGGTCACCTACCTGCAAGCTGGGTCCTGATTGAGAGCATGTATCAGCTGAATACTGGGCCTCACTGCCCATCTGGAAAGAGGGCACACTGGCTGCCATCCCAAGGACTCCTGTTAATAAATCAGAGTTCTCTGCCACCAGCTGTTTGGCATATTGTTCTTGTACCAGTCATACAGTTGCCAAATTGTCATGTGCTGTGCTGGGATGGGGGAGACATGGGGCCTGGTGTAATCAACCCATTCAATGCACCTCACCCTGGAGCTCATCCAGAGAAACTTGGCTCCAAGATGGTCCAGTGGCAGGGGTGGTAGGGGCTGTTGGCCAGGCTGCCTTCCCTAGAGAGGATGGATTAATCAGGCAAGGGTGGTTGACAGACTGGGGAGGGAGCAGATGTTTCCAAAGATGCGGGTGAGAGAGGTTGCAATGCAGCCTGTGGAAACTGGCTCTGTTGCTGGATAAGTGTTCTTAGTCCAAATGGGCACCTTGGAAGTTAAGTACTAATGTGTCTTTGGAACTTGGAAATATAACTACCATGATCCTGAACTCAAGTTGTTTCACAACAGCTTTAAAAATTATTATCGATATTTGAAGAAAACTTCATAAGGCTCAAAATATTAAAAGTGAATCTGTGCATGATTCAGTAATCCCATTCCTAGCCTTCAAACTGAAGAATACAAAAACACTAATTCAAAGGAATAGCTGTATTCCTACGTTCATTGCAGCACTATTTACAATAGGCAAGTTACAGAAACAACCTAAAGGCCCAATGAAAGATGAGTGGATTAAAAAGGTGTGGCATGTACACACAAAGGAATACTACTTAGCTATAAAAAGAGATGAAACCTTGCCCTTTGCAAAATATGGATAGAACTGGAGGTGATTACATTAAGTGAAATAAGTCAGAAGGAGAAAGACAAACATCAGATGATTTCATCCATGTGTAGAAAATAAATAAATACAATGAAGGAAATGGTAAACAAACAAACAAACAAAATCATGTTGAAATCTGACTATAGACCGGGGGGGGGGGCAAGAGGGAGGGGAGCCAGTGCTTTAGGGTAAAGGACCACTTGTGCTTGGATGCTGGGGATGGTGTGCTGACATGAACCTGAAGGCAGCACTTGGAGAGGAGGAGAGCAGCTCTTTACTTACACCAATGGGCCCAGAGTCTGAGTGCTGAGCAATTAGGCAACAGAGTACTTATTGCCTCAGCAGGGGTACCCTTGTACTTTAAGGCAAGCAGGGAGTACCAAAACAGGAGATCCCTAACTGGTTATCTGGGGTGCTTAAGTCAAGTATGAGGTCTTGAGAATGTTTATCAGTTTCCCTGAAACTTTCAGTCTACATTGAGGCTTTGTCTTAACATAACTTTAGCTAATTAACAGGCCAGCCTGACTTTTTCCATTTCAAGAACACAGAAAAATCCATGGTTCCCATTAAGGATTCAAGTGTGACATTTAAGTTGAATAGCAGCAAATGAACATGCATTTTTGACTTACAGAAACAGCTATTTCATATGGTTCAACTTGTGATTTGGAGGAGGCAAGATATATGGGAAGAGACCTCCCAGAACATAAGTAACCAAGACATTTCAAAAACAATTTAAAAGGATTATTGAAAAGCTGCCATAAGACATTTGCCATTTAGAAAATTTCCACTTAGTTGGTGGGAAATAGCAGGATTATGTTCAGATGTGCTCTCCAATGTATGAAAAACATTTATCAGAATGTCTGGCACATAGTAGGTGCTCAATTAATATTTTATGAATGCATGAGCAGTCATATTTTTATTTTCTGGCTAGCTGAGATTCCATTTGACTGTATATAACAGAACCTGATTGCTGTTGCTAATTCATCATCAGCTTTCTCACATGAAAAATAGACCAGGAATAGGTTGTCCAGAGCTAATGCAGCTGTTCAAGCAAGTCCATGGAGGCCAGGCTCCTTCCTTCCACTCTATCAACCTTAGCCTGGGCCTTTGTCCTCATGGCCTCAAAATGGCTGCTCTTCCTCAAGAGATCAGCTCCAAGTTCCAGGCAAGGACTTTTGCCAGTGCCAAAAAGCACTAAGTGCTTGCAAAGCCTTTATCCTTTCATCAGGAAAGCAATAGGTTTTCTATGCCTACTCACTAGATTTCTGCTTGCATCTCATTCATCAGAAGTGAGTCATATGGCCACAGGAGTGACCTTTGAACCTCCCTTAGCTGCAAGGGAGGTTGAAAATAGCACCAAATAAGACAAAGGTGTGGAGGGAGATGCATATGGAAGGTAATACGTATCATCTCAGCTGTTTCCAAGTGAAAAGTGGTTATTTAGATATAAACAAAGACAGGTTCTAATTTGGAAATCTCTGTAGACAGAGTCCATGCTTGTTCACACACTCATTTATTTATCCATCCTGTAAATATTTATAGAACCTGCGCTACGCAGCTGGTGTGGCTGTGAACAAGGAATGCAAAGGGAACAGAGTGGACTTGGCATCTCTTCTCCAGGGCCTCAAACACACAGACTCAGGGCAGTGAGATCCAGTGGGCAGTGTGGGAGACAGGTCCAGGTAAGCAGTGAGAGCAGCTTATGCAGAGCCTGGAAGAAGCATAAAGAGGGAGGCAAAGAAAGGAAGACACAGAGACCAGGGTGACTGAGGGTCATTTGGTCTCAAGAGGCTTGGGAGAAAATGCAGCTGGATTATTAGAGTAAATCGAGGTTGACAAAACCAGGTCTGGGCAAACAGGGAGTGGGGGGTCCATATCTGTGAAGAGTGGGGCTCCAGAGTGGTGGTCTGTATTCATGTGGAACCCTTCAACCTTGGCTAAAATACAACACCTGAAATGTGAGGCATCTGGACGCTCCCTCTGCCCATTCAGAGCTGGAAGGGGTTTGTGTAATCTCATTTTACAGATGAGTAAACTGAGGCCTGGGGAGCCCAAATACTTATTTATGACCATTTGAACTGGAAGTTAATTGGACCAGCACAGCAGTTTCCTGACTTCTTACCTTTTCCTTTTCAGACACGTTGTAAGTCCACCAGAACTTAAAGTTCTCTGATCTGATTGTCCTGAGAGCAATTCAGTGACACAGACCCAGTGGGATTCCTACCCCAAGGTCACACAGGGAGACCGAGGTTGAGGATGAAGGACCAGGGTGACAAGGCACCTCCTGGCTCCCCACTCCCCTCTGCCTCTCACTTCCTTCCAGTGACCAGGTGACATTCTCACTGATGCTTTGTTTTTCACCCTGGTGAGACATGGCCCTTGGCCACTCTTGCGGGCATGGGCAAGCTAGAGTGGGTCACTCCATAATGACCTGGGTAGGGGGCATTCTCACCCGAGTTCCAAGGAAGGCAAGGAAGGGCTGCTGCACTCCGAGTGGCCTAATTGCTCCTGACACACTTTATCGTTTGTGATGATCCGGCCATGCTCGGCCACCCCACGTCAGGGCAGCACTGAGAGGGAAGCCATTAGACAGCTGACAAGGCACGGAGTTGGGCAGTGATGGACTGGCTGCTAGGTGACCTCAGTACAAACATACCTCCTATCGATTGACCTTTTGGAGAGAGAAATGGGTGTCCTGGTTGTTGGGGGGTTGGGGAAGCATGGCTGTGATGGGAGAGTTTCCTAATCAAGACAGATTCTGTTCAGGGCTCACGGCTCCATGCTCCATCTTGGGAGTAGCAGCAGGTCATTTCCACAGGGCAGCCTGTGGGAGACTGGGGGAGATGGGGTCAAGTGTGGGGGGCCCTTCTCCCTCCCCTCTCCTAGCCTTCTCTCCCAGCTGTCAGCATCCTATATTCTCCTGCTGCTCCCTTGTTCTGGGGGGAGGATGGTCTCTAGGGCCTGAAGCCCTGGCCAGTGCTGCATGCTCACATGCTTCTTTTCTGTCTTCGCCTGCAAGGGGCCTTGCTGTCAACTCTGCAGGGGACATGCTCATGTCCCCAGCCACCCAGGGATTTTCGTAGTGACTGCCTTGGAGCACTGGCCTTTTTGGAAGTGGCAGTAATGTCTACCTAGTGGTTTTAGGAATTGGGCTCTGGGGTTATTAATCTCTTAATTTTTTTTATGAGATGAAAATATGAAAAAAAAATGAACATACATGAATTCTGAATCTGGAAGTCTTCCTCAATACCAAAAGAAGGTCAAGAAGCCCTTGTGCTTTTGAGCTGATGATGGTATCAATGTAAAGCAGTACTGCTTTCATGGAGAAAATAAACTAAATGTATCCAACTGCTAGACATTGAGGGCAAGGAGGGCCTAAAGAAAATTAAATGGCCAACTATGCCCAGGACCCCAGGAAATATTTGCCAGAACTGATAAAGCCTAGAGGGAAGAAAGTTGCTCCCCACCCAATCAACAAGCTTGTCAATAAAGCCCAAAAAGAGCAAGAATCACCCAGGGGTGGGAGGTAGTTCCTCAGAAATGGACAGTTTCTGGATAAGGCAATTCCCCTAAACAGTACCAGCAATACCCTGAAAACCCCCCAAATGCTCTGCCCCTCCCAAGGGAAAGACAGAGCTGGATGACGCCATGATGGCTGAGGCCTAGAGCTCTCCCTGCCCCAACCTGCTGCTGGGGCTGGAAAAATATACCCAGGAGCACCTGTGTGGTGCACCTCAGAAAGGAACAGAGTGAACAATTCCTGCACCCCATTTAAGGCCAGAGCCCCCACAATTCCCTTGCAGTTGTTCTTACCAAGGACTCTGATTGCTAGGGACCCCTCCCTAGGTGTCCTTTTATTCTGCCTCTAAATAAATTTTGCTTTTGCTTCTGCTAAACACGTGGCTATGAATTTTTGTCACACCACAGTCAGGAACTGAGGAATCCCCAGATAAAGGAGACCAGACCCTGACAGCACAATGATGTGAATCTCAAATGAAGACGTTTGGGACATCTGGATTTAGGACAGCAGGAGAGATTTGGGGTCATCGGCAGCCACTGATAGATCCTGTCAGAGTGATGTGAGTTGGCATCTCACAGAGTGATGTGAGGAAGCCTCTCAAGGTGTGCCTGCCTCATGTAGGGTCTGAGAAAGGTTGATCAGGTTTTTCTGCCCTCCTGCCATTAGTATAATGATGGAAACCTGCGGCGCTGCCAGCATGCCTGGGTGGGCATATGTAAGTGGGTGCACCTGGGCTAATGCACACGTTATATAAGGCTAGCATCACCGGGACGCCGTGTTGGGGTGGAGTATGATGGATAGCATGACGGCGGCGAAGACAAAGAGACTGTTTGAATTGGTGATGAACCTACCCAGTTTGGGATGGTTGCAAGACAGCAGGCATGTCCTACCTCATGGGCAAAGGAAGAGAAGCCCCACTCTGCTCTGGCTCCCCGTCCCCAGTGGTAGAAGCACATTCTGCCATTGGGAAAGTTTCAGACCAGAAACTTCAAGAAGGGCTGTTTCCATGCAGGAAGATACTAATGTCCCAGCCTCCTCTTACCAAGGTGGACAAGGTGGACTTGGAAGGTCTAGGGGTATTGAAGTTCCTTGCTTGTAAACGGAGTGGCAAACTTTGAGAGAAATGCAACGAAGCCTCTGCTAAGGGAGCTAGTGATCATAATACCGCTGACTTAGCGTCACTGACTGCTTTGGGCTGGCGACTAGCAGATGCTCACAGAGATCCCCTTCCTCAGTCTTCACAACCCCAGCAAGTAGGCAATGCACCTTACTTCTGTTTTGCCAAAGAGAAAACTGAGATGAAAAGAGTGAAGTAACCAGCCCTTGTTCACCAAGCCAGAGCACCTGGGGGTCCAGCAGCCCTTCTCCTTCTAAGCCCGCTGCCCCTGCTAGCAGGAGGCAGGGATCAGGCTTCTGGGCTCCTCCACCTGTCCTGTCAATTTGGCAGCTACCTTCCCCTTTCAGCAACTCAGGTTCCTCATCTGCACAGCATGGGGGCTTAAGGGGAGGCCGTAAACATGGAGAGATGGAGAGTGGACTCCTCAGTAGGCCCTGGTTCCCTCAGCTTTTTCAGGCCCCATTTCTCTTTGACCCGTTCTGTGATATCGCCTGGGCTCCGGAGGTCCAACAGGCACTGGGAGAACACTCTATCTGGCTCCTGGATTGTTGGGCTAGCTCTAAAAATATGTATTTAGGGAGCTTCAATAACATTAGGGAGCTCTAATAACACTTATTATTGATGGCTAGGCCTGTGTGTAAGTCTATGTTTAGTACTATTGATCCTCACCAGGCGGCCAAACCTATATTAATTTGAATGTGAAGATTAAAAACATTTTGCAAAAGTTGTTGTCGAGTTCAATTTCTAAAGCCTTTGCTTTGCTTTCCTTTTCTTGTCTCCTTTTGGTTGACTTAGCCGGTTTTTTTTTTTTTTTGGTTTGGTTTTTCCCTCCCTTTTCTCCAGAGTGGTTCTTCGGAGGTGTGAGGTCTGAGAAAAGTCTCAGGCTTTTCCGCCTTCCCACCACTGGTATAATGATGGACACCTGCGCTGCTGTGTGCATGCCTAGGTGGGAATGTGCAAGTGGGTGCACCTGGGTTTGGACATGTGCTTTTATAGGCGGCATCATGAGGATGCCAGTACCAACCAGCGAGCAGCAGCAGCAGCAGCAGGAGAAAGAAGAGCAGAAGAACGAGATGAGTGCAGCAAAGCATCTGAGAGGGTGAGATGCGCAGGGGGGCCTGGAAGCCTGCCATGTACCTGGCCACCTCTAATAATAAAACCGTAAAATCATCCTTATATCTCTGCCATTCTCTTTTGTTATCCAAAAAAAACTTTATTAAAATGCAATTCACATACCATATGATCCATCCATTTGAAGTCTACAATTCAAGGTTTTTTAGTATATTCACAGGGTTATGTAACTGTTGACATAATCAACTTTAGGGTATTTTCATCCTAAAGAAACCACATACCCTAGCTATCACCCCCAGTGTTTCCATTTCTCTCAGCCCTGGATGACCATGAAACTACATGTATTTATAAACATGCCTATTTTGGAATTTTACATAACTGGAATCACACATTATGTGGTCCTTTATGACTTGTTTCAAGCACTCAGCATGGTTTTCAAGGTCCATCCAGGTGGTGGCATGAGTCACTACCTTGTTCCTTTCATTGGTGAATATATGCATTTACCACAATTAAGTTATTCATTTGTTAGTTGGAGGACTTTGGGTTATTTCTACTTCTGGATCATGTTTTGCTTCCAGAACTTTTCTCAAATTCTGTATGAAACTCACAGATGTCTTTCTTGGCCTCCATTTCTTCAGTCTTCCTTTTTCCAATTCATCTCCCAAATCTGGACATGCTTTTATTTTTTTTTAAAGTGCAGACTCCGTGGAATGTAATAATATTGCTCCAATAGGTACTCCCCACATTCCCAGGGATTTCCATGTTGTTTTCCATATCTATGCTTTTATGGGTTCTTTTCCACCTTGGCTACTCACTGACCTTCAACATTATGGAATATTCTTTTCTAGAATAGTCTTGTTAACTTCCTACCTCCCTGAGAGTTCCCATAGACTCTATCCATTTTGTTTTCAAAAATTTGTATGTAATGCAGAGAAAATAGGAATCAGAAAGCTTACTAGAACTGAGTAATGTGATTAATATAACACCACGGAAAGTATCTTCATTCTTATCCTTGCAGATCCTCCTATAGTTAACATCTTGCATTAAGATGGTACATTGAACTGAACTAAAGAGCTAATGTTGATATATTATTACTATTAACCAAATATCAGTGTTTCTCCAGATTTCAGCAAGTTTTCCTTCAATGTCCTTTTTCTGGGTCAGAATCCCATAAAAACATCATATTACATTTAGTTATCATGTCTCTTTAGGTTTATCTAGGCTGTGACTGTTTCTCAAAATTTCCTTCATTTTGATGACCTAGACCTGGCAAGGATGATTGGTCAGGGGTTTGTTGAATGACAGTTTGAACTTATCTGATGTTTTGTCTCACAGTCAGACTGGGGTTATGGGTTTTGGGGAGGAAGAACACAGAGGTGAAGTGCAGTCCTTATCACACCTGACCAGGGATAATCACCATTAACATGACATCACAGGTGAGGTTGACCTTGACCACATGCTTAATGTCATGTTTCTCAGGTCTCTCCCAACATAAGTCACTTTCAATTCACTCTCAAACTTAGCGAGGGGAGGCACAAAGATTTCCTGGCTTGTACTTTCCAGATTTCTTTTTCCCCCCTGTACCCAAAAGTGGGACATTTGACTGTTCAGTTTTCTGACTATGTCAGTCATCATGATTCCTCAAAGATTTGATCAGTCATTTTCCAATTACATTTGCAAAACCTTTCAGAATTCAGGGATGCAATAAATCTAGGACAGGATACATCCACACATTTCATTTAATTATCTGTCAATGTACATTTAGTATTGCTTTATTCCACAGTCTAGTCTAGCTTCTGGGTGAGGAGAAAGAGACTGATAAGCAATCACTTTTTTCCTAGTAGGCCAGCCATGTAAAACACCACCAGGTTCAGTGTAGCCTTGTGTACTAGGGCAGGGGGGTGAAGGCTGATGCATGAATTCTGCCTGGGGGTAAGGTTGGAGGTTGAGATAGCACTCACAGATGGCACACAGGGTGGATTGCCTGCACCTTCTGTCTATCTCCTTTTGACCTTGAACGACTTTTAAATTACTTTCTGGCTGGCTTAGTATAAAACTCGAGTGCTAACTGTACATTTAGTACATGTCTGGGACCCAAAGTCAAACTACTTTAGACTATATGACCTTGGATAACAGTCACACCCATCACTTTTTGCCCTGTGTTGGCCCTGGCAATCCCTCTCCGTAACAAGAGAAAATGAACAAGGCTAGGAGCTCCCAGCCAGCCCTGAGGGTAATTCAGGTTCTACCTTAGTGAGCATTACACACGGCCCACAGGCTATAAACCACCCTAACAGGCATAATGACTTCCGCACCTCCACCTGAAGGGGCTCATTGCAATAAGGTAACAGCTCTTGCAGATGCCTCTAGTTTTAACTATGGGAACACTTGCTTTATAGCACCACCTGAATGATCTACATCCTGCTCTCATCAATGGCAATTCAGGAATGATTTGGCTTATGTCTTTTGTGCATGTGTGTCTACACTGTACCCTTTGGTGTGGAGAACATGGGTGGAGGGAGCTGCAGAGCTGGAGGAGAGACTCGGGTCCTAGTCTAGATGTTGCTAAGAGACAACTCTCAGGAGTTCACACTAATCAAAGGGACAAGACTAACCCCCATTTATAGCTATACTCACTCACTCGCTCACTCACAAACCATTACTGAGTCTTCCTGTTTACCAAGTACACTGCTGTATACTAGTGATGCCAAGAGAAAGGAGACAAGGGCCTTCTAAAGTCCCACAGGTGAGAGAGGAGGGCAAATACAGTGTTGTGCTGGCTAGCTCCTGCTGGGTGGGGAGAGATAACTGTTCTGTATGCAGGCTTAGTTCATATTTATCACCCGCAAATTGGCAAATACTATAAATCAGTGTAGGGTCAGAGAACAATCAGGTATTTCCACCCTCCCACCACTGTGATGATGGACACCTGTGGTGCTGTGAGCATTCCAGGGTGGGCATGCTCAAGTGGGTGCACCTGAGTTGGGCCTTGGCTTAAATGGGCAGCATCATGAGGATGCCAGGACCGACCAACAGGACTGACAGTACTGACAAGCAGCAGCGAGAGCACCAACGTGAGCAGCAGCAGTAGAAAGCAGCCGAGAGGGTGAGATGCACCGGGGGCTGGGAGGCCTGCCAGCCTCCTGGCCCTCCGGCACCCCTGCCTGCCATGTACCTGGCCACCTCTACTAATAAAAGTATGAAAAGCCACTGAGGGCTCCAAGACTCTCCTTTTCTTGACCCGTCTGCCAAGAACCATCCTGAACCTTGCTCCTGTGCCACCCATTCTTGCTGCTACAATCAGTCTTCACAAAATTTTTGAGGGCTGATTCATCCGCATACAGCTGTGAGATGGATGGACTCAACCCAGTGCGCTGACAGAAACAGAGCAGACAACCCCGAGCATGCACTTCATGGGCTCTCCTCCTGGACAACTGAGTTTAGGTCCCAGCTCTGTCGCCGAGCTGTGTGCCCTTTGGGGAATTATTCAACCCCCCTGAGCCTCCATTTCTCCATCCTTGAAGCAGAGATAATAGTAGTATCTGTCTCACAGGTTGTGAAGACTAGATGAGGATTAAGTGAGGCAGGATTATATGGCACATGTGTGGGGGGGGGGATGGGAAGATTGACCTCACCAGAATTAGGGTCTTCAGAGGACTGAATAAACAAGAGACTGGAGAAATCTGTGGGGTCCAATAGTTGGACTTGAAGGGTGGCCAGAGAAGGTTTTGGGCAGCGGTGATGTGATGAAGAAGGGAGTTTTTGTCAGACTGCTCCTCATTGTATTGCTGGGGAGAAAGGATGCCCCGAATCAACTCCACAGACACAGATTTTATGGACCCCACTCCCACTCCAGACCAAAGACACCAAGAACTACAAATCCTAAGATGTCATCATCACCAAAGGGAGGATTGCTGGGAACTGAGGGTGGAGTTCAGCAGTCAGTTTTGGTATATAGCCAGACATGTGGGGGGTTCTTGAATTTTTGCTGGTTTTCAGGGTGCTTTCAGCTCAGCAGAACTGGTAGGACGCATTCACCAACTTGTTTCCCTTTCTTTCTTCTTGAGTTATTTATTTATTCATTTCCCCTTCTTTTGTAAATAAGCCCTTTATTACCCTTTTTGTGTGTACCTGCAGGTGAGTCAAGTCCTTTTAAAGCACACTGGTGAGGACCCACAGTCAGTCCACCCATTTCATGTTGAGGTTGCTCTGTAACAGTAGTAGTTCTAAAGGAAATGAATGACACACTAGATCTGAGCCCAAGGTGCCAGCCATGGCATTCCAGAAAACCATGGGGACCAGTTTTGATACCTAGTTATCCCAGCAGCTCCTGGTTCACACTGCTTACTTAGCCCTCATCGACTCCAGTCTTTATGACTGTTATCAGTCATAAACATGTTTGACTTTCCTGTGCCCTAGATTGTTTGGAACCTTGATCTCTGAGCTGGTCTAGGAGCTCCTGAATGTTGGGATGTCTACATTTCGCATCTGCCTGCATGAGATGAGCACATTGGAAGCATCACTGATCAATCCCTTGTGTGCCCAGCCCTGAGAATTGCCCAGGGCCAGCTGCCGACTTGCCTGGACTTCTCTGAGTCTCAGTCTGTCCATGGGAAGTTCCCTCAAAGCTCTTACGTGAGTTGTTTCCTGTCAAAGCTTTGAACTTGCTAAGCCATGCCCTTACCAGGCATAGCTTATCATACAGCTTGGGCTAGTTGCTGCCAGAATGAAATCTAACAGAAAGAAGGAGATGGCGATGGGCAGTTATATCACCCCATTTTCCTGTGATCCTCTCCTGTCCCATCTCTTGGCTCATTTGCTAGAGAGGTGTTTGTTTAATTGTGGGTATGGTTCATTCTCATAAAAATCTGGGTGGGAATACTTAGTTTGCTCTTCCCCTCTAAGCTGGCAGAGTTTGGACAGCCTGTGGAAATGCTTCTGAGGATGAGGTCAGGAAGAAACTAGGAAGTGGGATGAGCATGACTCCTGTAGGGTGGGGTGTTGTGAGAGAGGAAAATGTCCTGGAGGTGTGGTTCTGGACCCTGCTATCTCTCAGGCAGGTGTTCTTTATGCACAGGAAAGAACTGAGTAACTATGTCATTAATTCAGCTGAACTCACAGATCTCATCCTCTCTCACTTCCTCCTTCCAATAGCGCCTTTTGAGGCAGGCTGGCTAGTCTGTCCTCACATAATAGTTGAAATCATTAGAGAGCAAGCCAGGTAACTGACTTGCCTAAAGCTACCCAGGGTCTCTTGAGACCTTCCCATGCTTCTTTCAACACATCTCTAGTTGTTGGACAAGCAACCCTAAGCTAGTATCCCCCAGACAGTGGAGAAATAGCAAAATCATCCCTGATCGATATATTCTGGCTTAGCGAGCAAGGCTCAGTTAGATGTCTTTTCCTCTGGGAAGGCTTCCCTGACCACCGTCTTAGTTTCTCCATTCCCTAGGCTCTACACCTATCTTTCTCACGTTGCAAATATAGGTCTGGACTCTGCAGTGTACTTTATCAGCTTACATTTGTCTTTCCCATTAATCCTTGAAAAGCAGTAAACATTGACTCCATTTTGTGGTTGGTTTACTTCTACCCTACCATGATCTAAAAAGGATTTAGGAAAACAAATCATTAAGTGACAAAATGTGGTTTCTGAATGAGGTTAATACTCCAAATGAAGTTAATAGTCCAAAAATCTCTGTGTATTTGGATCACAGTTTAGCTTCAAGATACCTAGCAGGCTATGAAAAGAAAGAAATATGATGGCTTATAGGATTTACCATGCCCAACACATGAAAACAAGCCAGTCTCAGTGGTGAAGAACAGGGTTCTAGGCACTGAGGCTGGGGAAAAACCTTTCCTGTGGATTCTCTTAAAGAAATCATGTATGATGTTGGACAGTCATCTCACCCACATCTTGTCTATAGAACCACGAGGGTGGTTTCTGGAATGGCCCTGAATAGTAACTGATGACCAAGACCTCAAATGACTCTGATTTCCACACTGACAGCAAAACATATGGTCCATGCACCCAGATCTTTGGTGATTTTGCTCAGATTAGAGAAGAGCAGGACCTAGAACAGGGTCCTTAAATGGGCCTTCACAGACCTATGAATGCTTAAAATTGAATGTACAGTTTTGAGTGCATGTTTATGCACATTTTCTAGGGTGAGAGTTCCTAATTTTTTTCTCAAATATTCAGGATCACTAAATTAGAGAACATCTAGACTATCTCCATAGGTGATGCCTTATCCATCAAGTTTTTGATCTGTATCATTGCCAGGAGTTAGGGGCCATCCTAACTAAGATATTTGAAGCTGCAAGTGAATATGATCAATTGAATTGAACTAGAGTTCACACATTCTCCAGTGGATTTGAGTTGCCAGTCAGCATACACTCCAGTGAAAGTTGAGGTGCCCAGAACTGGCACATGACCATGTGTTTATGAATAAATAAATGGGAAGAGCAACACCCGCTTAAAAGTGACACAGGCCAGAATAACCCAGCAGCTACCCAGGATGTTGATGTGGAATCCTATGCACTCAGTCACACCCAGCACAGAGCACGAGCCAGCAGGGCAGGGGAGGGAGATGCCTTCTGAAGGGAACCGTTCTCCTGAGCCACATTGCCTTAATCAGGTCTATTAAGAAGAGTCTGTAAATAAACTCTAATCAAAAGATGCCCTAAGCCCTGTAGAACTCTCATGCTTGCTCTTTATTCATTTATTTTTGGATTAATTTTTTTCTGAGTGGAGATGAAAAAGGAGCCATTATCCAAATGAGGCTGGGGAAGGTGATTAGATGTTATTTACAGAAAGGGCAAGGGGCAGATGAAATCATCCTCTGGACCCTGGGAGTGCTTAGTAAGACATTCTTTTTGTTATCAGTGTCACTGCTTCTATATTGCGAAGGGATATCTCCGGTGTGGTGAGGCGGGATTCCGTGTTTCAGTAATCACCCATTACACGAACTTGAAAAGTCGGTCATTTCCAATACAGTAACACTCAGGGGGGCTGTATATAATGCAAACCACAGATTTTTCAATCAGTCAATCAGTTGACAGATATCTACTGATTGCCTACTACGTGCAATGACAATCCAGCTGGAAAATACAGTCCAGCTCCAGGAAACTTTCTTAGGGGTGCACAGTGTTTTCATGTGCCCCAGATTTTATGGACACTTTGGTAAAATGCAGATTCTGCTCTAGGAGGTCTGAGGTGGAGCCTGAGATTGTGCATTGCTAACAAGCTGGAGCAAGAACCACATTGGATTAGCCAGGTGGACAGCTGTAGATTTCCTTAGGGAGGAACTGGGAGAGGGGAACTATTTATTTCAGAGGACCCACTACATTTGAAGTGCATTCTTATTTTTCCTGTCCTTGTGAGTTTTGCTTCTCATGCAAAGCTGACTGTTTCTACCCTCCTTGTCCTCCTGCCTTTGACTTTGGCCTGGAGATTGGGGCTCATGAGCAGCCAGGGGCTGGGGCCAGTTTGTCTTCCCTCCAGTCCCTGGCTCCAGCTCCACCCCACCTCCAGTCAGTGCTCCCTGGGCATTTTAACTAAAATGGATCCTGCCGCTTCCGAGCAAAGGTGGCTTTCCAGGTCCATCCACTGTGTGTGATTGATAGTGCTGCTGAGGCGGGAGACAAAGAAGCCCTCTCTGGTTTTTGTATTAATGCTGGGTTATCTCCCACAGTATTGATTTTTTGTTTGGCTCTTGAAATTTCTCTTCTCTGTTTCTGAGCCATTTCTATAAAAATGAAGGAGGAGGTGAGGGATGGTGGCGCCTGGGCTGACAAGATCTGCCGACTTGCACTATCAGCTGCTGTTTCCCATTAGGTCTTTCTGAGCCTGTCAACTGCCTCTTCTGGGCAGAAATATATTTAAAATGTGGTATGAAAAGGTCCCAGTGTGTCAATAGTAAGGGCTTGCTACCAAGTTTAGTCATTGGATTTAAGCTTTCCATCCTTAGCATGTGGGTCCCCTTCAAAGTGGCCTCGAAGACTGGATGGACCCAGCCTCCTGCACTCAGTTCTGCTCTTTAAAAACAGCTCATCTCTGACACAGTGGTGAGGAGGGCTGGCGGGTCTTGGGGTACTCAGCCAACCTCCCTTGACTCTGGTTTTCCCTTAAACATGTCCACCCTTTCTTCCCCTCCCCCTACCTGTGTCAGAGGTGTAAATAACATAGAACAGCTTAACAGGAGATCCCCACTCATGGTATTTTGTTTTGGACTGAAATTAAGGGTTAGGAATGCTGAATTGTAAGCAGTGGAGTTTCATGTACCCAGCTGAGAGAGGGCATTCTGAAGGTAGGGTGGGAATGCGGCATTCCTAAAAACGGGCCTTGAGCCTGTTTTTTATTGGCATAGTTTCCTCAAGGTTGTAGGGCCAGTACAAGTAGCATGGCTGAATCCTGGGACCATTCATTCATTCATTCATTCATTCATTCATTCAGCATGTACTTGAATGGAATTGAAAAACAATTTGTTTATAATTTTATGCATGACATTGTCAGGGTGGGTGTCTGTTTCTTTTCTTAGATTCATTCTTCTTTCCACAATATGTGAAGACATAGTGCCTGAAGGGAACCAGGTTATGGGGATGGACAGGATGACAGAGAATCAGTTCCTGTCCTTGTGATGCTACTCAGGCCAGAGACCTGGGGTCATCCTCAACCTTTCTTCTTCTGAACAGTAGCTGCTGGTCTTGAACGTCTAATCTAGACCTCTTAGATCAGTGCCCCCACACACAGTAGGCCCACAGTCCATGTTGCTGATGATCTACCATCATCCCCACCTCACCCAAATGTGATTTAACATGCAAGTTGGCTCTTTCTCTTGCCTAGAAGTCTCCAGTGATTCTGCATTCTCTACAGAATAAAACCAGAAGGGTTTTGAGTGACACACAACCCTCTTCATCATTTGGCCCCTGTGGATCTGTCCAACCATATCCTCTACAATGTTCTCCTCCCTTTCTGTTAGTCAGCATCGTCCAGAGAAATGGAACCAATAGATGTACACACACACACACACACACACACACACACCTTATTGGTTATGTGTGTGTGCGTATCTTTAACTTACTATAAGGATTTTTTTTAATGTTGTTATGGAAGTTGATGAGTCCCAAATCCACTGCATGGACTGGAAACCTATGAGAGTGGATGGTACAGTTGTAAGAGGGTGATTCCCTAAGAAAAGGGGAGGTTCCATGTTCTGTGGCCCATCCAAGGCAGGGTGGAGCTGAGCAGGGAGGAATAGAAGCTGGAGAGGAGGCTGGGGAAGGAAGGAAGCAGGATGGAGAGCAAGAAGGAGAACTGGAAGAGGCACATGGAGCAGAGGGAAATGTGAAGAAACTGCACTTTCTTCTTTGTCCTGGTCTAGTTGGAACAGATGCAGGTGAGAGACCCATGGGGAAGTCAAGAATGGCAGATTTTATCTTGATTTTGATTTTGCTCTTTTCCCTCCAGACTTGTCTGACTGTTCCTGACCTTTTTCTATGGATCCCTGCAGTAAGATGCTTTAGACTTGAGTCAGGCTTTCAGGCCTTGCTTTGGGCCAATCCTGTTTGGGTGGACTTTTATCTCCATGAGGGGATGGGTAACTTTGGGTGCTTGATTTGGAACCTATATTCTTTGTCTTTTCTGTATCGTACACTAGTTTTTCCATTAAAGGTCTTATATGTTTTGTCTTGATGTGGCAAAAGGCAGAACCTACTTAGAGCAGACAAGTTTGGGGGTTCTAGGGTACCCCCTCCCTGTCCTGTAACACAGTGACAGGCTGAAGGCTGGCAGACAGAGCTTACAGGAGAGTCTATGGTGCAGATGAAGCCAAAAGGCAGTTGCTGGAGAATTCTGACTTGCTTGGGGAAAACAGTCTTTTCATTCTGTTCAGGTCTTCAACTATTGGATAAGGCCCACTCACAGTAGGGAGGGTAGTCTTTACTCAAAGTTTACTAATTAAATGTTAATTACATCCCAAACTCCCTTCAAGTTGACATATGAAATTAACCATCCTGTCATATATGCTCTACCCTTTGGCAATACTGTACCTCTTTTTAGTTTCCAAATATGGCATGCTGTTCTGCCTCTGGGTCTTTGCCCTGTTTTCTCCCTTGTCTGGTTTACCCTTCCCCATTCCTCTCCACTCAGCAGGTAACTTCTCACCAATCCAGCCTCAGCTGGAGGTGCTTTCTCTTTTTGTGACCTTTACTCTATAGATGTGGGTACCTTTGCATTGTTGCTCCCACTGTTTTGTATTTAGCTTTATCACACAAGTGTTGTGCCATTAATGTGGATTACCATACGTATCTTCCTCCCCACTGGAGAGGCAGGGGTTACCATTTTTGTGTAACTCAGACCCTGTGGTCGGTGCTGGTTGGGTTTTTTGGGCATCAGGACCTTAACCAATCATGATCTTACAATCACCTATATACCTTATTTTATTCATTTGTAGAGGTTTGGACTAGTAAAACAGTAACCACTAATTGCTTGCCCTAAAGTCATTCTTCCCTCATTTCATAGTTACAGGATTTTTAACTGAGTCCATGGCCACCTAGAAGTAAAATGACATTTTCCAGCAATTCATGCAGCTAGATGTGCCCATGTGACTAAGTCAAGGCCATGAGGATGTGAATGCAGGGTGTTCAGCACCCCCTGGGAGACTTTCTTTTTCATCACTTCATCTGCCCAGCTGCCTGGACTCCAGTGCCATGATGCTGTGCTGGGGGCCTGGAAGTGACTCTTCAGCTCCAGTTCTTGACCCTTATCCATTTGCTGATGCTGTAGGTGTGGAGGTACTTTGCAGTGCATACAGAAGACCTGGCTGTTGTTGCTGCTCATGCCCTGAAGGGAGGTAGGAGTGGTGGCCCCACCTCCTATGAGCTGACTAGTTTCATCTGTCCCTGTGGCTTGGATGCAGTAGGTGTGTGAGCAAGAGTGTGTGCATGTGTATATGTGTGAGCAGTGTGTGTAGGATGTGTATGTGTAGGAGTGTGTGTGTGAGAGCAGGCGTGCATAGGTGTGTATGTGGGCAAGCTGGTGGGAGGCTGCGCTGCTGCTGCTGCCTTCAGCCTTTGCCTCAGCTGCCACTTCTGATGAAGGAAAACCCGGGCTTTGCCTCTATCCTATGGCGCAGGCCATCATTTCTCCAGCTGGGCGCCTGTCACTGGCCTTGGGAAGTGCGTGTCATGGGGCTGAAGGATGACTTGGCCAGCTGAGGGGCTCTGTCAGAGATGAGGACTCTGCCCCTGAGCAGCAGGAGGGGCAGGGCCATCTCTGCCCAGTTGTCCCAGGGATGTGGGGCATATGCAGGAGTCCCGGGAGATGTGCCTTGGTCCTAGCTCCCACCCCAGGGCTGTTCCTTGCCTGTCAGGTCAGTAGGAAGGAGGTGGGAAGGGGACCACATTTGCTCTGACCTGGGGTCAACCTCCATTTGTCACTCTCTCTGACACCCTCTCTGTGGCTGCCTCTCCCTTTCAGTGCAGGAAAGAGAAGAGTTGAGGGGCAGAAACATCAGCCTCCAGAGGCCCCTGGTGGGTCTGAGGGGTTGGGGAGATGGAGAAGAGGCCTTGAGTTAGGTCTAGGGAACTGGGCAGTCGCAGGCATGTTGCCAGAGAGGCAGTACCTGTGGCAGGGAAGAGACCCAGTGGCCCTGCAGCTTGGAAGCTTCACTTCTCTTGCCTCAGTTTCCTTATCTGTGACTAGACAATATTAATAATCCCTGCTTTATCTGTGTTGAGAGGGTTAAAGGAATTAGAACAGGGCTTGACCTTAGTAAGGATTTAATAAGGGGTATGGCTCTTGTCATTTTTTACTCTGGTTCAGGCTCTGCCCCTAACTCACCATGGGACCTGGGGTAAGGGGTTCTCATCTCTCTAGGTCTCAGCCTAATTATCAGGCTGAATAAGCAGCCTAACCCCTCTGGGTCTCTCGTGTATGAGGGAGAGAGTGAAGGTTGCCCCTAATTCCAGCAACAGAGAGTGGGTAGGAGATGCTTGAAGAGTGGGTAGGAGATGGGGCATTGGCCACTCTGGGACCCAGACAGACCCTTCCAACTCCAGAGTGAGGAGGGGGCTTCCTTTAGGAACACCCACCCTTTTTTGTGATTGCCCCAGTTCAGCCCCATCTGTTTCCCTAGAGTTTTGCTTACAACAATTTTTAAAATTGGGGACAGACTGAACAGCTTTGCTTTGCTTTGGACATGGTACTTTCGAAAGAGATCTAGGAGATGGAAATCCTCTTCCTAATGTCATGTGGTCTGGCTGTGAAGGTGGCATTTCAGCACATGATAGGGGGCTTTCCAGCGCCACCCCAGCCTCTGTGGTCATACGCAGTGGGCAGCCACTCTGGAACAGTGGTCACGTGCCTTTTGCTTTTTAATATGCCAGGACGGGGTGGGGGAGGGTTGCTTTGCTCTAAATCCTGTTCTGTGTTAAACTTGGTCCCAGTTTTTGTGTATGCATGTGCATTCACGTGCATGTGTATATGTGTGTGTATGTGTGTGTGTGACTTATCCTGAAACTTGAGAGACTCTCGGAGAACATTGCACTCACACCTGCCATTTTGCAGAGGAGGAAACTGAGAACTAGGAAAGCCACACAGTCAGTTAAAGGCAGGACTGAACAGAACCAAGGTCTCCTTACTCGTAGACGTCTCCTGTACATTCTGGGACATCAAATTCCTCATTTCATAAATGAAAGAGTGGCAGCCCAGAGAGGTGCAGTGACTTACCTAAGGCCACACCTCCAGGACATTATCCCTTCTCTCTCATTCATAATTCCTCAAAGACAGCAGTTTTCCCTAAGGAGTGGCACTGTTCGTTGACTGACAAAGAGGGATCCTGGGTGACCAGTCCAATTAGCCTGTGTCCCACTTGGTTCTCTAGGTTTGAGGAGATCCTGCCTCTGAAGACTTTGTTCACTCATTTCCTTCTAGAGTCAAGCAATCTCCTCCCCCAAAGACCCTGTAGTTCAGACGTTGCTGTGATCTGTCCTCCCTGAAACCACCCAGCTCCCTGAGCTTGCTCTGCACGCCCTATCTGCAGCCTTTAACTCAGCTTCTCAGCTGTAAACTGGGTCAGGCAGTGCCCCTGCCAATGTCCGCAGGCTCTGGGCTGGACAAACTCTTAGTGGATTGTTTTATTTAATTCTCCAATGACACTACAAGGGAGTTGCTATTATTGTTACAAATGTAAGAATTAAGGTCTAAGAAGTTTGAAGTAAGCTGCCCAATATCATGACATGACTGGATACTGGCTGGTGATGCAGGAAGGGTTTCTGCTTGCTTTAGAGACCTATGTACACTGGTGGTAGGTTGGAGTCCAGCCCAGGATGGGTTGCAGCCTACTCAGCAACCACCTTGCCCAGAGGCCTTGCAGATACCCCAGTGCCTCTTCCTCTTCTTACTTTCTGGAGTTTATTACAGGGACCTAGAACAAGTAACTGCTGTTGGTTCAGGATAAGAGTCCATTTTTGTCCTTATGGCAAGCTAATCCTGGTTGCGAATTCAAGCTAGAAGGAACCTTGAAAACCATATACTCTAAACATTTCATCTTGTTTTCTTTTTACAAATAACTTGTATCATATTTTTCTTCAAAGGTGCTAATGTATGTTGGAGAATACTTAGAAAGCATAGGCAAGCAAAAACAAACAGAAACCCAAAATAAAAAAAAAATCTATGCATAATGCTGTCTCCCCCAGAGATACATATAATGAACATTTGGGTCCTCCATTTTTTCCACCTTTTAAAAAATAAAATATTTTATATGAAATAATGAAAGCACAAGGAATAGTAAAGCAGACACTCATATGCCCCATTAATGAGGTGTGACAAATGTTCTGTTTACTATTCATTTTAGTAAATTAAATATTACCACATGGTTGAGGCCTCTTTTGTTCCAAACCTCCTTTTCCATTGCTTTTCCTTTCTCCTCCTCCTCCCACAGGTAACTCCTTTCTGGAACTGGGAGAGCATCTTTTCTGCCCAATTTTTGTCCTTTGCTGCATTCCTCATCTATTACAATGTAGCACTGTTTTGTGTTAAAATGCTACATCATTGCCATCATTTAGTACATATAATTCTGCAGCTTTCTGCTTTATCTTAACAATATTTTTGAGATTTAACCATAATGTTACATAATGAATCAGTTTTAACCTCATTATAGATTTTATCTTATGATTATGCCATCATCCTATATTATTGCAGCTTTATACTAGAGTACTAGATAGTATACTGTACTGTTACTTTACTATGTTATTAAGTTATGATTTTCCAATCTACTGATCTGGGTCTTCAAAGTTATTTCCAGTGTTTGATCAGAGCATATAATGTTGTGAGGAATATACATGTTTGTTTTTCCTTATATATGCTGAGAAGAATTGCTGAGTCTAAGGTATGAATAGCTTCAACTTTATTAGCTGTTATTAAATGTCCTTCAAAATAACCTAACTGATTTACATTCCTATCTGTAGCATTTGGGAGTTCACATAGTGGCAAATTTAGGTGTTTTCAGACTTTTCAATTTTTTCCAACCTGTTGTGTATGAACCTGTAATTCATTGACATGTCTCTGGTTTTGGTGAAATTGAACATCTCATAGATTATCAGTCATCCTTTTGTTGTGAATTACATTTCACATACTTTGAGTTATTTTACTTAGTGTAATCCCCTCTAGTTCTACCCATGCTGTCACAAAGGAAAGAGTTTGTCTTTTTTAATAGCTGAGTAGTATTCTATTGCAATACACACACATACACACACACCACATCATCCTAATCCATTCATTTGTCTTTGGAAAACTGGCATGAAGTTTTTTAATTTTCATCCTGGTGTGTTGGCAACCATCCTCTTGTGCTACATTAATTCTGCTGTTGACTGTCTCTACTATTCTCATTATATAAATGTACAAATCTGGTAAGTTTCTTGAAAGCACACATTTTGTCCTTTCTTCTTGTCATCTCTATTTACTTAACACAAGTTTGAATGTCTGGTGACGTTTATGAAGACCATTTCAAATAAATAAATCACTGAATACAAAAAACTGATTTCAGAATAATCAATCCTTTTAAAATCCTTTGTTCATTTCATATATGTTTTTATATTTTGGTATATCCGCTCAGTTAACTGTTACTGAGTCCCTACTATATGTCAGGTACTGTGATGCTGATGATAAAAAAGAGGAGAAGGGTAAGTCTCTATTCTCAAGGAAGTGAGGTGAGACAATGAAAAGTTAGCAACTATCCAACTGTGCTATTTAAATAGCATATTATGGGAGATGGAATATGGGCAGGATAAAATCTGGCTCAAGTCAGGAAGGCTTCATGGAAGAGGGGACATTTGAGTTGAATCTGTTAGGAGGAGGAGGGGTGACCTATTTGGTGAACGTGCAGACAGGGGTGCAATATTGCAAAGTGACCTCACTTGCAAAGGCAAAGATCTAAAGTGTATGCCCATGATCTCTGTGTCTTGAGCATAAAACACTTAGGCTGCTGACTCACATTTGTTCATTTTGAGAATTCAAGGCCCCTGCTTCTGAGGTGATTCTAGCTAAACTCAGATTTGACCACAGCCTACCATGCACCCTAAACGCTGCCTGCCTTGCCATGGGTTAAATCCACTAGCTTTGGAAACCCTATTTTGTAATTTTCTCTTGTCTAAAGTGGGCTTCAACTTTTTGTTGAGGAGTATGGTTTTCACCTTGTTTCATGCCTGTAAATTGACATCTGCAGACTTCCTATCATTTCTGTTGCCAATGCTATTATTATAGGCTTTTTTCATGCAGCTGGAATAACATATGAGACACCAGCCTGGAGTGACAGTGTGCCTGAAAAAAACAGAAATAGCCCAGCTCATATTATTTGCAAAAGAATTATCCCCTGGAGGTGATTTTTAATTTGGGGGTTTGCTGCAAAATGGAAACCTGACCACGGCTGCTTTGCAACCCAAATGCTTGTCTTACCAATCAATTATCAAAATGAGACTTGCTGGGTACTACAGCAAGTCTTTCTGGGCTCTCCCCTTTAATGGGTCAAGTCCAAGTTGCCTCCATTATTGAGAAAAGCTGGGGGCGACTGAGCAGTTTAATTTGCTGATGGGGGGAAGGGAAGATAGGAAAAAAAAGGTTCTCATATCCAGATAGAGAAAAGCACAAAAGGTGGGTGGAGCGGGCCTAAATTAGAGCCAGCTACATCAGCTGGGCAGCAAGGAGGCCGTGTGTAGTGTGCTGGTGGTTTGTTTGTAAGGGATTAATAATTCAGCCCCAGAAATAAGGTGAGGGCTTACCCACAGCAGAAGCAAACTTGCATAAAGGTTAATTGGTATCTATCAGATACTGGTAAGTGGCATTTATGCTATTTTGGTATTTGGGGGGACTTGAGGGGAAAGAAAAAAGACAAGAGACAGAAGCAGAATTGAATGTGAAAATCCAAAGAGACCTTTTTTTTTCGGCATCAGAAATTGTTCTCCTGGCCCCAGCAGGGAAGGGTTGGAGGGGCTCAGGGCCTTGATGGCTTGAGAAATGAATTTCTCTGCCGCCTCCATTGTAAGCCTTGCGTGTGCTATTTAAACTTGACATGCCATAAATCCAATAGCAGCAAACAAGATGGCACTGGCTTGCTGTCCATTTTTATTTGTGTGGATGCAGGAAATGATGCTGGCATGAGAAAGTGACAGGCACTGCAAGTCACTCATTGAAGGGACTGAGTGACTTGTCGTGGAATTCTGTGCGAGAAATTGCACAAGTCTGGGAAAACCTAACGGCTTCCCTTAAGGTTGGGCTGGGCTGGGAAACCCTAAGAAGCAAGGGTCTGGAGGATAGGCATCACTATGTGATCTGGGGTAGCATCCAATCTCCTCTGCCCAAATGATACCCATGTAACTTGGGCTTAGGGTCAGGACATTGTCCTACAATAACTGGTAATGCAGGGGAATTAATGTTTCTGAGCTATAGTACAACTTTATGGTTTCCAAGTCTGTATCAACTCTCTCCCTTACAGGACTGAAAATAAGACCATGTCTTGTTCATGCCTTTATTGTCAGCATGATACCTTTGGTGTCCAACAAGACCATGTTTATAAAATGAATGAAATGACTCAAGGAGCGAGGTCTATGCCTGCCTGGCACATTCCATGAAGCAGAAGTGTTCAGTCTGAAGAGAATCCACATCCCACTATCGGCTTAAGTATCATGATGACAATTTCAGAAGAGCTAATGGATTTTGCTTTCCAAATGTCTCATTCACAGCCTCCTTGATTTCTCAGACCTCTGCCATGTGTTAACCTCCCCACCACCCTTCACTCCCCATGCATATCAAAGCCTCTGTTTCATGGGTGCTTCTTCATTTTGTGACAACTCATGAAAACACCTGTTTTGGAATGCATTTTTTTGGAATTAGCCTTAGGTTTCATATTAGGCCTAATGTTTTATTGTTAACAGTAGCAACATTTTTCAAAGGAAGAGTTCAAGTCTGAAGAAAATTTCCTCAGATTTTTCTTTCTCCTTTTACCTTTCTCTTCTGTGCCATCAGAGAGAATACCAAAAGGTCACCTCTCAGAAAGAGTCACATCATGAACTGACACAGTTGCTCTTGAGTGTCTCTTAAATCCTTTTTCTCTTAAAAGCTTGCTTCCTTCACATCTAACTTTGTACAGTTTTAGGACAACTTATTCAAGTCAGCTCTCCTTTAAACATATAGAGCAAAGTGAGCCTTTCAGTGCATTCTCCTGTGTCAGCACTGGACTTTATTAAATCATCTGAGGGCCTCACAATTCCTTGAGAAGATACTTCAGTTTTTCTGAGGGCCTGTTTTTTTTTTTTTAAAGATTTATTTATTTATGCATACAAGAGCTGGGGTACAGGCCAGAGGTGCAGGGTGGGGGCAAGAGGATTCACCAGAGACAGTGTGGGGAGCAGAACAGATAGATCGACTGAAACACACTGCTGAGGGGAGCAGCGGGCGAGGCAGAAGAGGTCTGCTGTGCCATGTGCATCTGCTCCCTGGCAGGGATTGAACTTGCACTCCAGTTGTGGCAGAAGCCCCACAGTGCAGTGCTCAACCCCTTGCACCACCAGGGAGGCCCTTAATCTGATTTTCTAATTATTAATTTCACAGCTGAAAATTTGACCAAAAACTTTCTTTATACGTCAAAATAGCTTGTTTCACTTCCTGGCGTGTGACTAAGGTGCTAGAGAAAGAGATGAGTGCGGTTGATATCTAGTGTGGGGGAGTTCGGGTTGTATATGTATTAAGGGGGGAACATGGAGAGATACCTGAGTTTGCGTGTTTCTGGTCCTTGTTCCATTGTTCCCATAGTATTTCAGAAGGTTCCCTTGCCTCACACCCCAACATTGGCAAAGATATCAAAAACAGGCAGATATCTGAATAATTGGTCTGGTATCTGAGCCTTAAGTAAAAGAAGTGCAGTCCTCAACCAAAGCTTCCTGAAATTATAGACACTCCTTTTCTCTTCCTATCATGCTATGATTAAAAAAACAAGGTGGGCCTGGATTTGAATCTCAGCTTGAATAGCATGCTACAATCTCTAACGCTCTTTCCTTTTCTGTGAAATTGAATATTAATATCAAATTATGGAGTATGGTGAGACTGTACAGGTATTATGGGTGGTGGCTACAGGCAGACCATCTGAGGGTGAATTCTGTTGCTGCTCACTAGGTTTGAGGATTTGGGGCACATCACTTACCCTCTGTATGCTTCAGTTTTCTCTTCTCAAAAGTGGACTTAAAAATAGTGCCTACCTCGTCTTATTATTAAGAGACAGGATGGTATGGATCTCTTAAGTGTATGGATCTAAATCTCAGCTTTGTCATCTCTGTGCTTCATTTGCAACTACAAGTAGGAATCATGATAGTCCCAATCTGTAGCGCTGTTGTGAGCATTCAGTGAATTCATACAGACTAAGCACTTAGAGCATGACCTGAAGAGCTATATGAGTATTAGAAATTACTGAGAAATTTAAGTGAGATAATACCTGAAAAGTCTCTAGAATGGTATCTGGTACATGCCGAACATTCAAGAACTATTTGCTAAGGTACCTGAACAAAAGGTGGTTCTTCAAAAAATGTTGTTTCTCTTTCTTCCACATTCTAGGTGTGTGGAGGGGGAGACTCTCTTCTTCCTCCAACATACATATAGCACCAGACTAGGAAAGCAGGGAGTGAAACCCTGAAGCTGAGGACTAGGGGGCTGGAGGATGGGTTTATAATGTTGGCTGAGAGGCTGGATGCTCCAACAGCATTGCTTTGGTTAAAATACAACTGAGAAACAAAGTAGAAGTACTACCCTAAGCATTCTTATTTTTGGTCAATATGCTGCAAGGAAGCAAAGGAAACAGAGGGCTAAATTAAAGCAGCATTTATAAATACTTTAATAATGAATAAATGATTCATCAAAGTTGCTTGGCAAAGTAAATTATTCCAAGATGCACAGAGACCTGTCGGAATGATTGTAAACTAGTTAATAGATGAGATTGCAACTTGTGAGGAAGCACTTCAGAGGAGCAGCTCAAGCAATTATTTATGCCTCCGCACATCCTAGCATAATTTAAGAAAAAAGGGAAATTTATTTATCAGCTTTTAATAAAGTATTCATGCTACTTTAATGTAAGATGTTACCAAAATTATTTAGTGACTTATTAATTCAATTAGGTTTTGTGTTACTCTGGGTATTCTTTCTTATTTAAACCAGTGACAAAGTTAACTAAAGAAGTATGATATTTGAAATAGCTTCTTTCTCTGGAAAATGCTCAGGATCTCAGGGCACCTTGCAAGAGCCTGGGGTAGGGGTGGAGGGAGCAGAGGAGGGCCCAGAACATAGAGCCTGTAGGGTCCTATGGTGAACTTAGGTGTCCTTGGGAGAATGCCATGGGTCTGTGGATGGTCAGAATTGGGAGGAATTTCATATCTCTTCTGCTCCAACCCCCAAATGAGGAACTAAAGACTGGAATGCACTGAAGCCCCCACAGCCATAGGGTGACTGAGTTGGAATAATTATGTTCCACTAAAGTCTTATCTGGTATTTCTCCCTCCACAAGGCATACTGTTATGGGCCAACAGAGATTAATCCCATCAAGAGGAAAAGAGGTATTACTTACAGCTTACTGCATGCATGGTGTTGGCTCCAAATGGGGGTTGGGCTCAAATACATGGAACAGAAAATCCAGATGATGGGTTTTAAGCAGGAAGTCTGGGTGCAAGTAGTTTCTTGTGTGAGTATGAGCCAAGATCTCTATATTCCACTGACATTCCTTCATGACTACAAAACGGCTACAATTATAGCCATCACTTGCATTTTTAGCCCAAGGAAGGGCAAAGGTAGACGAAAGGGGACAAGACATATATCAAGTAACAAAACACTTCTCAGAGCTCCCCATGGGGCTCCTACTTATAACTCATTGGACAGAACTCTTTACTCTGACATTCTTGTCTGTAGGGAGTTTGAGAAACATAGTTTATTTAGCTGGGTTTGGGATTCTGTTTGAAAAGAAAGAGGGAATAAACATTAAGTAGGCATTTACAATCTTTGCCTTGCCTGAATTAATTTTATTTAGATCTCACAACAATCCTATAGGATAGATACTATTATTAGTCTCATTTTACAGATGTACAAACTGAGGCCAGAGAGTCTAAGTTGTGTGCCAAGTAACATAGCTGGAGTTTAAACCAAGGATTGTACAGTAACAAAGGACTTGCTCTGAACCACTGCTATCCTACCTTTCTGGCAGACTATCCTTTCCTGCTTTAAATCTTACACAAATTTCTAGAGTTTCAGTCTCTCCATGGGGAGTGGGGGTGGGGGTGCAGTTGATTGGAGACATTCTAAAGCAGGTAGAAGAAGTAGAGTAAAGGTACCCTGCCTGGCTCCTGGCACAGTGGTTTGCATATAGAACATTTGTAGGGAGAGGGTATAGGGGAAGGATTGGGTGTGGAATTCCTTTAGAAGATGACTATTACATATTACAGTCACCTAGCAGCCAGTATCAGCCTTGATCAGAAGCAAAGTTGGTGATGCTGTTCTCCAAGACCTTTTCCCTCTTGTCTCTGTCCCTGTCTGGGTCTACTTCTCCTTTTTCAGCTGCCTGCTGGCCTATATTATGAAAGTCTAGTATAAGAAGATACACGCATCCAGTTAGCTTGCATCTAGTATGGCTTAATGAGAAACATGGAGGAATGACAGAGGTTATATAATTCACTCCAACCACTTATTTTATAAAGGAGGAAACAGGCCCATAGAGGAGAAATTCAATCTTCAATTTTATAAAGAAACCAGAGGTAGACTAGGAAGGAACTCATGGATGATGAATTCTAGTTCAATGTGTGTGTTTGCACATATGCACACTATAGGTATACATACAGTATCGTAAGCCTTATTCCACATAGGCTAATTAAAGGATTTCTCTCCTGTTGATTAATAGAGACTTTGGAAAGTACATGGAGAAAAGTGGGTGGCAGGAAAAGTCCTTAGATCTTAGCATATGGGTGGATGTCTACTTAATCAGAGTTTGCGACTGAACTTGTTTTTTGAAAGTTAGGAAAAAAGAGACAGACAGACAGCCTAAGAAAAGATGAAGGAAATACTTAAGGTTAAGGGAAGTCAGGGCAGTGGGATGGAGGAACCTGTTGACAGAAGATGTAGGAAATCGTGGAATAAAGCTGCCTGCTCTAGTATGAACATTTATTCTTTGAGGCAGGAACAAGTGTCCAAGGCAGCTTAGCTTTGCCTTGGCTGCAACAGATCAGAATGAGTTCAGATCTGCAGAATCAGAGGTCTATAAACTTGCCCTCTCAGGGCCCTCACCTTGTTGCTGATGGGATTCAGGTTGCTTTGGTCGAGGGTGGGCCAAGGATTCTTCCCTGAAGGTTTTTCTTTGGAGTTTTATAAATCAGCCAGCAAGACAGCCACTTTCAAGTTGAGATGTCATATTCAAGGCTCAACTCAAGATCAATTGTTAGCTGACTTTGATTCTCTATTATAGAGCCTGGGCCAGTCCTGGCACAAACTGGGACATTGGCAAAGCTTGGTTTTTGAAGCTTTCCACTTAGCCCTCTTTATTTTTTTTGACTCCACTTCGGTTTCCCAGGCAACATTTTTCCATGTTAAGGGGCTCACCAATAAGCAGGGCCTTTACCCTACAGCACCCCAACAGAAGAGCTGTTATTGGTCCAAGTTAATATCCTGCAATTTGACCATGCTACCATAAGGGGGCAGTATTCCATTGACCAGGTAATGTTGGAGGTGAAAACAGTCACGGAACATTTTGTTTGGCATTGTATTTGCAAAAATCTTGAATTTCTCATCAATATTTTAACATTAGAGGACTGCACATAAAAATCCTGATGTGGGGCTCCCTTTAGAATGTCAGAACATTTGGTAAGTTTCCCTGCAATCTATAGACAGGGAGAACTGAGGAGGGTTTGTCCCCTTTGAAGGGTTGGTGGTCGCCCTTCTGCTGCCATTATCTTCATCTGGTTAGTGATGATTCATAACACTACCTGTCTGCTTTCCAAAGTGTCAGCTTTAGGCATAGTTAAGTTAGAAATAAATGATAATTTAAAAACACTTAAATGGCATAGCTTAAACAAATGAAAACAACATATTTAAATATGATGTCTTAAGATCACTTTTAGATTTTAGATAAAATCTAAGATTTCTTTCTCACTAAACTTGGGCTGAGCTTGAATTCATTTCAGTTTCCAAAACATACTGTACTTTCTCTTACCTCTAGGATCGCAAACTTCCTGAACTATGGGATTTACTGGAATGTAAAACTTTTAGCATCCAAAGTAGGAAGATCCTGAGCAAATTAGGACAAATTGCCCTACTTACTGCAGGACAGGTATTCCTCTTTGTCTGGGTCACTGTGCTCTCAGACTTAAGGTCATAGCTGAGACAAGTGCCTGGACTACACCTCTCCCCCAGCCTGCACCAGGACCTCATTTTCTGCACTCCCACCTGTGCTAGTTTTTCTGCTAGCTTGCCTAGACTCTTGTTTCCCTGAGTGTCTATGGCTCTTCTGTTCCTTGCACACAACACACAGTAAGTGCTGAACACTGAATAAGGGTGGGTTCCTGCCCCGGCCTGCAGGGCAACAACGGGGGTGCGGGAACCACCTAAGAGAATGAGACAAACAGAGAACGCAAAGCAGGAAGGCAAGTCAAGGTTCTGATCAAGCCTTCATCTTTATTATAAGGGACAGGGGTATATATATTCACTTAGAGGGGTGGAAGAAGAAAGGGGGAAGGGAGAAGGTTTGAATCAAAGAGATTGGCGGTGCAGGTG
>JAGFMF010011810.1:1653016-1686797 GCA_019455555.1 Galemys pyrenaicus
TTTTACCCTCAAGGAGATGGGTAACTTTGGATGCTTAACTTAGTAACTACATTCTTTGTTCTTTCTTTATTGTACCCTAGTTGTATTAAAGTTCCTTTCTTAATGTTTGTCTTAATGCGGCGGATGGCAGAACCCATTCAGAGAGGGCAGGCTTGGGGGTTCTGGGTGCTCCTCTCCCTGCCCTGTAACAGCTTTTCCACACTCATAAACCTTTTGAAAGTCCAATGAATGTGATGAAGCCTTTTCCTGGACAACCCCCACACACGTCAGCGCATTGCCTTCAGTTTCCAGGGATTCATTGATCGGCAGAGGTCTCAGGGTTGATGAACACTAGGTTAAGAACTTCTACTTTAGGGTCCATTAGCAGTTCTGACCTTCTTTCCAGATAGTTTAGCACTTTGGGGACCCCTTTCTAAGATAGAAATTATAAGCCACATTCAGGATAATCTTAATGGTCTAAGTGTACCCTTTTTAGACAAAACCCCTGCATCAATACTCCATTTATATTTCGGGGGGAAACTCATACTATCTCTTTATAGTGGGTGTTAGGAAAGGTGTCTTGGCCACTTGGCAAGTTAGGGAGAGAAAATACACTCACAATCATACATGTATCTTCCTGTTACACAAGTACACACACATATCCTCTCCTCATACATATCCACACATACGCATATATATTCCCATATACACATGTACTCTGTTGCAGATAAGCACACACTCACATATATGTATTGTTCTTCGTCTCTACACACACTCTCAGACACACCCACACATGAATCCCACACAGTATATACTTTCACACGTGTGTCATCTTTCACACTTACACATACACACACACACAGATGCCGCATACAGGTGCACTTCTCTCCACCCTCCCGGGTTCAGGATCAGCCTTCTCTTTCCTCTTTCATTTGGTCTCTGCCTGATTCCCTCCCTCTCTCTTTTCCTCCCACCCGATGGTAAATAGAACTGCTTGAGTTCGAGCGAATGTAAAAGAAGCACAGGAGGAAAGTGGTAGATAAATTTAACAAGCATTAAAGTTAATATATAATTTAAATATGTATAAAATTATTCTACGCATCGATTAGAAAATGGGCTGTTGACCGTTTCAAGGCAACAATCAATTTCAGAGTTCACAGGTCAGGTCAAGTTTCTTTCTAATGATCTACAAAAGCAGCATCATTAGGGAGATAATGAACTCCATGGGCTCACAGACTTGATCTACGGCCGGGTGGTCGTGGGGCCGCCCAGCCGCAGCCAGGCTGCTGCAGACCATGTTCTCCTGTGGGCCTGTGTCAAAGCCTGACTGGGCAACAACCCGTGATGTAATCAAGGAAGCCGCTGGAATGACTTGCTTTTTTTTAAAGACCGGGTGGTTGCCAAAGCTCTTGGTTGCCAATGGGCACCTGCGGTGGAACCCTGTGAATGCGGTTTGCGTGGAAAGCTTCCGCTTTTCTGGGAAATGCAGCTGGCCCACCAGCACTGTAAATCTCCTGGACTGACAAGGTCTTGGTAGCTTAGGGCGGGTTCAGAATGAGGTGATGTGACCTCACTGCTGGTCTGTTCTAGGATTCAGGCCACAGCTTGCCCACAAGTGGGGATCCCCCAAATATCTGGGTGATTCCACAACTAGGGGTAGAAGACTCTTTCCATGGGTATCCATTGTCTCTTTTAAAAACTGAGGGCTCCATGGTTTCAGAAGAGAGAGGTCTGAGGTCCAGAGACAGAAGGAAGCTGAGGCATGGTGAACAGCTAAGGCTGGTTCAACACAATCCCCAGCCCCCTTCTGACCTGCCAGGGAACAAACCTGGCTGCTGGGTTGACCTCAAACTCCTAGTTGCTTTCTGACCATTGTCTGCTAATGACCAAATGGCTGATGGACCCAAAGGCAAGAGACACCAAATCCCAGGGCTCCTGTTTTTCATCCTGAGGTGAATTTGCTTTGAAAAGCTTTGAGATCTTCTGATTTAATGAGTGGCTTTAAAAACACCTGTCTAACTTATGATGCCTGGTGGGTCCAGCCACTCTGTTACTACTGAGGGGCAATTAGATAGGTGCTCTCTCTTTCCAATATGGCTTTCAGGAGGGCCTGAAGTTGATGCTGGAAGTTTCACTATTGGAGACCATCCATTTTTAGGCATCATGTTCTTTTTGTGGATGTAGAGCAGCCAGTCAGCTTGGTGAAAAGTGCCAGATGAGGAAGTGGAGACCACAGATTGGCTGTCTTCTGTGCTGTGTGTGGATGGGCTGTTTTCCAGCCTTGAGGGTCCCCTGAGGGTTTGCACTGGCCATGAGGCTTTGGCAGTGCTCCCCTGGGAACTAGTGCATGAAGTTGGGAGAGAAAGAGGAGAGGGAAGGAGGAGAGAAGTAGGAAGAAAAAGCCACCCCCAGATTTTCTTGACCACTTGCAAGTCTCTAAGCATTTGTACATGCTATTCTCCAGTCCTCCTTACTGCCCAATTTATCCTTGCCTGGAAAACTCCTGATCTTCCTCTAGCTATCCCCTTGTGGGAGAAGCATCTTAGGTACCCCTCTCCCCACACTTAATGGTCCCCTCCCTGCACTCTCTCTGGGCCATACACTTGGATGTACCAGATTCAACTATATGGTCAGTTTTCTCCACTCCAGCTTAACTAGAAGCTCTCCCAAAGCAAGAACCTATCTTTTTCTCTTGGTCTCCCTGGAACTCCTTGGAGCAAATGGTAGCTCCAAGGAAGAGTGTTGAATTGAACACAGGCAGAACAGCCTGCTGCTGGGGGTTCAGTCCACTCCATGGATGCCCAGCCAGGCTTGGGTAAGCACATCAAACTCAAGGAGGCCAGAATAGAGGGTCATTCCTGAGGGGTGCGAGGGCAGGGCTAGGTCTGGGCTAAGTGCTATGACAGGCTTCCCTTTCCTCTGCAAGCATTTTCAAAAGGAGGGACTAAAGCTATGACACCAAGGCAAACAGTAGTGTGAAAAGGCAGCTTGGGGTACCCTTGATTGTGTCATCTGTTTTGTCCTTGATGGTGGCAGCAAAGATGGCACGGCAAGGACGACAAGTTGATTGGACATCTTAATGTATAGGGGAGATCCTATTTTCCCCTCTTTCCATTTTGCAACTTGGTAAGCCTCCTTCCTGTAGCCTCCATCCCTCTGTCTTCTTGAGTCTTCCCTGCTCTGGGTCTAGGAAGCCTCAGATGTTTGAAGTTTCTTGCTCTCAGGGACAGCTGCACCCCTAGAATGTGCCCAGTTCAATTCCTACAAGACAGACTCAAACAGCCTCTGGAGGGTGATGTGGAGAGACAAGGAAGCTTTCACTGATGCTGAAAAAGGTTGGAAACCCACACCACTGGCATGGCTATTTGGAGACAGTTGCTAATAGTGCCATGGGGCAATGTATAGTTAAAAAAAAAGGTGGGACCCCTACCCCCAGTCTCCATCCTCCGCTCAGCACCACTCTGTTAACTGTGCCTGGATGCTTAGCAGTGGAGGAGAAACGCTGTTAGCTAAACGGAGACAATTAAGCACCCCACATGGTGGGGGAAAAGGCATGCACCGAGTGGTTCCTGCCATTTTTGGTTGTCGTCCTGGAAGGTGTTAAGAACTACCCCACAAACAGGTTTGTAACAACCGTCTCCCCCTCATTAATCTCCTGAAGCGGAGGAAGAGAGCCCAAGCGCACGCAATGAGTGTACATTACTGAATTAACCAGGCATGTAATTAGCGCGCAGGTGCTCCACGGAGGAAGAACCACTCACAAATTAGTCAAATTTAGCTTTAATGCCCTAAAGTTGGGGAGCTGTGTTGCCGCCCGGTGCACCCAACTGCCTCATCACCCACGATCCCCAGCTCCCCTCCCTGCATCGTCTCCCATGAGCATGGAATGTGATGTTTGGGGCTTTTGCGGATGTGTATGGAAATTTATGTAACTTTTCCGAGTGCTGTAAATCATGTTCTGACAAGGAAAGTCGATGATCCTGGTGCTCAGATATCAAGGAGCCTGCGGGAGCCAGTTGTGGGAGCAGTTGGCCTTCTATTTGAGGATCTTACGTGAATTAGATGGAGATGAATGCTGGTATTAATTAAATGTTAATGGGGCCTTGGTTATAGAGCCATCTTTTGTAGTCTGTGTGGGGAATTTGTCTACCGGGTGACACCAGGTTACAACAAACAGCTTTTTCATAGTAAGAGACATGTAAGGTCTTAGACCACAAAGGTACCGGGATCCGCCCCTTATGTAGTAGATGGGAAAACTGAAGGGCAGACTGGCAAGTTGGTTATGCATGGTCATGCAGGCCATTTGTCCTTCATTAGACCCTTTGAATGGGATCTGATCCCACCCTGTTCTGAGTTTGGTGTGGAAGTGTTCTGGAAGGTTTGATTATGTCAAACGGCCCAATTCAGACACCTGAGGAGTTGTCTTATGGAGGTGCGGTGATGGGAGAAGAGATACCTTCTCTAAATAGAGATGTCTTGTTGTGCCCTTAGAAGCTTAAAGGGGAGAATGTGAGTGAGCAAAAATTGTATGGTAATTATGGCAAAAATGTATGGTAATTAGTGCTCCAGCTAGAAAGAGCTTCTCATTCATGCGTGTAGGTAGTTGAACATTTTAAGACAGAGTGGAGTGACTATTCCATGGTGTTCAAATTATGTCTGCTAGAAAGAAGGCAGAGGACAGGTGGGGAAAGAAGAAAAAACATAGTTAGTGTTCTTTACTGCTCATCTGTTTTGGACAGAAGATATCAGGTGACCTCAGAGTTTGGGTTTCTAATGCCCACTATGACCTGATTTAAGGATGAAGGTCTAGTCTCAGTCTTTCCATCTTTATCTCCTATCACTTCCTGGTAAATATCATCCCCAAAGGCAAACCAATTAACCATCCCAGAGCATGGCTTACCTTTGAAAAAGTTTTACTGCCACTGTCCTGATCTATGTTCTTGGATTTGGTTTGTCCCTCTTCACTAGCTCAGCCTGGTCCAGTACAAATCTCACCTCTGCCGGGAAGTCTTCTCTGACTACTGCTTTTGTGGAAAGAATTCCAGGAACTTGGAAGACTTCTCCCCAGGATGTCAAATGGGGTTGACATGATTGCTTTTACTGCAAGGACTGCCAGCCAGGGTCATGTGAGGAGTATGTGTGAGGGCAAGGGTGGTGAGGGGTTGTAAAGAGGGCAAAGGTTAAGCTTAGGCTTGGTCTGTGGCTCCAGGCTGGCACACAACTTTGCCAGGTTCTGACACATGAACTCGATTAGAATGATAAAAGGGTGGCCTTAAAGGAAGACTAGTCTGTGGTAGGGCTTAATCCTAAAGCATAGATATTCTTAATCAGTTTTGGATTAATCTGTTGCCTGCATTTACCTCTAAGGAGTTTGATACTCTACTTTGTGTATTTGGCTTATCTCTATTGACATTATTCAGAGGTGGAGTTTTATAACCTCCAGGGTCCAACCCATAATACTGGTGCATCGACATGGTTCCACCTATTTTGCTATTCCCATTGCATCTCCTGTCTTCTTTCTTGCCCTGCCTTCAGGGCTGGAGACAAGAGGTGATCAGGCACCATCAGTAATGCATAACCTGACTCTACACAAAATGATGCCATGCAGACTTCTCTGAAGCCTCCTGTGTACTGTATTCCTTTACAAGTATCTAGAATTAGAGCAATTTCATTTCACCATCGTCCAGCCCATGGCATTTGGACCCTACCAGAAAATTTCAGGGAATTTTAAGATACCCAACCCCGAGTTGCAACTGGCAGCTTCTATCCAGTTTTGCTTTTATGTAAAACCATGACAACAGAGATTTATGCCGCTTTAGGATAGGATACGTCTCCATACCTCTCATTTCTAAGCAGTGTGTGCCAAAAGTTTATTGTTTGGGTACTCATTGACGGCCCTGGTCTCCCATTCTTGAATCTCCTTTTGATAAAACATGCTCTTTAATTAAAAACATCCTCTAGACACCACGACAGCTGCTCATTCCCCATTCAGCAGCGGTGAAGCTGGAGGAGGAGCAGGAAGGTTAAGAGAAATGGCTGAGGACCATAACTTAATTCCTGGGCATTAGCCCTGTCCTGCATTTGCCCTTTCCAATCTTGGCTTCTCTGCTAGTGAAACAAGCAGGATTAGTGCATGATAAGGGAAGCTAGGGTCGTAATTACACCCTGTGCGACGGGCAGCAGAACCACCAAATAAATCCCTGGACAATTATTAAAATGGCCCAATGCATTACACAAATTAGAACAGGCTGGGACTTTTGGGGAGGAGGGTGGGAAGTGAAGACCCAGTATTTAAGTGTTCTTGTAAGCCATCTAAGATATTAATGTTGCAAAGCTCCTTATGAATATTTAAGAACATAAAATGGAGCTTCGCTGCAGTCCCACATCACCACAGAAGCCTGTAATTCAGTTGAGCCCACTTAAGAAGGCAGAGCCCGAGCCCATGGCAGATTGAAGGCAGATGAAGCAGGGTGGTGTGTTTGCTGGGGAAATGCTTGTCACAGGCCAGTTTAATGATGTTGCATTACATCCTCATAGAGGAGGATTTAAAGACACAACTTTTATGAGTGGGACTCCCTCATGATTATTAACCCATTCCCCACCCCCTGAATGATTTTAGGAGATTGGCATTGTCCCTGAGCAGGTATTAACACAGAACCAATGAAGTCTTCACTTACCTGGTCTGTTCAAGTCCAGGCTGCACAGCCCCCTTGGGATCCTACCACTGAGACACCCACCACCAAAGCACCCATAGTCCTCCACCATAGTCTGTTGTTCTCCTGCTCTCCCCCATTATCATCCTTTCCATCCCTCTCCCCCTCTGGGTGCTTCAGATTTATGGAGAGCTTTCAAAGGTTGGTTTTTTGATGTTTGCCTGGCCCTTTGTTTGGTTTCTATATATTCCACATATAAGTGAAACCAACCAGCATTTCTCTTTCTCTTTCTAGCTAATTTCCCTTAGCATAATCCCTTCCACCTCCATCCATGTTGCTGAAAATGGCATGAGCTTATCTTTTTTATGGCTGAGTAGTATTTCGTTGTGTATAGAGATCACATCTTCAAGGAGGAGTTCTTTGACTCCCACTGCCA
This sequence comes from Galemys pyrenaicus, assembly GCA_019455555.1. Taxonomy (NCBI): domain Eukaryota; kingdom Metazoa; phylum Chordata; class Mammalia; order Eulipotyphla; family Talpidae; genus Galemys; species Galemys pyrenaicus. The sequence goes on from JAGFMF010011810.1 coordinate 1,660,085, forward strand.
CCACCCACAGATACTTCCTGCCTGACTTAACCACATAGGAATCTGTAAGCCACTAATTATAGCTTTATTGAACCTAAATGAATACATCTCTAAGAGTACAGAGTCGTCTAATTTGGGTTCAGATCCAATCTACTTACTTTCTAGTCATATAACCTTGTACAATTTATTATCCTCTTAGAGCCTCGGTTTCCTTATGGAAAACTGATGCAGGAGAATGACTAAAAGTCCTTGCCTCTTCCAGTGGATGTGAAGGTTAAGTGAGATAATGCCTGGGAAGTGCTCAGTACGTGGTATGGGTTATACGCCCATCAGGTACAGTCACCATCATCTCCATCATAGGTATGCAGTTTTGCTAGAAGGGATTCATTCTGCTGAGAGCTTTCAGCTCAGGCACCTGGAAGAAAAAAAGTAACATTAAGTCTTTATCTATCAATGGTGTTTTAAGTCTTACCATCAGGAGGTATCGATCAAACAATTTCTATGGTTTCTTTTACCGTTGAGATTTTCTTCTAAATGTCTTAGGGTGGCAAGAACCTTATAGGAAGGTCCACAGAAAAGATGCTAGAGGCATAGGAGGAAGACTTGAAAGGGAAGAAAATCTGTTGCTAGAAGAGGAGGGTCTTTAGCGCTGTATTTTCTTATTTCAGTGCCAGCCTGATTTTTTGCATAATGGTCCCTTTGCACTGTTTCAAAAGTAAGCAAAGCTGATATTTCTCCTTTAAATAATGTGTGGCTTGTAAATCCAATTGATCAATTATCAATGTTTGTTACTCCCTCTGCTAAATACTGTTATTTCATCCTTACTGACAGTAACTATTACTATTCTTATGTTTCAGTTAGAGAAACCAAGGCTCTGGGTTGTGTGGCTGGGAAATGATGGCACTGAATTCCACTTGGACAGTGTGAATTTAGAGTTGTGCTCTTCAACACTACTGCCTCCTTCACAAGTGTTTATGAGAATATGATGCTTTCAGCCGGGCTCCCACCCCAGGGTCCCTTGGCTGTTGCAGTGTTCATGTGGTCCCTGTTATCTACATATCATACCAACATATTTTGTTGTTTACCTACTGTTAGGGGCTGCCAGCTTGTGCCTTTTGCCAAGAGAAGTATATGTCGCAGGATGCTTTCAGAGAATCAAGCATGCTCTTGGAAGTCTTCTTGACATGTCCACTGGATTTTGGAGAAAACAAACCTTAAAACAGCCAACCATTTCTGGAGTTTCCCTTTGGGAGTGTAGTGAGAAACATCAAATCCACCCACAGTAACTAGGGAAACCATGGAGACTTCCAGGTGAATTTCAAAGATGTCAGTGGTCTTCCAACATTTTAAACAAAACTTTAGATACCTTTCTCAAATGAACATTTACCTGGCAACTTATAAATTGAATTTGGACTAAAGTATATTTTGAAGCAGAGTATGGTGACTGAGTCTTTTAGTCCTGGTTTCTAGAAGAACTCTGAGAAACCCCTGGACCTTGGGGGACATTTTGAGAACCAATATTGATCACTGTAAGGACAGGTGTTATTCGGATAACCTAATATCTGTACCAGCTCTCCACTTTGGAAGAATGTAATTTGAGATCATGATGAATCTATTGACCTGGGGGCACTTATGATAGATATTTGATTCAACATATATGCTCACATATCTGGGATACCTCATTATTTTTTAAGATCGCTTATTGAAGCTTGTATTCAATAATGACTCATAACTAATGAAAGTAAAATGATGGAAAAATTTGATGTAAAATAAATATCAGAAAATTAGGTAGATAAATAAGATGACATGGATTTACCTTATGTAAATGATTCACTCCTCCCTTAACAATATCCCCTTAAAAGAAACTGAAAGTGCTCAGTTACCAGGACACTGAGAAATATCACGATGAAGAGTGTCAACATATTTGAAGAGCACTGTAGAGGCTGTTTATGCTGACAGGGCTGTAGTTGAAATGGGATCCCTGATTTCACAGGGATAGTAGGATCCCCAGCGGAGGAGACCAAAGAGTGACACTTTGACATCCTCCAGAGGCAAGGTGGTACATGTATTATTTATTGTTCTTAATTGCAACATAATCCATACTGGTTGGCTTAAGCAGACAAGGGATTTTATAAAAGGATATTAGGTGCCACACAGGATGCTTTGCACAGGCAGTGACTAGCAAAGGCTGGGGCTGTGGGTGCTTTAGTGGAATACCATTGCTCCTTGACTTTGGCGATACTCAGAACTGGACACCAGACACCCTGCACTTTCCCCGTTGCAGAGCTGACTATCTCCACCATGAGCTTGCCAGATGTCATTTAGCTTCCTCTTCTTCTTTTTTAAAGGTTTATTTTATTTATTTATGCATTCAAGAACTGGGGTGTAGGCCAGAGATGCAGGGGTGAGGATTCACCAGAGACAGAAATACACTGCTGAGGGGAGCAGCGGGAGATACTGGAGAGGTCTGCTGTGCCATATGAGTGAGTTTCCTGGCAGGGGATGGAACTCAGGCTGCAATGGCCAGTGATAGCCGATGGTGCTGAGATTTAACCCCACACTACCAGGGAGGCTGCCTCCTCTTCATTTTGCTCACTTCTGAATCCAGTTTTCTCACAGACCTGTCTGACATGGCATTCTAAGTTATATAACTACAATCTAACTGCAAGAGAGGTTGGGATGTTGAGATCTGTTAGCAGGGCACGTTACTCTACTGTAACAATTGGCTCCTGTGAGCCAGGAAGAAGTGGTGTCTATTGAATAAGCAGATATGAGTGTCTAACCCTGCCTGGTTCCATAACAGGAAGCTGGGTAGTATGATAATAAGAACACCCTAGGCCCATAACTGCCTTTGGCTAGTTAGTTATGAAGCCTTTTACATTGAAATAGATAGGCAGTCTTCTAAAAAATTTGATTGATCTATATAAACAAAAACAGACAGATAACTAATATTAGATCTAGAGAAAAGAATTCTTTGAGTCACTAACTATGGAGAAACATTGCTTCTCACCAAATTCTTAATTTTGATCCAGGCATTCAGAACCCAGACACCTAAAGGAAGGACCCTGTGACTCTTCATGGCTATATACTGTGAATCCCACTCCTGGCTGTCTCCAGAGATCTGGAGCATTTTATCAAGGTACAGGAGACTTTGTCAGAAAGGAGATAGCTATAACTTTTAAATATTTCATGGACTCCAAGCTATTTCCTGGGGAACCAGTATTCCAAGCTATTTCCTGGAGAACCAGTATACCACTGTGGTTTAATGGTCTAAAAGAGAACTTACAGGACTTATGTGATTAATTTTTGACATCATAGATGGCTAGTAGACCCCCAAGTTCATTCTGTGTTATTTTATGAGCTCCTGACTACGTAGTTGGAATAGATGTATTACATATCAGGCAGAATTATTACATTGATTTCTCTAAAGTTTTTTTTGACAGAAAATGCCAAATAAAATGCAAAATAGAAACCCAGAACTGTACCTTATCCTTGGGGAAACCATTGAAGCCTCAAAAGGTACAGATGTCATAATCCCTAACCTAGCCCCCATTTAAACCACTTTTTTATCCAATGCAGAAAGTGGATTTATCTTGAAGAATGGCATTAGATTATTATAAACATGATGAAGTGACTTCCAATTACAGCTATTCCAGTTATGGCTGCCTTGCTGGAGAAAATAACCTACCCTCTGACACTTATTTTGGAGCTATTTGTACTACTGCTACTGCTTTTTAAAAGTCCAATTCCAATAAGAAGACACAGTTTGCTTTCACCTGGTAAGGACTGCAGTACACTTTATTACTTCAGCTTTTCCTCTCTATGTCACAGTTCAGGAGTGGAGATATTTAATCACCTCTTCATCCTACAAGACATGAGGTTGATTCAGTATATTGACAACATCACACTGACTGGACGGGAGCAGAAGTATAAACTGTAGACACCTGAGCAAGATACACACGTGCCAAAGAATGGGGATTGAATTCTATGAAGATACAGGTACTGACGACCTATAAACAATGCTTTTATTTTTCCTTAATGTCTTTTATAATATGTAGGCAGATATTTTTAAATAAAATGTTATATAATTTAAACCAGCATGTTGCTGTTATTTTATGTTTTCTCATATAGTTTTAGATATGCATTTGTATGTGTGGATATTGCTCCTACCTAAAAGTATCATAATTTACTTAGCTTTGCTATCCCATTAGAGCTTAGGTAGTTACTGTTTTATTTTTTCTGTTTCTGTATTCTAAGTACTGTTACTATAAATGTCCTCATATAAATTGCCATTTTTTTTGGTTTGGGTTATTTCCTCAGGGTATAGTCCTTAAAGTGGAATTGCTATGTCAAAGGGTATGAGCAGTTTTATAGCTTTTGTTACATATTGCCCTATTGCTCTCCAGATAGATTGAACCAATTTACAATGCTTCTGACAGTATATAGGAGTGCTATTTCCCCATAGTCCACCCAATTGAATTTTATATGTTTTATTTATTTTCTTTAAATTTAATATCATGTAATGATACTTTAAAGTTGTGCTAATATGTATTTCTTTAATTGTGCATCACACATTGTTTCATTATTCTTTGACATGCTGTAGTTTGTTCATATTACTCTGGTTTCCCTGGCAAGTGTATAAGCCTGTCAGTGGTGAGACTGTGAGTCATCCATGTATCTAGTCCTATGTTTGCCAATTGTTGAGTGCTTATCAGATTCCAGTCCAGGCATTGTTCTAGGTTTAAGAGATTCTGAAGAATGAGATGTCATCCTCACTCTTGAGGACCTCTCTTAGTAGCTGGGGAGAATAAAATCAATGATGATATCAAATGTGCTTTTAGGTGGATAGATAGTGCTAAGGGAATTTCAAAGAGAAGCAAAAGGGGGACTTACCTTCGGTATCTTTAGAGCAACCATGGAATGCTTTGAAGAAGAACCAAGCTTGTATTCAAATATCCAATCCTTGAGGAGGGTGAGTCAAACTTTAGAAGACAGGAGAAAAAGGAGTGAAATGAATTATGGACTTGAAGAAGAGAGAGCAGCATATGTGAAAGTGGGTATGGGAAATTGAGACCTTATGTGAACTTCAATAATGGGATGAGCAGGGATAGGTTGAGAGAAAGGATGTAAAGTTAAGTGAGTCTGACACGATGCTTTGGCTTCAAATAATAGAAAACCATGACTTACCTGATTTAGACAGTAAAAAAAACATTGTTATCTCATCAAGCAAGATGTTCTGTGGTAGAGTTGCTCTGGGGCTGGTTAATTCTATGGCCTGAAAGTGTCATTAAGGATCCAGGTTCTTTCTCTTTGTCTTCCCTGCCATCATTCATTCCTTCATGCCCTGTTGAGGCTTCTTCATGGTTAGCAGATGATGGTGTCATTTTTTGCAGACAGACAATGTGGGGTGAGAGAAAAGGGACTGCTTCTTCCTTGTGTCTCTTTTAAGAACAAAAGAACACTTTCCAAAAGTTCCACAGAGGACTACCCCCTCTTGGCATATACTGGGACTTATGCCCACCCCTAACCAAACTCCAGCAAGGGGACTGGCATTATTGTGAATGGCTTAGATTAGGGCCTGATCAAAATTAGAGTTTAGTTGGCAAAGAAGAAAGGGGAAAAGGATTTTGTGTAGACAACCAATTGTATTTGCTCTATTAGAGAATAAATGTTTGCATTCTCTATAAGGTGAATTGATTCACAAGTTGGCACTTCTGAATTATTTCCTATGAAGACCCTACCGTTAGTCAGTTTTGAGGCATGTAGACTTCCCATAGTAATAGCAGTAAACTAACAGGTGAATAGAGCTGAATATATCAAGCAGAATAGGAAGCAGCACCCAGTCCTTGTCCTCGAGGAGCTCATGCTGGGCAAACTGAGGTGGAATAGATGACAAATAGATTCATGTACTGATAATATAAAGTTATAAATGCAACAGTTAAAATGGTATTTTGTGGCATCTACTTTGTACTATATTCTACCTAAGAATTTCACCTCTTTTCACATTTAATCTTAGCAGCTACCCTCATTTATTTCCCTCATTTGTCACTAAGAACAGTGAGCCCAGGGCTAGGTGCCTTGTTAAAGTTCTTGCAGCTAATAAAGGAGAGTTAGAATTTGGAGCTAAGGTCTGCTAACCCAGAGCCCATGCTCTTGGCTGCTCTGCTATAAGGTCTCCCTGTCATGAACTCAAACATGAAGCCCAGGAATTCCAGTGAAAGACCATGTGTCTGTTCTCAGGGGCAGGGCTGTGGATACTCTGCAAATTACGGGCAATGTGAGAAGAAACCAGATGAACAAGGCTGAGAAGAGCTTTGAGCCGGGGGGAGAACAAATCCAAAAAGCAGGGACCAGGACAATGGGAAATTGGGGCATTGGTAGTAGGAACTGAGGCAGTGGGGACAGGCCTGTGTCCTTAGATGTTGGGTTTGTCTCATGGGTAATGTATGTCTTCTACAGTTTTTGTAGCAAAGTTGAGTTCTAGAAAGAATAACTTCCAAGTTGTGGACGATAGATTTGGAGTACTGTGGGGTACTGTCAGCAGAAGAAAGGAGATGGGAAGAATGTACTAGACAAACCCAAGATAATATCATGGTTCATTTTAGATGCTGTTGAGCAAGAGAGAAAACAATGGTGAGGGAGGACACAGCATTAAGTGGTTTCAGTCCCGTTCTGACTGGGATGTGTGCGCTATGCAGTATCAACCTATCCAGTTGACTCCAAGTGCTGTAATAATTTATTGAAATCAACATGCTGGTGAGACAAGGAGCCTGACAAACAGCAGATGGCTCCTACCCAGAAAGGCTAATCAATTCTGACAAACAACAGCTATCATCAAAGAGTGAACATATACTGCATGCACAGACAGCTGAAGGGCTCAGAGACAAAGGCTCCTGATTGGCAGAGCCCGAAGAGAGAATCGGGCTCTGTGAGGCATGTAGTGGGGAAGCCTGGGAATTCCCAGAGCTTGTCCAGCTGACCGGACCCCCTCCCTCTCACCCACACAGATCCCACTCACACATGATTCTACAGGCTTCCTTACCTTGCCTTGAATGGTCACAGAGCTGTTCCTGTGCTCACCTTTTCCCCCCGTCTGAGATACCTTGTCCCCCTTCCTTTTCTGTCCCTTGAGAATTGCTCAAGTCCTCAAGATCAGTTCAGATCCCCTCTTTTCCTAAAAACCTGACTTGTTAATGCTTCCTGTATGTGTTTGTGATAAATTGTCCTCACTAGATAAACCAGATCACAAACTTCTTCAGGACAGGTGACATGACTTCTGCATTTCTGCAGATCTAGAGGCACCTAAGCACAGGGCTATAAACTAAGTTTTTAATAATGTTGAAGTTTTAAATAACATGCAATGATAATGAAGCTTCATTCTTTTGCTTCTAATCTTGGGTTGAGGGGAAATCACATTTATTAAGAGATAGGTTATTTGTGACTCATGGTAAAGATTTACTGAAGTTAATATATGAAAATAAATCTTAATAAATCTATAATGCTGGACAGGACACCCAATATGGAATCAAGTTAAGAAAATCAACAGGATATTCACAGAATAGTCTTTATTCATGAAAAAGTTCAGCTTTACTAGTTCTTGATGTGGTACAAATTAAAACAACATGATTCAATTTTTTGCTTATCTAATTTTTACAAATATATCCTACCATGTTAGCAAGAGCACAGTGAAATAGCCACTCGTCTCATGCAAGTGGGACTGCATGTGGGTGTGGCTTTCCTGGAAGTAAAGTTGACGAGTTTATTAAAAGTCTTAAAAATGTCATACTTTAAAAATCTGCGGTTCTGCTTCTAGCACTTTACCTTAATAATGTAAACAGAGGAGAATACATAGATTATATATAAGGCTGCAAATCTTAGGACCATGGTGAATAAACTGGCTGACTCATTTATTCAGAATTCACAAGTCATCCCCTGAAAAAGGGATGACATTTTTATAATTTCCTATTGTCTTGACTTGTTAAACCTTAAAAAAATTCTACAAACTATGAAAAAATGTCATTCACTTGAGAGTTTTGATAGTTGGTTTGATGTCTGCTGGGATTTGGGATAAGCTTCTTCTTCATTGGCAGGGGATATTCTACTCCCCTGAAGAACTTATACCCAGGCTCTAAGCTTCTGTGATAGACACCAGTTTCCAGGCAGTACTGTAACTTCCATCTTTTTCTGCTCACCTTTCAAGTCCAGGGGTTTTTTTGGTGAACTTTTACTTTGTCGTAGAGGCAAATCTTGTTTTGGGGTACAGATAAGAATGAGAAAACACATTTTATTATTCCACAGGCAATTAAGTACTATCAATGCTGACTCCCTCCCTCCCTCCCTCCCTCCCTTCCTTCCTTCCTTCCTTCCTTCCTTCCTTCCTTCCTTCCTTCCTTCCTTCCTTCCTTCCTTCCTTCCTTCCTTCCTTCCTTCCTTCCTCCCATCCATCCAAATATCCCTCCCAATATGCTGATTGAATACATGCAATGTGCTAGGAGCTCTGGTGTGGTTGAGTGCTAGGTTTACATAGGTATTAGACATTACTGACAGTTCAGGCGCATGTGGACTAGTGACGAGATAGCTAATTGTTTCTTCTAGAGAGCAACATACATGTTAAATACTCTTGAACACAGAGGTGGGGTATGTAACCCAAATTGTGAAATCAGAGGGAGTGCTGAGTAGGGTTTTCAAGTTGTCTATGAAGGGGAAAGGGACGTTTCAGAAAAAAAGGACAACATGTTCACGTCTGGAATTAATAGGAAGGATGAAGCACTGGAGGATCTGTAAACTGCTTGGCAGGACTGTAGGTTTGGCAGTTTGAGGCAAGGGCAGAGTTTAAAGGGCAGGAAAGGTGAGGGCATACAGGTCTCGCTGGAAATGATTGGATATCTCAACTTTTCTGAGAGGTAAATGGGGGATCTGGAAAGTTTAAAGGAGAGGGGTTTTAAGTGTTTTTTAAAAAGTCATGCTGGTAGCAGGGAGGTGAATGGATTGAAGGGGCCTGGAACCAGTCAGGATGCCTTAGCAGTGACCCTGAGAATCAAGAGATGTTACAAAAGTCAAGTTGACAGGATTCAGTGATGGGAATGAACAGGTGGGGAGGGGGCAGTGAGAAGCATTGTAGGGATAAAGGTCAAGGAACTCATGGGTTTCTGGTGTGAACTGGCTAGTTGAGATTTAGATGTTTTCTGGGAGGGAGGGAAAATGATTTCTGCCCTTCCCCTATGTCCTATGGAAGCCCACTCAGTGTGTATTTCTCATCTTTTTCTTTTCCTCTTTCAGTCTGTCTCCGGAAGCTCTTTGGGCATGGCTGCAGTGGATGGACCAGACTCAGAGTTGTATTGAGGCCTGGCATTTACACACTTTCAGACCACAAATGGCTTTCCTGACAGCAGGTTCTGTGGCTTGGTCTCAGAGATGGGCGGCTAGGGCCCCTTGCCCTGCTGAGACTCCTGAATGGAGTCTGTAGTCATTCATCATTATTATGTTGAGGAGAGCCCACTCTGTGCTCGGTTTAGAGCAAGGTGCTTTGCAAAAACAATCTCTTACACATTGATTGCACTTTATATTCTACTGTCAAACCTCAGCTGAGGCCTACAAAGTCTTCATAGGTCCTCCCTCCCTCTCTGAATGGTCATGGTTTAGTGCTCTATTGCATTCCATTTCACACAGAGGTATTAGCACTTGTTCATGCTTCTGCGAGGCTGGGAATTCCTGGGGGACAAGGGCCACATATACTTCCCTCTTCCCTCCAGTATATACCTGCCCAGTCCCCAGTTTTTCTCTTCCTTGCCCTCTAGCATTTTCACAGTGCCTGATGTAGTCAGTACTCATCGTTAGGACTTCTAACCTGCTTGGTGGGGTGACACTGGTGTTTATTTATTAGCCTGAATAGTTGCCAACATTGTTGGGTATCAGACACAGAGTCATCACCTCCTTCACTCCCCCACACCTCACTCCTCCTCCCTTCCCCCTTCCCCCAGATTTTTAAAGCTTGTAACAGTGGCCTGAAGCTCTTAACACTGCCTAGCTACCTGATCTGCTCAGAGTGATCTGGCTGCTTGGGGGGAAGGCATTTTGGTCTGGAAATGTGACGCCTTGAAGATGCCATAGAAAGCAAAACACCCAGCTTTCCGCTTGGGAATGGAACTTGTGCCTTTAAGACCTGTCTTGGGAAATCAGCCTAAGCAACATAATTGTGATGAAATTATCCCAGATCACACCCACACATTCATTATGAGATTCCTTATTGACACCTTGACAATTTGTTTCAGGAGACGTTATTGCATATTCCTCCCTCTGGAATAGATACAGATGCATATAGACGTACGAGCCCACACATAATGTATATGCATATCGGTATACTTTTATTATATAATTATACGAGGCTATCAATCAGTTTTCATTTGGAGCTCTTTGCATTTATAGTTCAGGAAGTTATTTAAAATCAAGAGGTGGAGAAAAGACCTTAGAAGAACTAAAGAGGGGACATTGGACTGGGTAAGCCCAGCAGGTTTTTACCTTTGGGGAGTTGCACCTCTCTCATCTCCCACATCACTTTCCCTCCTTCACGATATCATGCTTTGCTGTCAGTGAGGACTCAGTCCTGGGCAGCACTAATGAGAAGAGGGTATCCATGGAATAACCCCAAGGGGATCCTCTTTAGGGTCATATGGTGCTATCTTTGGCCACTACATAAAGACCCTTCCGATGGGTGTGGGGAAGCCCTGTGGCCACACTGACCCACAGGCAATGGCAAAGGGACAGCTGGTGACTGGCCAAAATCATGTACCACCAAGGTCTCTGAGGATAAAGTAAGATACTTTGGAGTAGAGTTTCCTGACTTAAAATTCATGACACACAAGAATATTTGTACTGCAGGTTGTAGTGCACAGCCCACGGCTTGGTCCAGAGCTTGGGGAAAAAGCCATTCCATTTTCTCTGTTATACAAAATGACAAATAAAATATGAGAGATTAGGAAGGACATTATATATCAAGTTAGGATAAAACATTTTTCTATTTTTAACGAGAAACTTGAACCTGCTTCCTCCCAAGCTTGCTGATTTGTAAATGGCTGCACACCAAGCCTGAGTGAGACTCTCGGTGATGAACTCTAAAAATTCTTGGTAGTCACCCTTGATAAGAAATTTGGTTTGCACAAGTGGGTGATAAAAAATTTAAAGCCATTTTTATAACCATTAAAGATTCATAGCAGTTGAAATTATATTTAAAGAATTTAACAGCGTTCCTTTTCGTTCATTGACAAGTATAGTGCTGAAAGTTTTTGTGATGATGCAGATGAGTTTCAATTCCAATGGAACTTAGTCATGTCAAGGATTCAGAAGTGCGATGGCTCTCTTGTTTGCTGAATGTAGATCTGTTGCTGAATGTAGATCTGTGAAAACTCTCTGGCGTTTTCACTTTGCAGCTGGCTTGGATGACACTTGAGTACAAACTCTGCAGAGAGACAAAAGTATACAACACAAAGTTCACTCCAGGGTTGCTACCACTATGCCCAAAACCCCATTCTCCCTGCCCCTCTTCTCTGATTGCCATGACACTTGGCACATAACTTGCCCCAGCAGATTATCGAACTTTGTATTTCGGTGACAGCAGCGCATGGGACAGCTGTTGGAGTAAGCGCATGCTGGAGACTGTCTCCTTGGTCATTCTCACCAAAGCCCTGTGGGTCAGATGCCTTGGGTCATCTCACTATCCATGGGACGACAGCATCTGCTGTCAGGTCCTGTCCACCTGGAGTGGCATCCTGCAGAGCCACAGACAAGGTTGCTTGTGGCCACAGGAGACATCCTCAGATAGTATGTCTTACCCTGCTTGCTGTATCCTTAAGTGCCCCATGCACCCCATTGCCTGGTTTGTGATCAGACTTGGCTCCTCCCTGGAGTGTCCTCTGATCTTCTGTCCTTGCGATTAGGTACTACCTGGTCTGAAGAGCCCAGACCAAGCCCTTCTGCTCTGCCAAGTCCTGTCTGATGGATGCAGCCAAAAGAGATCCACCTCCCTTGAACCTCTAGAATCTGTGCCCTCTGACAACTCTGAAATCAGAATACTTTTTTTTGCACTTTAAAACCATTAAAATCTGACTGCAGAATTGAGGCTACTTCAAAGGGAGGACAGAGGGTAGTGACCAAAGCAGAGAAGGGGCCCAGGGACTATGTTGAAGGATTATGGGTGCTCTGGTGGTACGTGTGTCATGGTAACATACATCTGAAGAGGTGTGAACCTCTATACCCTGAAGTCATATATAGTGTCACAAACCAATAACTGAGTGTTACCAGAATGAAAGATACTATAATTGAAAAAATAATAAGTAAAATTAAATGTGCTCTTGTCCTGACTGGAGAGTGAGACCCCAAGCACAGCTAGGATCTCAGGGCCTTCCATAAGAAGACTGTGGAAGAGACTACCCTATATTCATTTCACTTAGTACTTTGTACATAGTAGGTGCTCAAGTCCAAGAATCTGAGTGCTACATCTTGAACACAGTAAAATTGACTCATCATGAGGCTGTTTAATAAGTTCCATCAAAACATTAAGATATTCTGCACTATATTTTGTACGACATTCTGAGAATATCATCTTAGAACACAGACTGCTTGGATTCTGACTGCCAAAATGTGACCACATTCTTCTTCCCCTCTTTTTGGATAGTTGGATAAAACATGCAAATACAGGTTCATTAGCATTTTTAATTCCTTTACCAGCCAGTCCAGCAGTTATAAGAGCCCTCCCACTCTGACTTTCTAGAGAAGCCCTCAACATCTGTGCTGTGGGCCATGCCGAGGGCAAGGCCATGGGTAACAGCCAAGTTAGGGAGTCTCTAGGTAGCTGAGCTTGGAGTTCAGAGCCCTAGTTTGCCTGGATATCTGTTTTTTTCTTAATTTAAGTTTGCGATTGACTTATTGTGTGCACTGACACTTTTAAGAGACTAGAATAAAACACAGTGAGAGTTCAGAACAAATGTAAATGGCCTCAAAGAAAAAGGAGGGGAAAAAAAACTGCGATCATCTTTTTTAATGGCTGTGAAATGTGGGAAGGATAGATCATGAGCTCTCTGCATGGGGCCCTCGTCTGATCTCAATCCAGTATTGTAATTTAGACATGACTTTTTATTTAATTTCTGACTGAGAAAGGGAAATTAGAAAACAGCATTATCTCAGCTGCTTCGATATAATGAACAATATTTCACAGTGCCAGCCCTGGAGTTACCTTCAGAACTTCCTTTATGAGGCTGATGTTGACTCCAGTTGTAGGAGAGCTTGAATTTGCCCACACACTGGTTGCTTGAGGAGCGAAACCTAAGTATGGTTTTTAATTTAAGGCTCGGGCAGCCCACAGGTTTGCAGTAGGGGAAGGAAACAGCAGAGTAATACAAAGAGACGCTGGAAGATACTAAAACCTGGATTGGGCTGCTCTGGACTGCCTTACATGTGAATAACAGTTCCCTTTTAATCTCCCAACCATGCTTATTTATTTAATTTTTAAATCGGGGGATTTATCCAATCTGTAATTAACCCTTGCATCTGGCCAAAGCAGTCCTATCTTCTGCCCCTTCCACCCCCTTCCTGGCCACTAAATACATAATGGTCTGATAAATATTTAAGCAGTGATGAGGGAGATAATGCAAGTAATCCATTAGAGCCGCCTAGCAGGGCTGGCACCGGGGAAAACGCGGTGCTAAAGTGGATGGAGTAAGTGCTAAGATCCCAGGCTGGGCAGCAGGCTGGCTGACCGCGAGGGTCTAAGGCACAAAATCCCACTGTGGGGAGGCAAGATCCTGGAGGTCCCAGGAGCTTTTCTCCCACTTTGCCCACCAGGAATGCTGGCTCCTGCCCCCAGGGGGTAGCTTTGCTGCTGAGTGGGATGGGGCTGGGCACAGCTTCTAGAAGAGGGTGTGGCTTGGGAATGAGCCCTCTGGAGGTGAACTGGGATGCCCACACTGCTGCTGCTGGAGCCTCCTGGTTAGCCTGCTACTGACCCCGAGCCTAGAGTAGCCACAGGCCCTGATGTACACAGGATGGCCTGGGTTATGCCAGCTTCCTGGCATAATTACAAGTGGTGCTTTCTTTTACTTTCAAGTGTCTCAATCTAGTTAATAATATGGTCATATCAGAAGATGGCCTGTGACCTAATACATGCTTCAGGATGATGGAGGGAGAAGGAATCATATCGTACACACCATGTGCTATACACTAAGTGAGTTCAAATCCCAGCTCTCAACCACAGAACCCCTTCACCCAACCGCACACATACCATCTTGCATCTTGGCTTCTGCGAATTCCTCTTGCACTTCTTCCCTGTCCCTCTTGACTCACTGCAGTCTCTCCATTCATTCTCTTGTTGGTAAACATGCCTTGTTTCCCTGGGTCCCTTCAGGGTATAATGTGGGTGTCATCCATTGCGTCATCCTCCTTAACTCCCAGCTCAGTATTGGATGTATGAATTGTGATTATATACGATTATGTTAAATCTCTTCTATCATCTTTGAAAGTCATTGAAGGCAGCAAGTTTGTTGATTTTTTTTTTAATTCTTCTCTACTCAGGGTATCATTCATATACCCACATGAATAGCCATGTAAAACTCCTCCTTACATCCATGAGCACACTCCAAAATAATTGTATATGAAAACACAGTGCTTCATGTAAGCTTATTTCTCAACACCTTTCCACCTTCAGAAGATAGGACACTTTCAGTGAATTCATCTCTACTTGCCTCTTTAGTTTCTCGTCTTTGGAAGGAGTGGATGCTCATGCAATAAGCTCATGGTGGTTCCTGTTCTCCACTCAGTGAGTCTTTCCCTCCAATCCCTTTCATCCTTCTACCACTAATTTCTTTGCTGACTCATTCAGTAACCATTTAGGAAAAACCATCATCCTCAGCTGATTCCTGGTGTGATTTCAACAAGCCCTTCCCGGACCTCAGTTTCCTTTGACCAGAATGAACTGAAAATTAGGTTGTTGGCTCTAGAAACACTGTCAAGGACATGCCTCATACACAGATCTCACATAAATCCATATGTCTGCCTCTTGTTAGCTCCCAGGGGGCAAATCTGGAGAGAGAGGAGGGAAGGGGCCTCCAGGGGCTTCACACCCTCAGGCCTATTTGTGTATTGACTTCTCTTCTGTTCTAACCCCCAGGGTCAATCTTGCCTAATGCTGCTGAGAGCTGCTTCTCCCAGGAGTGGCCTTGGCCAGAGACCAGCTGCACCAGTCCTCCGGGGCTCTGGGTCCCCTATGGTCTGACCCCACCTTCTCCCTCTGGCCGTGCCCTTGGAGCATTTACTCAGTGCTCTGTGCCACAGACCTCACTTCCCAGCAGCGAACCTGCCTAGACACACAAATCTTTGTGCCTGGTCAGTCACTTAGAGGTCACCCATCTGCTGGCCCTCTCCTTGCTGCTAGCCACGATACCATTATTCACACCCACATATTCACATGGATACATATGAAACATGCAGGTGTATATGCACACACAACATACTACATGTGGTTTGCAAATAGAGTTCATAAAATCAACACCTGCTTGCACACCTATAAACCTTGTATGGTAAACAATTTGCACACTTACATGCACATACATGTGCAGGATATGTACCCTAAAATCATAGAAAACATAGATAAACATTAGTCTTCAAATACCTGCAGGACTTTCATGTGTGAAGCAGTTGCTGCATGCCATGTGGAACGTGAGGAGTCAAATGTGTTCTACTGTTAGACATGCACACTCTGATCCTACCTCTGTACCCCACCTTTCTTCTCTCTCTAACAACTCTTCCTTCACATCACTACTGGCATTTAGGGGACTGGTTATAGAATTTCTTTTCTTTTTTAAAAGGCTATTCTTTAGAACAGCTTAGGGTCAGAACAACTTTATATTTGTATTTATATTTATATTTTTATATATATACACACACACATATACTTATATATATATATTTAGTGCTATAAATTTCCCTCTAAGCCCTGCCTTTGCTGCATACAAATTTAATAAGTATATTTTCACTTAGTTCAAAATATAAAAAATTATCTAGAGCTTTCTTCTTTAGTTCATGTATTATTTAGAAGTGTATTGTTTAATCCTCATGTATTTTGGGATTTTCCAGTTATCTTTCTTTTGTTGATTTCTAGTTTAATTCCATTGTGGTCCAAGGACAGATATTGTATGATTTTCATTCTTTTAAGCATGTGAAGATATGTTTAATGACCCATAACATGGTGTATCTTGGTGGAAACTTCATTTGTGCTTGAGAGGAATGTCTATTCTGGTTTTGGTGGATGAAACAGTCTATAAATGCCAATTATATCCAGTTGATTGATGATGTTGTTGAGTTCAGCTATGTCCTTACTGATTTTCTTCCTGCTGGATATGTCTATTTTTGACAGAGAGGTACTGCAGTCTTCAATTATGATAGGTAGATTGATTTTTTTTTTGTAGTTCTGTTTTTGTTGCATGTAGTTTGACACTCTGTTATTAGGCATATACACATTAAGGATTGTTATGCCTTCTTGGAGAAGTGACTTTATTTTATTCCTCTTTTTCCTTACTTACCCCTGACAGTTTTCTGTTTGAAGTCTACTATTTCTGAAATTAATACATCTACTCCTGTACTCTTTTGATTAGTGTTTGTATGGTATACATTTCTCTATCCATTTATTTTTAACCCATATTTGTTTATATTTAAAATGGGTTTCTCATGGGAAAAAACAGTTGTGATTTTTGATTAACTGACAAACCGTGTTTTCATTGCTGTATTTAAATTACTGAAGCTCAAAATGCTTATTAAGATAGTTGGATTAAGAGCTATATATTTCTATTTGTTGCCCTTGTTCTTTCTTTTCAGTTTTGTTTTCCATTTTGTTCCTGCTTTTTGTAGTTTTAACTGAGAATTTTTATGTAATTCTATTTTCTTTCCATTTTTAGAATATCACTTATACTTCCATTTTGTGTTTTTTTATTGGTGGCCTTAGAATGATTAGTATAATTAGATCATGAGGGTAGCATTTCCATGATGGGATTATTTCCCTTATGAGGGGATGAAGGGATTAGAATTCTTTCTCTCCACCTTGGGAGGACACAGCAAGAAGTCCTCAGAACCTGACCATATGGGGACCCAGATCTCATACTCTCAGTGTCCAGAACTATGAGAAATATATTTCTGTTGCTTGAGTCATGGAGTCATAATGTTCTGTTTTATTTTATTTTTAAAGATTTGTTTATTTATGCATACAAGAGCTGGGGCACAGACTAGAGGTGCAGGGGGTGAGAGGGTTCACCAGAGATAGAGTGGGGAACAGAACAGGCAGGTCGACTGAAACACACTGCTTAGGGGAGCAGCAGGCGAGACAGGAGAGGTCTGCTGTGCCATGTAGCCGGCAGCAGGGATCAAACTTGTGCTGCAGTGGCTGTGGTTTCCTTCATAGTGCTGTGCTTAACTCATTGTACCATCAGGGAGGCCCTGATGTTCTGTTTTAAATCATCTGTGCTATTCTGTTATAGTAGACCAAACTGACTAAGGGTTCTCTGGGAAATTGCTGTAACATTACTATTCAGAGCCCTATCCTTCCCTAGTGGTTTATGGACAAGGGGTCTGTGTGGTGCTTCATACCCCTGTGGACAGAATTCTTTCTTTCTTTTATTTTTAAATTAGATTTATTTAATTATATTTGACATCATTTGTATTCCTCAGGGAGTTCCCACCACCATTTCACTTGTGCACCATCACCTCAGACCGTTGTGCTCCTTCTACCCTCATCCCCATCTTTGCCCTCTCTGCCCTCCCCGCACCCCCCATAGTCCTTTTAGTTTATCTTTGAACTTTTGGTCTTGTTGATTTTTTGTTGTTGTTGTTTGTTTGTTTTTGGTTGTAATTGCCCATTTCTTTGAGCTTACTCTTCTTTTTTTTTTTTTTTGTAGTTGTTGCTCTTTCACATTCCTTCCAAAAGTGAAGCCATCTGATATTTTTCTCTTGCCTTCTGACTTGTTTCACTGAGTATAATTCCTTCTAGCTCCATCCATGTTTCTAGGAATGTCCCTAGTTTATCATTTTTGATTGCTCAATAGTATTCCATTGTGTATATGTACCACATCTTTTTGACCCAGTCATCTACTTTTGGACATTTGGGTTGTTTCTAGGTCTTAACAATTATAAATGGTGCTACAATAAACATAGGGGTACAGGTGCTCTTTTGGATCGGTGTTTTTGTGGACAGACTTCTTTCTTCCATAGTTTTGCTTGTGGAATCCCATAAGGTCTGCAGTTACTTGTTAAACAAGGTGATTGTTGCAGCGGGTCTAATACAGAAACCTAGTATGGACCTGGGGATTAGGACAATTAGTTTCTAGCCCTGGGGCAATTGAACACTCCATCTGGACTCCTCATCTACTCAAGTCATTGACTTTCTTAGAACCTCTGACATATAAGAAGAGTAGAGTGAGGTGTACCTTGGGCCCTTCCCACTTCTCTTTATAGCCTCTCAGGGAATCTGCTCCTCTTCTTGGCTCCCTCCCTTCTGCCCTGACCACCTGGAGTCAGTGCCTGCCTGGCTACCTCCACACTAATCTTTGCTTGATGCTGCCCTGTGCTCTGAGCCATCCCTTTAACATCATGTTCCATGTTCTTAAATTTCTATATCTGCAGAAGCCTTTCCACTGGACTTGTCCCTGAATCTGATCACCTACGTCCTCTTAGGCTGTGAACTTTTTAAGACTCTAGTATACGATTCATTCCTAAAGTTATATACATATCAACAGGACAAAAGATACGACCAAAGTGGTAGATTTCCCAAGTAACAGAATTTTAGGCATCAAGAGGGTAAGTGAGTTATCCTGAGAATCTCAATTGACTTCTGCCCTTCACAAGCCCTAGTTAGGGTGTCTTTTCCCATCACAGACACCAACACTTTTCTTCATGGTGTCAAAGAAAGCACCAATGCAGCTAACGGGGATCCATCACTCCTACAGGAGATCGAAGGGGCGAGAGTGTACACATGAGTTCCTTAGTGAGGTCAGAAATTGGGGAAAGTTTTCTTATGTCTGCATGTTGCACCTGGATCAATAAAAAGGTTTTTTTAATTGTTATTCATTTTACAACTCAATAAAGCTTAATTATGAGGAAGCAGAAAGGCAAGCAGAAGCCATGCTCGCATAATATTGTATTCCTCGCAGCAATTCCTACGGGGCCCTGGTGCTTGCATTGCAATGTAGAACAAACCAAATTACGGGGACTATTCAAAATTCATTTAAAAACATCATTGAGGAGCATCATAATAAAAACACAATGAAAAAGACAAGCTTGGGTTGTTAATTTGTAGTGCCGCGCATGTTCACAGGGGT
Source organism: Galemys pyrenaicus (assembly GCA_019455555.1). Classification (NCBI taxonomy): domain Eukaryota; kingdom Metazoa; phylum Chordata; class Mammalia; order Eulipotyphla; family Talpidae; genus Galemys; species Galemys pyrenaicus. Next base: position 1,679,416 of record JAGFMF010011810.1, read on the forward strand.
CTGTGTGTGTGTACGTGTGTGTGCACACACATGTGGCCTAATTAGCTTTGCTGGAAGCAGTCGGGGACTGAGGGTTCTATGGTCTAAGGTGATGGATTGGACCACACGAAGGGTACACAGAGAGATGGGCACCGCTGAGAAGTCTCCTATTTGGATGGAAGTCAGTGAAGTGATGTTGAGACCTGGTCCCAGACTAGAATATTTACAAGGGCTGAGGGGCTTCCCTGGGTTAGACTCAGGAAAAAAATGTTTCAAGAGTGCCAACTTTGCCGCTCACTCACCTGGTAGAGCGGGAGCCTGCTTATATTCCCTCAGCCAGAGAGCCCTGGACATTGATAGCTGTAGTCCTGTGGGGAGAGTCTTGGGAGGTGGGCAGACTCAGAGGCATTCAATTGTGTGCCCTCCACCAATTTGTACCTGTCACTCAGGTGTGGGTACCTGACTTTGGAGGGGTTCAGACCTTCTGTCAGGAGCTCACACAACCTGGATTCAAATTGAGGGTACCTGACCCCTTGGTCTTAGACGCTAGTTCCTCAAGCTTTTCTTGTGTCTTGGTCTCCTTTCACCTCACATCTAGATTAGCCACTTCAGCTTTCCACACACCACCTTCTTGCTTCCTTTCTCCTGGGCCTAGCCTGCTCTGTCTTTTGATGCTCGAGACTAACATGTAGAATTGAAGGTGGTCTTCCCTCACCTCTCCTCAACTCCATTCTGCCACATTTTCTGTTGTGTCCTTGAGCCCATTGCTTTGGGCCTCAGTTTACTCTGGAAAACAGGTGTCATTAAGTATGCGTTCCCTCCCTCCAGGAGTGTTTTCCGAATTAATTAATTCTCTTAATTAATTAAGTAAAGCGCTTTGAGATACTTAGACAAAAGGTGCACTAGAAGTGCAAATTATTATTTATTCTTAATGAACCCTTCCTTGAAGATAATTTACTCCTGATTCTGAAGGGAAGCACAGAGAACCCCAGGGGACAAAGAAATGGCAGGTTGGATTTTTGTTGGTTTGGGGGGAGTAGAAGGGGAGGAGGATTATTATATGTGGTTATTCTCTTGGTAGGTGAATAGTGAACAAATGAGGCAAGTGTTATTTCCACTGCTGGATGTGCTGGCTCATCAGGATTGTTAATCCGTGAAAGTGCAAAGGCAGACGGCAGCACAGACAGGTTTTCAGATTAAATCACAATCTGGGTTTTAAATTGGGAAAACACAGAGTGAGGGAGAGCAGAGAGGGGATGAGAGCAGAGGAGATGGCAAGAAGGGACAAGAAAGAGAGGAAAAGGAAAAGGAGGGAGGTGAAGAGGAGAAAGCAGAAGACAGAAATGAGAGGGGGAGGAGAGAGAAAAGAGAGGTAGTGAGAAAAGGGGAAGGAAGAGAGGAGAAAGAGCTAAGAGAAAAAGTGATAGAAGAAGAGAGAGAGAGGAGGAAGAGGGGAGAAGAGAAAAGAGGGATAAAAGGGAGAGGAGAAGAGGGGAGAGAGAAGAGAGGTTTTGTGTGTGTTACCACCTGTCATGGGCACTCAAGGAAAGAGGTGTGGAAATGGTTGTGTGTTGGGGCTATGACGGCCTCATATAGTATTTTCAATCAGATTCTTACCACTTTCCCCGCCCCCCCACAGCAAGAGTTTCCTGCTCTGTCCATGGCTGGACCTCTGGCAGGCTGTTCTCTCTCCTTTTTCCAAGGCCCAGAACTTAGCAGAAATAGAAAGTTGGATGCATCTTCCATGGGGTTCTTGCCTCCCTCTTCCACCCAAAGACTGCCTTGTCCCAAGCAGCCACCTGGCCCCAGGTCTTATTCCCCATTGCAGTTTTTTTTTTTTAAAGATTTATTTATTTATGCATACAAGCACTGGGGTACAGGCCAGAAGTGTGGGGGTGGGGTGAGAGGATTCACCACAGAGAGCAGGAAGCAGAACAGGCAGATCAACGGAAGTACACTGCTGAGGGGAGCAGCGGGCGCAGCAGGAGAGGTCTGCCGCACCATGTGGGTCCCCCGCCTGGCCGGCAGCAGGTATCGAACTCATGCTGCAGTGGCTGCGGTTTTGCTTCATAGTGTGTTGCTTAACCCACTGCGCCACCAGGGAGGCCCTCCCCATTGCAGTTTAAGAGGAGAGGAGTGAAAAGTAAAGGGTTTCTCTTCTTGGGATAAGGGGGTATTTGCACCTCAACAGAGAGCAACTTCTAGAACTAAACACAGCTCCAAGGGTGAAGTGGCTCATATTTCTCCTTCTGGTGTGAGAAAGAGAAACAGGGGTGATGAGGAGGGAGAAAGGGAAAGGAGTTTTAATGATTCCTTTCCATGCCTTTATATAGTGTGACACTTTTTCCAGTGAAGATGCATGATTTTTATTATCACCATCCCTCTTTCAAGCAGATGAGCAGGTAGCCTAAAGAGGACACTTAGGCATCAGCAGGAGAGTGGCCATTCTTTTCCTCTGACAATCCTAATTTTGGCAAGGTCTCCTGCCTGCTGTGCCCTGGGCTGACCTGGTCAGCAGGGCCAAGGAGTGGGGATGTGAGCTGGGGGTGGGGAGGGGAGGTGCAAATGGGTGAGAGTCTAGAAATGCAGATGCAAACCCTTGTGGTTTTTTTTTTTTTAAGATTTATTTATTTATGCATACGGGGTGGGATGCAGGTCAGAGATGCAGGGGATGAGAGGAGTCACCAGAGATAGAATAGGGAGCAGAACAGGCAGATCTACTGAAATAAATTGCTGAGGGGAGCAGTGGGCGAGACAGGAGAGGTCTGCTGCACCATGTGGATCAGCTCCCTGGCCAGGGATCAACCGTGTGCTGCAGTGGCTGCTGATAACATCAGTGCTGAGACTTGATCCCTTGCACCACCAGGGAGGGCCCCCTTATGGGATTTTTGCAGGATGTTGAAAATTTCCCTACAAGATAAAAGACTTTGGTAGCTGGTGTGAACTCTGTAAGATCCTGGAGGACTTGCTCGCACTCTGCACCTGTGTCCAGTGAGAACTGCAGGCTGAGAGCTGAGCACGTGGACAGGGCTTGGATTCTAGAGGCAAAAGACCAGGTGTGAATAAGTTCTGCCATTTACTCTCTGCTTACCTTGGGCAAGTTTCCCAAGCATGTCATACCTTAGTTTTCTCATCTGTAAAGTGGGATAACAGGAGCATCTACCCCACAGGAATGTTACAAGGATTAAATGAGTTAAAATGGTGCCACTCTTGAACATTGGTTGGCACATGGAATGCCTATGTATGCATCAGCTGTGCTTAGTGTTCACGATTGCAGTGGGGCAGTGTTGGCCCACTCCTGGTGTGCAACTTGAGTTTGCAACTTGTGCTTGGGCATGTTGGTACATGTGTGGCAGTAGAGAGGGGTCTGCCCAAGTTTACCTTGGTGCTCAGGGTGTTGAGGCACCTCCTGGGGCTGGAGGTTTTCTGAGGGAGGAACATTTGTGAGGGACCAGGTTTGCTGAAGGAGTGACTACACAACCCCTAGTTTTCAGGCTGAGTGCCGCCCCCCTCCACTGCAGACCCCAAGACCCTGGTCTGGTTTCTAGAGAGGCCAATAGCTGCAAGGGAGTGAAAAATGAACGGAAACTATAGGAGCTAGCGACTAACACTTCTGTAAGACACAGCCCTGGGAAGCAGCTGAAAGTGACCCAGGACCAATGACAGGTTGGGGTCTAAGGAAAAATAGCCAGGCCTGGGCTGGCAAACCAGAGACCAACCTTGAGTGTCAGCTGGAGATGTCCTCAGGACATGGAGTGACAGTGCTCCCCACAGCATGGTGGGTCAATGCCAGGAAAATGGTGAATTTATTATAAATAGGAGCCCCCAATATACCCTTTATGACACTGCCTGCCTACTACAAGGGTGGACCCCGTTTCAGGACAGGTGCTGGATTCCCTCAAAGTTTCTCAAACCTGTGAAAGATCTGTCTTTTATCCTTTAATGTCATGAGAGATTATTTTATAAAATTCAGTAAAAATGAATTACAAGCAAAAGGAAATAAAAATAGATGTCCAACCTGTGAGTTCCAGTTATTTTCTTGCTAAAGTCAACAGACATAAAATTGACTGTTCAATTGCTGTAAGTTTCTAAATATTTACTTTCAATTTTTGGAATTTTGAGGGCTGGTATGAAAGTGTGGGGGCTGGTCTGGATTTGGGGAGTGTACTGTCTCATCTGGGTACTGACCTCATGGAGATGCTTGGTTTTAGGGGCAGCAGGAAAAGGGACTTTGCCTCTGGACTGAGCGGTGGGAAGACAGTGGATTAGCTTCCTATGGCTTCTGTAACAGAGTCCCACACACTGAGTGACATAAAATAACAGAAATGTACTCTTTCATGGCTCTGCAGGCATTAGGATCCTCCCAAGGAAGCATCCTTCCTGGCATTTGCTAGCTTCTGGTGGTTTCTGAAATCCTTGTACTTCTTGGCTTGTAGCCGTATCACTCCAAACACCTCCTCTGTCTTCATGTGATTGTCCCTCTGTGTCTGTGAACTACTTTCACTTGCAAGGACACTGGTCCTCAGGTATAGGGCCTTCTCTCCCATTCCCCCATCAAGCATGACCTCAGCTTAACCTGATTACATCTGCAGCAGTATTTCCAAATAAGGTCACACTCTGGAGTACAAGGTGGCATGAATTTGAGGAGGTGCAGACACTCCTTACCATTCAAACTGGCCCAGGTAGCATCAGTGATGGATCCAGACACTGGAAGCACAGGGTACCAGGAGGGCATGAGGAAGATCGGGGCTAGCTTTAGACTTTGGAAAGTCTGGGTCATTTGACCCAAATACCCAAATCCCTATTCTGGGATCCCTACAAGGCCAGGAAATTCTGCCTATAATTGTGACTAAATATGTACCTCTGGGCCATGGTGGCTGAGGAAGCTCTGTTTATAGGGGCTGTAAGGGAGTCCCTCTGGTGCATGAAAATGTCTCTCCCGTAGCTTCTGAGGATACTGAGGAGGGTAAGCAAGTGGAGTCTGAAGCAAAACCCACCATCTTCCCCAAGTGTCTGGAGAGGCCCAGGTAGAACTCTGGAGGGAAAGGCAAAGTGCTATTGAAGTGCAGGAGGCGGTGTAGCCCAATGGTTAGACTACCAGAGCAGCCATCAAACTGTAGGGCTCAAAGTCTGGCTGTACCCTTAGAGGCTTTGTAATGTTTCCTGTCTACTTCATTTCCTCATCTGTAGAATGGGCAAGTAATAGCTCCCACGTCCTTGATTGCTGTGGATAATAAATGGGATATTATGTGTAAAGAGCTTGACACAGTGCCTGACATATGCTAAGCTCTTAATAAATGACTTTTAGATAAAACAAGGAAGTGATTGATACTCTCAATTGTGTCTACTGAGAAAAGAAACTCATATTTAAGGACACTTCCTGTGTGCCAAACATTGTTTTAGGTGATATATATGTTTATATAATACCAATAGATGTTTTTGAATGTTTAACTTTTGATTGACTAACTTACTAAATCAAGCTTTGGTATCACACTTTTTTTGAGCACCTACTATGTGCAAGAGGCCATGGGTATTCCAAAGGAAGGCTATTGCATTTTGCACAAATAAATGTCGAGTTTGGTTCTTAGTGGGATATTAGTCTTTAAGGAAAGTCTTTATGCAGTTGTGTCTTGAGACAGGAGACTTGATTAACTGATCTCTTATAGGACCCTTTGACCCTTAGTTCTGGAGGACAATGCGATAAAGAAAGGTGAATGATTTTCATGAACGTGAAGCTTTGCCATTAGTGCTTGTCTTTGTTTATTTCACTGAGATAGTCTCACTAATTTGAACTCTTAAGTAGTTTCTCTATTCCACCAAAGAAAAGTCTTTTCAGTTCATTTTGGAAAATATCTTATTTTATTTCATCCCATGATGATTCATAACAAAATAAAAAAACAAACATGAGTTATAACCAAACTGGATTACTAATATGTAACCCGTAGCATTGCTTAATTTGGCTTGCTATTAAAGTTTTAATAGAAAATATCATTTGATTGCAATTTAGAAATAAAATGTGATTTCCATATTATAACTAATATGAATAATAAGCCCCAAAATGTCTAATATACTTAGGCATTTCTATTAACACAATGAATATGTTTCAGATGTCTCTGGCATGCTAATGCCAAGTCGCATTGTCTCTCCTGCCTTTCCTGAGCTTGCTAACCTCACTGGACAGTCTCCACCAGCAATTTGTTTTCAGCTGGATTAGCCCTTTGGAGTGCCATGATAATTAAAGTGTTATGCCTATTTAAATGAAGTTGGCTGCTGATGCCAGTCTGAATTGCTCTCATAAGAGTGCCCCCCTTTCTTTCCATGTGGTCTGGGGTTGTGGGGAGCTCTGCCATCTCAACTTTGGGCTGGGACTTGGAGCTCATTTACTCATAATACTTGCTGTTTCCAGGTCCAGCCCTGTCCTATCTCACCATCAGGAGAGAGGCGACGTGTTTTCCTTCCCTTATAAACAACAACCATTCACTGATTTGTTCATTCATTCATTCATTCATTCATTCACTATTTAATGAGTTTATGGCCCATGCTATGCCAGAACTGTGTTACATGCACAGTTACCATGGTGATTAAAAGCAGATACAGACCCTACTCTTATAGAATTGAATGATCACAATGAAGAAAGTATAAACTCATGCTATGGAAAAGAGAGATATGGCTCTAAGCAAGCCATAACAAAGGAAACTTTCCAAGTTGGATTTGGAGATTTCCTGAAAGGAACTGAAATATGAATGATAAATTGAGGTTATAAAGGAAAAGAGGAGCGGGGAGTGTGCGAGCATGTGCAAGCGCTCTCTGTGCATGGGAAGGCGGGCGTGACTGGGGCTGAGGGAGAATGGGAGGAGGGAGGCCAGGTTGCATGAGGTTTGTGACCGTGGAGAGGATGCCACTCTTAGTCCTAAGAGCTAAGGGAAGGTACCGAAAGCTTTTATTTTTATTTTTTAAAAGTTTTGTTAAATTTGACATTTATTTCTTTTTAAATTAAAAAAATTTATTTACTTATTTTTTTTTCTTTCTCAGGGTTTTTTTTATTAATATAAAATATTTTAAAATTTACATATACTTGACATCAGTTGTAATCCCCATGTATTCCCCATCACCATCTACCAGTGCACCATCACCTCTGTCCCTCATGCTCCCATCTTCTCTCAAACCTCCCCCTCTCCTCCCCACCAAGTGTCCCCAGTCTGTCCTTGTCTCCTCATTTTTGGTTTTTGTTTCTTTATTGCTGTTATTGTTATTATTGTTGTTCTTGTTCCTTTCCTTGATCCTTATTTGGTTCCCTTATGTTCCATGTGGAGAAAAAGGAACTCTCTTACACTGCTGGTGGGAATGCAAGATGGTCCAACCATTATGGAAAGCAGTATGGCGGTTCCTCAATCTACTAAGAA
>JAGFMF010011810.1:1689282-1711038 GCA_019455555.1 Galemys pyrenaicus
TCCCCTCCCTGGCCGGCAGCAGGGATCGAACTCTTGCTGCAGTGGCTGCGGTTTGCTTCCTCGTGCGTTGCTTAACCCACTGCGCCACCAGGGAGGCCCCACAAACTGATTTTCTTGTCTCTATCCTATCCTTCCCATTTAATGCTTATTTCTACTGCCATTAGAGTCAGCTTTTTAAAATAACTCCTAATTTTACCATGCTGATTCTTAAAAGACTAGAGTTGCTGACTCCAACTTGAGGTTCAAATTTCTGAACTTCATGCATACAAGGCCTTTTATGATCTGCTCCTTGTCTAACTTATAAACCTTCTCACTGCATTCTCTCTCCAGTCAAAATTGGAAATTTTAAATTTCCTGAACATGTCACACTGTTACAGATCTCCATGTCTTTGCACTTACTGTTCCCTCTGCCTAGTGTCTCCCCCTCCCTCTCTACCCTCCCTCCATCCTTCCTTCCTTCTTTTCCTTACCTTCATTGCTAAAGCTTACCATTCTTCCAAACTTGGGTCATATACATCTTTGAATGTGACTTCCCTTGGCTTCTCAGTCTGATTTCCAGTGCTCTCTCTATTTTTTTTCAGGCAGAAGTAAGTATTACATTGACATGTAAGAATTGACTGATTTGTTTTCTCAAGCACATTGAGATCAAGGACTGTGCCTTATAGCACTATATCTCTTCAATGCCTACACAAATTAGCACATGGTAGAGGCCCATGAAAGTTTGAGTAAATGAGCTAAGCCCCCATCCCATCTACTCCATTTCAGAAATAAACCCCATTGACTAAAATGGGCTGCAGAGCCTGTGCTGATGGTTCTTTGTTCAGAGCTCGTGGTTTTGCAGTCTCTATATGGCGCCTGTAAATGGCAGCTTTGTCTCAGTTTCTAATTTTGACTGAGCCCCTTCAGGTCTCCTTATGTGGTGTTTCTACCATTTCCCCTGATCCCTGGCCTATTTCATCCCCTCACAGCTTGGACCAGGCCTCTTCCCTCCTCATCTGCCCCAGTACTCCCCATATCCCCTCCTCACCAGGGAGCTAGCCTTCTCTTAGCCCAGCCCTCCTACTTTAGTTTTTAATCTTTCCTTGTAAATTAATCTCTCCTGCTACCTAATCATGCCTGGTGCCCTTCCCTGAACTCTCTCCACTTTGCCTACCTCTGCTGGGTAATGAGATGCCCACAGCTGGCTGCAATCTCCTAGGCTCCATCTCACCACCAGGGACCATTTTCTCCTGGCTTTGTGTCCCAGCCCCTGCACATGCACACCCAAATCATCTTGCTTTTAAAATTTATTTCTTTATCACTTTCCATTGCAAACTCATCTAATTTGTGCTCTGCTTTAGGGCTACATCTTTTATAGCAGGTCCCCTTCTTTTGGAGTCCCCCCTCCTGACTTACTGAATACATCTCTGTCTTTATGATTACTTTTTGCTTCCTGGGTTAATGCCTATGCCTTTCTGAGTCGGATCTCATTCGAGGGTACCTTACCCAAACAGCTCACTTCTTTAGGTCACGGATCATTTTTTCACTCCTTTCCAGGGAGGGCCATCTGTTAGTTTCATAAGGTGCTTTCCTCTGAATGCTAAGAAAATAGTGGGTCTCCCCTGAGAGACCCATACTTGTTACAGCTTACTAGAAAATGTCATTGCTTTCTGCTTCAACTACCAGAGGATCTAAAGCTAAGTTTTGTGTTCAGTGACAGCAACTGTCTTTTCCCTGGGTCTCTGGGAAATGATCTTTCCCCTTTTCTAAGTGGTATTCATTAATTTTTATTACAAAGGGACTAATATATATGACTCCATGCTGTAAGTTTACTTGAAAAAATATGCAAGCTCTAAATAATAAATTTAGCGACTAGATGGTCATATACATCTATACTTTCTTTTCTTTCTGTCCCTCACTTCCTTCCTCAAACCTCTGAGCATTTACTAGAGGTTGGAGTAGATGAGGTTCTGAGGTTCCATGGACAGTCCCCCCCCCCTTCACTGTCACCTCCTGCAATTGTTTAGAGGGATTCACAGGTATGCAGATGGAAGGAGGGGGGGAAAGAGTTTAGAAGACAGCAGGAAGCAGCACCAGGCTCCAGTTATCCTGGGTAAGCTCAGGTCAGTCAGCCTTTCTGAGAGTTGTACTTCTCACCCTTAAAGCCTGTAGGACTGTGAGAATAAACGAGACCTAGTATGTTCTAGCACCTGGTATCTGGCAGCATGGGAGGGTGGGGTACAAGCACTCAATTCAACTACTGGTTGGGATCTCTCAGAGGGGTCCCCTGCCCACAGATATGTCTCCCACCCTGAGGCTCTGTGTTATGTGACCTGAAACCCTACATTCAGAACCCCACTAACTTACTCATTTAAATAGGCAGCTATTCCATGGTGCTTACGCCTAGTGAGTCATCAGGCAGTCAGGTAAGAACTTGATGTGAGGAGCAGGAGGGTGAACTTTGGTGCAGAGTATTTGGGGGGAGCCACAGTCTTTCCTGGGTGAAAACACTGCAGGAGAATACAGTGAAGGGGAGGGAGATCCCTCCAATGTTCAGAGTTACATATCTGGAATGTCAGTGTCTTTGATTCCCTAGAAATCCTGTTACTTGCAGATGCCATAGGCCGGAGATTCTGCATTTCTGGCAAGTTTCCAGCTTTGCCCTTGCTCCTGCTCCCAGGGTCCTCTCCAGGTGGAGAAGATTTCAGATTTTGACTCTGACCTCAGTTGAAATGCAGGCACTGGGCAATGTATGCGTGAGTGTGTGTGTGTGTGTGTGTGTGTGTTGGGAGTGGGGTGCAGGGCTCCCTGCAGTAGTCTCTTCCCCAGCACCCTCTTCTCAGCTCTCACTTTCTTACATCCGGTAAGGACAGCTGAGTTCTTCATTCCCAATCCCAGACCAGGATCCCCTGCCAGGCCCATTTGAGTTGTTATTATTTATATTTTTCTCAGAACCTCACCCAAGTCACTATTCCCAGGCACATTTCCTAAAATTGACAGCTATTATATTCACTGATTTCCTTTTATCTCCTCATCTGGCATTTCTATAGATTAGAAAAAAAACAATTAAATGTGTCTGGATTGATTTGTGCCACCCCAACTCCTGCTACTTATATTGCTTGTGAATCTATCCCTCCCCAACATTTCACGGAATTCCTTTTCATGCTGTGTCCTTGACTCACCTAGGAGTCAACTTTCATTTTAAGTTTCATGAAAGGGTGAGGTGTAAGCCTCAATGGACTCAACTAAATGCACCGTTAATCTTAAACAGACACATGTGTGCATGCGCGCGCACGCGCGCGCGCGCACACACACACACAATGACCAGGATCCAGGAAGCCCAGGTCTAATTGCTGCATTGATCAAATGGACATACCAGATGATATCTCAGCCCTGGGCACCTCATTTCCCCACCTGTGAAACAGAACTAATAAGACGCCAAAACAGGCAAATGGGCACGGCTCAGAGATGTTGGGGGTTCGGTTCCAGACCACGGCAATAAAGTGAATATTGCACTAAAATGAGTGACAACTTTTTGATCTCCTAGTGCATATAAAAGTTACGTTCACCCTGTAGTGTAGTCTATTAAGTGTGCAATGGCATAATGTCTAAAAAGATAATGTGAATGACTTAATTAAGTGTGACAGAGACAGAAAGTGAGCACATGCTGCTGGAAAAATGGTGCCAGAAGACTTGGTCGATGCAAGATTGGCACAAACTGTCAATTTGTAAAAAAAAAAAAAGTGCAATATGTGCATAAAAAATGCAACACTTGCACAGAACAGCTAAGTGAAGCGCCACAAAAGGAGGGCTTCCTGTCTGCTCCCTGGGGAAGGGCCTCCTGGAGAACTTGGCACATATCACGAGCCCACAGAATGTCTGTGGAGAAGACACACTTGTTTTCTACTGATGCTTCTGCTCTGCATCCATCTAGTAGTCATTTGCCTCTTCTTCCTTAGCATGCCCAGCTCTGTTCAGGATGGCACCCGCCAGCACAGGCATACCTGTCCAGAGTCCCTTGCAGCTAGAAGTGGCATATTCTGGACTGTCAGGTTGTTGGTTTTTTTGAGGGGGGGGGATCATTTCTGGGATACTTATGTCTTCCTGATACAGGGCTCACACCCTCCTTTTTCTCCTGATCTGGAACAGGGATGCATTAAAGAGCTGCCACACCATAACATGACGCACCAAACAAGAGGATGAGAGGCTACTAAAAGGAGCCTGGAGAGAAAGGAACAGCAGGGCTCCCTGAGGCAGTCCTGACTGACCTTGCCCTTACGCTGGTCTCAGGACAGTGTAAGGATTAGACAAATAAAATCTCACTCACTGTCTGCCTTTTACTTACTGGACTGCGAGGCCTGTGAATCAGAGGGCTATTTCATGGAAACTCTTCAGGTTCAGCCTGGACTCACCATATAGAGCCTGCATTTTTAAAAGATTTATTTATTTATTTGTTTGTTTATGCATACAAGATCTGGGGTATAGGCCAGAGGCATGGAGGTTTGGGGGGTAGTGGGAGGATTCACCAGAGACAGATGGGGAACAGAACAGGCAGATTGACTGAAATACACTGCTGAGGGGAGCAACGGGTGAGACAGGAGAGGTCTGCTCCACCATGTGGGTTCCCTCCCTGGCCGGAGATTGAACTCATGCTGCAGTGGCTGCAGAAACCCCACAGTGTGGTGCTCAAACCCTTGGCCACCAGGGAGGCCCTAGAGCCTGCATTTTAATGGCACGCCCCAGGTGAGCCACTCAGGTGGAAGGGGTAAGCAGTGTCTCATCAAGGTGTCTCTGTTGCTTATAGCTAAGCATTTTTCTAATTCCTAACCTAACTCCCATTCCATAGTTTTATAAGAAAGAGATGTAAGTTGAGCTGTGCAACTTATTTTTAATTTTTAAAATTTGTTTAAAAATACTTTGAAATATTTTGAAATTTTTCAGTGTTGACTTAACATTTTTTTTCCAAAGTGATGATTTAATATACATTGACATAGTGAAATGTTTTCCAGTGTCAAGCTAATTAACATATCATTTCTCCACACAGTTACATTATTATTATGACTGAAATTTTAAAAAATAAAAGATAAAACTCTCCTAAGACCCTTCAACCTTGGAGAAAATTTTTTTTAATTTTCAACATTTATTTTTTTTATATCTTTTTTATTAAAATATTTTAAAATTTACATATACTTGCCATTAATTGTAATTCCCATGTATTCTCCATCACCATCCTTGGAGAAAATTTTTAAAATCTGCCTCAGTTATGGAAATTATCAGTCTACTATGTAACCAATACAAAGATCTTGAATATTTGTTGTTGAATAAATACTTACCTTACTAAATGTTGCATTTCTTTTTTAGATAAAAGCTTGAGGTAGGCAAGGATTTTGTCTTAGTTCTCTTTATACCATCCTGTACTTAGTAAAATGTCTTTATAGCAGTGAATGCTTGATAAATATTTTATAAATTACTTTGTTATTATTTTACTTACTAAGCCAACCCAAGGGAGCTTCTGCAAGCCCTCCATAAAATCTTCAAAATCCTGTCACATTTTCTGAGTGTTAAGGAAGAGTTTGTCTATTCTCAAAATGGATATATTTACTTTTATTAGGTATACATGACTGACTTTCCCTCTTCTTTTTGGCCTCTAGGAAACTCACAGCTCTATGTAGTTCCATGGTCAAAGTTACTTTGGTTTAGCTCTCTTTATTTCTCCTAATCTTTATGGTTCCTTTTTGATATTTCTGTTTTAATTCTTTTATTTTATTTCTGATATTTGTTTTCAGGTCCTCAAATACCACCCCTCCCCCTTTTCTTTCTTTTTTTTTTTTTTTGAAAAGAAGAAGCTACAAATTATACAGAGAATCAAAACATGGGAAACCTTCCTGTCTAAGGGAGGGGAAGAGTTTTGTTAATGGTAAAATCTTGGCTCGAGTTTCTTCCTTTGTAAAAGTGGACTTGGAGATATTTTCATAGCATCATGTCTGGATGAGAAAGGACAAAACAGAGAAATGGAAAGCAAAAACCTTAACTATGTTTGAGAGTTGAAATTTCTCTACAGCCATTCCAATCCCTTTCTACATCTGTCACTGCTCATCACTCATCACTGGTTATGCAATCCCTCAGACTGCTCTGGTTTCCAAGCCTGCATGAAAGTTTGAGAGCACTTTTCCCACTCCTGCATCACATCAAATGACCTCTTTTCTCCCTAGAAATTATCCCTGTATTGCAGGACCCAGCTTGTCCTTGTCCTGCCTCTGTAGTTTATAAGGAACTCCCAAGTAGTCAACTTTGTGTTATTTTGGTTCTCCTCTTGCTTCCTCCAAGAAGCCCTCTCTTCTTAGGGTAGAAAATGGGGTGTACCTTTGTTCCCCTAAGTGTCTAGGTGCCTAGCAAGAAGGCATACAATGGACACTCAACATGTACTGGATTACATGTGTTTTTTGCACGTAATTATAGTCCCAGACATGCTCACATTATGTGCTTGTAAACTTTACATTCTTATGTACGAGGACACAAATAGGTCATCTGTAGCCCTAGGGATTCACAAGTAGAGAGCTGTAGGATTCGTGCTAGAAGAAACCATAGGGCCTCTGATTCTGTTCTCCTTCCCTTTTAGAAAAAGCCTAGAGTGGAGAGAGTACTGTGGAAGACCCCACAAGTGACTGGGGAACAACTGAGACTAGAGCTCAAGGATCTTGGCTTGGGTCAAGCATCAGCATAGTCTTCAGTTCCTGCTTTTCACGTAGGCCTTTGTCTTTCCTTTGTCAAGTTCTAACTTAAGTGGGGCAGGCTGAGGTTCGGATTAAAACAAACTAGTGCAGATTCCTTCAATACAGTGCTGGATAACTGCATGTGAGTTTTACAAATTCAAATAGTATTTTAATTACATTAAGATATCAGGACAATTAAAGGACTTAGAATTCCTTGATTTTGTTAAATGGAGAAACAATTTATAAAGTGAATATTCACCTTTTTTGCACATTGAGGTTCAGTCATGGTTTGTTTTATAAATAGAGGATTTTCCTATTATACATCCTGGTTATACTCAAAAGTATATGAATTCATTTGCAAATTCTGCCATAGGTGTGAATTGTTTATGCAGTCATAATCTTAGATGTGTGACTCTATAACTTTCTATGTTTCTTAATTCTCTACCCTTTATCTTCCCCAAAGGTGGAAAACACATTTATCAGTTCAAGATAACCAGCTGCTTCTCACTTAAACAAGACCAGTTCGGAATTTAACCTTGTTTTGTTCTCTTTTTCTTGGGAGAATCTGTTTTCAAGGGCCACAATGGCAGGCACCTTGCAGACTGTTGTGGGTCTTGGGGTATTGGCTTTTGCCCCTGCTGCATCTGTAGCACATAACCTTGGTCTTCAGATTGGCTTCCAGTTCCCAGGTCAATGCTTTCTCCTGTCCTAGCTCCTTGTTCTTCTTCCTAAGTAGTTCCTGCAAAGCTTCTTTACCCCTTTTCAAGCTGTCCCCTTGTCACATTTATCTTCCTTTTGGTAGATCTTGGGGATGCTGGCAGCTTTCCCCATGGCACATCAGTATCAAAAGACTCCCAAGGCTGATGTGATTACCTTGACACTTACTCCAGGTCTTTTCTGGTCTTCTGCTCAGGTGCCATGTTGGATGAGGAAACCTGGACTCCTAGACTACCCACTGGAAGGCTTCAGCTCTCAGATCTCCCCATGTCTATCTGAGACCTGTAATCAGAGTCTAAGTTATTCTATAACCCTCTTCTACCTGCCAGTTCTAGAGGCAGTGCTGTGGGGCTCCATCAGGGGCTCATACATTTAACCTCCAGTCCCATCTCCTTTGCTTCTTCTCTCACCTGCTGGCTAATCTTTCACACCTCTGTACCTGGGTGGGAGGGTGGGGCAAGTGGATAAGATAATGGTTCTTACTCACTTAGACTCTTTATTTTGTGTTTGCAGTCTATGCTTTGATACCTGAAGCCCCTTTTAAGTGTCACAAATTGATGGCTCACAAAATACTTTGCTTTCAGACCTCCATTTCTGCTAAAGACATTCAAAAGCATAACCTGATATTCTAAGCTGTGTGGTGCAGTCATGTTTCTGGCTGTGTTCACTCTTCCTGGAGGAAACAACACTGGGAAAAATGATTAAAGTAGCAAAGAAAGGTAAGATGGAAAAATATTGGAAGAAAAAATCTCAGTATTACCTTAAATTATGACTCTCCATATTCAATAATTCTGGTAGGACTGGCACCAAAGTAGAGCTTCCCACCAGGGATCCAGCCACATGGTTTCTACGGAGGTGAAGAGACAGTGATGTGTGCAGCCCTTGGAGGTTCCTGAAATCCCCAGAGCACCCTGTGCGACCAGCATTAGCTGCGAGCTGGAGCGGGACTCTGCACAATCTCAAGGGAACAGCTTCCAAAGGGCCATCCCACTGTCTTCTACTGTGGGGAACACAAACCCTCAGGGGTACCCAGTGCAGCCAAGGGGTACTCTGTGTGCTACTTGTTTGCTTAAGCAAACAGTTGTTCCCTGTGAGCAAGGGGCATGGAGCTGTTGGCAGACTTGTGTTTCTGGCACCCAAAGAAGATGATGCATAGTCCAAGCTGGGTGGGGCTCCTGGAGGGGACAGAGACAAGTGAGTTCCAGACCCTCAGCTTTACATTTTTTCCTTGCTTTCCCCCTCCACCAACCATCCCTTATTCCCCTTTGGCCTCTTTCCTTCCCTTCTTTTTAACCTCAGAAATCTCACTTCATTTATTAGCATCTGCTAGATTTTGTGAGTATTTTGCTTTGTCAAATGGTTCATTATATAAAAGTCCAGTATTTGTCTTTGTCACTCTGACTTACTTTATGCACATAATTTCCTAGAACTTCTTTCACTTTGCTGTACAGGGTAACATTCTGTCTTTCCTTACGGCTGTAGAGTACTACTTCTTAGTCCTGTCCTCTGTCAGTGGGCATTTAGGTTGTGTCCATGTCCACAGCTATTGTAAATAATGCTACAATATACATTGTAGAGCATAAAATTTCTGGAGTTCATAGTTTCATATTCTTTGGATAGATGCCCGAGTGCGGGATTGCTGGGTCACACGTATTTCCATTTTTAATGTCTTTATGTAAATCCAGATTGCTTTCCATAATGGCTGCACCAGTTTACAATCTTACCAACAGTGCAATATGGTTCCTCTTTCTCTGCATCCTCTCCAGCACTTATTATTGGGGGCCTGCTTTACATTTAAGGGATGCTCCTATTTGCAGCTAATGAACCCAAGAAGACTGTTGGATGATGCTCAAATACTGCATATGCATCCTTCAAATCAAGTTTCATCATTATATCAAAACATTTGATATGCAAAAATTCAGTTCAACTAGAAATCCAAATGTAATATCATAAGAAATTCCAACAGTGTAATTGTCAATGAAAGAAAAAGAAAGGCTGTTAGATTCTTAAAATATAATTTCAACTGTTGTAAATTTTTAACTATCTATAGGAAAAATGATTTAAAATTTTACTACCTACTCGTGTGAACAAAGTTTCTTGAGAGTGGTAGTTATTGAGAATTTCAAGAGATCATCATTAAAAAGTATTGATCAGAAATTGTGTGTAGCCTTTCTAAGCATAAAACTTGATATGAAAACATTATGTTCGCAGAAGCAGGTTCGGTTTCCTCATTACAAGTATGAAAATGCATTATTTGATAGTTTCATACATAGTCAATGTTTAATATCGTCCCCTAAACTTATTTTTCTTATTGTAATTATGTAAACAGAAGTTAATAACAAAATTTCCACCAAATTCCATATAAAGACTTCCAGGTCCTTGCCAGTACATTCAGTATGTGCACAAATACTATTCTGTGTATGTGTCACAGTGCAAAAAACTTTAGGAGTCTCCGTTCTGCTGCAAAGAAGATGATTCTGAATGCAAACCAAGCAGGCTCCATCCCACCTCTGTCCTGAGACTTCCTGCAGCTTCTTATCAGCCCTCAGCTCCACATTTTGATAGGAGAATAGGGACACAACCTCAACTTCCAGAACAGGTGAGACCCGAGGCAGCGCACTCGCACCACAAATACACGTTGGCTGGTGTGACCTTGAGCAAGAGCCCCTGCCTTTCTGAAGCCAGTTTCTCCAGGGATTCAAATGCTGCTTCACAGGCCAGAGTGAAGGCATGTGGTCTCTGACTGGTCACATTGGTGACTAGACTGCAGAAAGGGCAGGACTGGGTCACAGAGTCCTCATAAAACAGCCACTACAAGAGGGGGACTGGCTGCCACCACCCGACTGCCACTCGCTGATTTAGTATTCAGAATTTGGAATTTATGAAGCCGCCTTCCCTGTCACATCATCCATCAGAGACAGACACTCAAGAGATGGAAGGGGAAAAAATTAAAAACCTGTTTATTGCTCAACTTGCTTTAGGCATGTTTTAGCTTATTGTTCAGCTCTGTTCATTTCAGTGCCGCAATTTGAATGGCTTTCTTAGTTGCCGTGGCTAACATGCATATATGTGGATGGGTGGGTGGACTCACATAGTCTTTGTCGCTGGCACAATGAAAAACTACCAGAAATTTGCACTGTCAGTGAAGTTTTTAAGGTTCAGGGTAGGATGGGACTGTGTCACTCACCTGGCCCAGCTCTAGCCTCCTAGCTCCCCCATGCTCCCCACCCTCCATGGACCTAGGTCTCCCCTTGCAGGAATGATGGGGGAGGGGGTGTAAAAGGGTGAGGGGTACCGCACTGCGGTGTGTTGGGTGTGCAGCACTGGTTCCTGCTGATGTCAAGGGGAGTTTCTAGGCAGGAGGAGGGCAGGGTGCACAAAGGCAGCAAGCGGTAGAGACAGCACTGGAGTTAAAGGAGGGGAAGGGATGAAGTCTCGTCTGCACAATACAGGAACAACCCAGTGTTCTTGGAACAAAACAGGGACACCCTAAGTGTGTCTGGCAGCAGAAGAATAGCTTGTAAGCTGTGTTCCCTGGGGATCTGGGGCTCCCGGTAAAGTCTGTCTTTACCACCACTGTGTTCCCCCTCCACCACTTTTAGCTGTTTGACCTTGAGCTAGTTAAGTTTCTGGCTGCCTCATTTTCCTCTTCTGTGTAGTGGGAACAATAACATCCTGTGGCTGTGAGGACTGATGAGTGCTTAGCGCAAGGAGGCTGTCTATGTGAACTGCTATTTGTACATTGGCAGACTCCGGCCGTGGCACTATGTACTCCAGATGTCGGATGTGAACTGTCACCACACAGTGGGGGTTGGTTAACACTGGAAGTCCCTCCCCTAATGAACTCAGGCACTGGCAGCCCCAGTTCTCAGAGTAACTGTAGTTGGGCTTCACCAGGAAAAGAGATCTTTCTGGCACCCTGGCAATGCTGTCTCATGGCTGACCTAGAGTTGTTTGGTGAAAATTCTGACCTTAGGTGGCTTAACTATAGAATATTTTGCTTTCGATTTACTTTTTAATTGATTTCTATCATAATAAGGATTTTTGTTTATGTTTAACAACTTAAGTTCCTCTATTTAATTTGCATGAAAAAAGGTCTGAGAGACAGCTAGTATTTTACTAACACTCATTTTTTTAGCAGGATTTTGGGATTGTGTCGGGCTTGGACTTTGCCCTAGTTGGGAATGGGTGACTCAGGAAGGCAGGAAGGAATTGTTCAAGGTCACTGACTGGAAGAGGTGTCCAAGGTCATGAGCTTCAGTAGTTGTTTGGAATTTGGGCTTATGGAGAGGAGACGGTGATAGGGTGTAACTGGCGGGTGGTGTGCAATTTCTGGCAGTACCTAAGAATCGCACCTCTCACCTGCAATCTTAGTTGGAAGGAGGCAAGGCTCACATGCACCTACATACATTGAGACTCACACAGTCTCACTCATTCCAATTCTGAGACCCAAAAAGTCACTGTAACACCTAAAATCCACAGTTCACAATAAATCTTTCCAAATAAGAGGGTGCTGGCAGAAGCAGCAACCACCATCCACAGCATACAGGAGGGCAAGAATGTGCAGCAGCTGGAAAACATGCCCCATGAAGAACAGGGCAAGAAATGGGAAGACTGTGCCTGGGACCCAGGAAGAGGCCAGTGACAAGTCCCATGACTGCAGAGGCCCATCTTTCATGGACCGCCTGGGGCAGGCAAGGCTTCTGGGGCTGCTGACACTCTCAATCTTGGGTTGTGGGCTGTAGAAAGCCAAGAGTTGTCCTGCTGGCTGACTGTGTAGGTAGCTGTGTTTTGTCATCGCTCTGGTCTTTTGGAAGGAACTGGACTTTGGAATTAGACATGTTCAAACCCTGCTCTGGTTTTCTGGCAACATGACCCTTAACAAGTCACTCAGCCTCTCTCAACCTCTGTTTTCTCATCTGTAAAATGGATATAAGTATATCTACCTTGTAAAATGGATACAAGTATACCTACCTTGTATAGACACAATGCATTTATTTATTTATTTATTTATTTATTTTTTATTTTTTAAAGATTTATTTATTTATGCATACAAGCACTGGGGTACAGACCAGAAGTGTGGGGGGTGAGAGGATTCACCACAGACAGAGAGGGGAGCAGAACAGGCAGATCAACAGAAGCACACTGCTGAGGGGAGCAGCGGGCACAGCAGGAGAGGTCTGCTGCGCCATGTGGGTCCCCTCCCTGGCCGGCAGCAGGGATCGAACTCGTGCTGTAGTGGCTGCGGTTTGCTTCATCGTATGTTGCTTAACCCACTGCGCCACCGGGGAGGCCCTAGACAATGCATTTAAAGTGCCCAGTTCATCACAGATTCAATAAGGGGTGATGATAGCTAACATTTAGCAAATCCAACCTTGTTCCACGCTCTGTTCCAAATGCTTTATATGATTTAACTCACTTAATCCTCACAGCAACCTTTTGAGGAAGACACATTTATTATCCCTGTCTTCAGATGGGAGATTGAGGTGTAGAAGGTTAACTAGTTTGCCCAAGGCCCATACTGTGTCAGCGGGCAACCAGGAAGGGGGAGACTGGGCTCTTAGCTCCAGCACCACACCTGCCCCTCCCCACTTGGTTTCTCTGCTGCTACCACTATTCCAGCACCAGAGGGATGATGGGTCAAAAGGTTTCCACTACATTTTTGCTAATTAGCTCAAATATACCTTATCTATCCATATATATAGTTGGTCATGCAGGCCCTCTGACTTCCTTACCCAACAGCCATCTAACTCCTCCCTCCCTACTAATCACACCGAATTCTCCAGAGAGAAGCAAAGTGGGGAATCAAGATTGGTCTACGTCAAACATGGCGGCACCTTCCCTTTCCCAGCCTCCTCTGCGCTGTGCTAGGAATGGCCATAGGGGCAGAGCAGTTTGATGACTAATTATAGGGGAAAGGTTTCCTCTGAAAAGCAGTTAATTGGGCTCTCCCTTACATAAAAAGCTCTTCATGGATAGAGTTAATCTTCAGATACAACTTGCAGAAGAGGTTGTCTGGATTTTTTTTCTCCTCTGTTTTTCTTGAACTCCTGGGACTGGAGCACATTGTTGCCAGAGAGAAGGGTTTGAACCTGGTCTCCCCAAGTTAGGTCGACCCAGTACTTTTAACCAGACAGGCCAAAGGCTTTAAATGGAAAGAGCACACAGGACTGGAGTGCATTCTCTTCCCATTATTGCAGGGAAAATGTTTGTTGGGACCAGTCCTGGGCTGAGCAGTGCAGACCCCAGGTCCTTGCCCCATTTATTCCTCTTTAGCAAGATGGAAGGGTTCAATTCTTTCCCATTAAAACAAGAAACCATAAATTATCTCTCCAGGTCCTGTGGCCTCTCCTGCATCCTTCAAACAATCTCTCTCCTTCCTCTCACACTCAAGCATTTCCTCTCTTTCACCTCCCAAAACTTGAAGCAGACCACATCTTATTCTTAAAACACCTCTAATATGAAAATGATTGCTGAAGACCATCCTCTGGTTTCCACATCATAGTGTTTCATAATCTGGCACAGCTGTCTCCCCCACCAAGTCCAGCCATCTCTTCATGCTGACTTCCTGCCTTTGAGCTCCAGCTGTTCACGGCAACTTGCAGGCCTCTGTGGGTTCAGCTCATGATGGTCACCCCCATGATGGTGTCAGCCTGGGTCACCCTGTCCCTTGCTTTCCCTAATTCTCAGTCACCATTTATACCTTAGTTCAAATGCCATTTCTCTGCAACATCTTCTCTGCAGCCCAGCTGCTTATATGGCATTCATGTTCTTCTTCATCAGTGGGGATGTCTGTCTTTTTACTTACTTTCCGCATCACTCAGCTTGACTGATTGGAGGACTGTGACTATTCTTAATCACCACATTTTGGATTTTCAACACTAGCTCTGTGCTTGACACCTACTAAGTACGTAACAAATGTTTATTGAATGAGAAAACTATGTCTTGATCTTAAAGAACTTGGAATGAACTTGAAGGACCTAATATGAAAAAAAATGACAAGATAACTTATACAAGAGTATAAGTCAGCAAACTTATACTCATACAATAACTTATACAATAACTTATACAAGAGTATAAGTCAGCAAAGAATGGTCCAGGGTTTCTGTTTGGAGGTTTTTGTAGTCATCTCAGTAAGAAATGTTGAGGGCCAGATAGTGGGAATTTGCATTTACTCAATCACTCAACAACTATTTTTTGAGCACCTACTATGTTCCAGACCCTGAGGATACAGTGTTCAATAAAGCAACCCGAAATCTCAGCCCTCTGGAACTTGCATTTCTAGTTGGGATGAAAACCAAGATGGACAAATAAAATGTGTGAAATGTTGTGGAGAAACTGAGGCAGGGAGGGCAGAAAGCACAGCAGCACAATTCATAAGTGTACTGCTCAGTGAATGAGGGAAACCATTGTAAGCCTCTCACTTGCCCCAGCTTTCCCAGAGTTTTCTGATCTTTTCTGCCTACACGGACTTCTCTCTCATTTGAAGGCATGTGGGGCAAGAAGACCCTCTCCTTCCACTTAGCAGTCAACGCACTCTCCTTCGAGTTGTTATGAAGCCCTTCTTGTGTTTCTTCTACACTTGCTCAGGAGCCTGTGGACAGAGGTCAAATCCTAAATTTCTGTTCTCTGCTCTCTTGCAACATCGCACTCAACTGCTATTAGATATTCAATAAATACTTGTTAATTTGATTGATTGCATGATTCATAAATAAAATTGCAAGTGAAACCTCCAGTTAAAGTCTCTTAAGGAGTTTTTCAAGGCACTGATTACTAAACACTCTACAAAAGGGAAAACATCTTTAGAAGAGAAATTAGGGTACTAGCTATTCTGGCTAAGACGATAAAAAGCGGAAGTGTGAATGTATCATGTTCCCCCTGAGGAAACTGGGGTCCAGATAGGAAAACAATTTGCCTGAGATCCCACTGCTAGGTTTTTTGGACTCACTTTTCTTACCTGTACAATGGGGTGAGTTATCCCCCAAATTATGTGGAAAGAATCCGGAAAGCTGTGAGGATCAAGTGTGATGTGTAGGAGTTTTTAAAAGACGATCATGGAGTCTCATATAGTTGTTCACTTCCCACAGGTCACCCCTCCCTTTCTTGCCAGCAGACCTCAGAGTGCCCCTTCTGGTGGCCATTTGCTGGTGCTCATCTGTTCCTTACCTGTTGGAAAACAGCCTTGCCCACCTGCACAGTCAGAAATACCTGCCTGTGGGGGAATGGGAGCCTGGGGGAGCAGTCAGGAGCCCCAAGAACCAGTGCTGCCTGCCTAACAGCTTGCCTATTTTTAATTTAATCTTGTACCACCCTCGTTAGCATCTGGTTATTATTAGACCATAACCACAGTAATAAGTATTCCACTTGTATCTCCTATCTGCAGAGTGCTTTGCAATCATTTTTATTAGTTAGTTGCTGTTCAGTTGTCCTGGAAACCAATATACACACAAAGCAGAAGAAAAATGGGGAGGGGGAGCTATAAAGTGTCTAGTAGGCAGCTCAATTTGTCTTTGACCAGCAGGATGCCAGTGTTCCCTTGGGAGCATTTGGAGAAGTTAGACTAAGTTAACCCTTCAGCAAAAAGAAAACCTGGAGTCCCACTGTGTCACCTCTTTTCAGTGGGAACCCCCAAATGGATCTGAGCGTGACCAGCTACTGCGGTCCAGCTAGCTGGTGGCACAGCTAGCCCCACGCCACAAGCTTGCTCTTTGTCTTGCATCTGGGGTGACATCTGAAGAAATCGCCTTGTACATAAGCAAATGTACGACTCTCTCTCTGGGAGATCAGTCAATTACAGCAAATTGAGCTATTTCATTTCGGCTTGCAAATGGCTTTCAGTTACACAAGTAGACACATTAATCTAATAACTAATGATCATATATTTCACTAATCATACAGCCCTGCATGTGGTATAATATCTAATTATATTTAATATTAAGACATCTTCACATATGCATTTTTACCAACTGTCTAGCTGAGGGAGACTTGCAAGAGCAGAGTGGGAAGGAAAAGGAACTGGGTCCCAGGTGGAGGGTCAGCAGGTAAGGGGGTGCACAGGGTCTAGGAGGCCAAGGGCTGTTACTGGGGAGGGTCTTCCTCAGAGGGCTTGAGGGAGATTTGTATTTAGTGGGGGCCAATGCTAAGCTGTGGATAATTCAGTGATAATAGTACCTCCTCTGGGCAGGCAGTTTGGAAAAGGCCCCTTTTATAGGAGCTGATGTCTCTGGGTGAGGGTGCTCAGCTGGGCTAAGCCAACGGAATCTGTGCAGATTTCAGCCGCATTTGTTTTCAGTCCACCAGGGGCTATGGTTCTGGGCTCTTATCAGACAGTCCTGTGCAGGCTGCCCCTACAAGGCCAAATAAGGCACTCATACCTTATATCAAACTTGCAACCAGAAAGTTGAATGGAGGGTGGGGAGGTGGGTTCTGCAAAGCAGAGCACTGGGGAGGGGAGCAAGGGAGACTGAGGACGTCCTGTGAGTTCTGGGTTGTGTCGGAGCTTTGAGTTCTTTGGAGTCACCTCTGGCTGTCACTTCCTTCATTTCTGACCATGTCCATGTGACACCAGTTGTTATGGGCTGGATTTCTGTCTTCCTCACCACGTCCGCTGTGATAGTGTTTGGAGGTGGAAACTTTGGGAAGTAATTCAGTTTAAATGAGGTTGTAAGGTCATGGTCCCCATGATGGGATTGATGCCCTTTTAACGAGAGGAAGACAGAGACGGCATTTTTCCACGGTTGTGCACAGAGGAAGGCCACATGAGTATACGTGGAGAAGGTGGTCATCTATAGCCCAGGAAGATGCCCTTACAAGAATTGACTCTGCCAGCACCTTGATCTTGCACTTGAAGTCTCCAGAATTGGGAGCAATACATGTTCTGTTTAAGCCCCCCAGGCTATGTTATTTTGTTGTAGTAGTGGTAGTGGTAGGTTAAGTCCCTAGTCCCTACAGTGACTCAGGCCATTGCCTGAGGGCAACTGTGGCTACCTGTTACCATTTTTCCAGGCACTGTTCAGGATGATGGAAGCCATCTTTCTCCTTGCCAGTGTTCTGGGGCTGACAGTGGGCAGTAATTCTCTTAAAGCTCCTAAGTGTGAGGAGGGTCCATCAACTATGAGCCTTGGGTCCAAGTTTGGAGCAGGCAGTGAATTTAAAAAAAGACAGGGGGTGGGGGAAGAAGTCTGCAAACCCAGTTCACAGTGTTAAAAGAACCATGTGGACCTGGAACCTCACTTTTCTGCCCCTTCAGGTGTGGTGAGCCACAGACACTGCCTATCTATCAGGACAGCTCTGATCTTCCCCTGGGGCTCACATGCTCCAGTTTCTCTGCTGGGACCTCAGGGCTAGGAGATTTTTGCAGGTAAGAGTACTGTGTACCTGTGCCCAGTTCCCCGGAGCACATTTACTTGTGCTACAGTTCCCAGTTGTGAATGAGGTAGGAAGAGTGAAGAGGAGGGCATCTAAGGGCAGGGGAAGTGGGAAATGGGGACTAGAGCATTAGAGTTATATCCTCCAATCCTGGAGGATGGCGGGTGGGGAGTGCTGCGGGGCATGATCTGTGGAAAGAATGAAGCACCAGTGTTGATGGTACCACCCCAGGAGGTGCTGCTTGCCTGGTTGAGAACCAGGCCCATTGGATGTTAACTCTTTCCAAACCGCAGGCAGGACCTGGCATTGGAGTTTGATATTTGCCTTCACCCATGTCTTCCTATTTGATCTTGGACACATAACTCCATGGCTTCAAATCTCAGTTTTCTCAAGTTTAAAATGAGAGTGGTAACCTGGTGTTGGTGAAAAGTTAGTGAAGAGCCAATCTGGGGGTCAGACCAGAGGAATTAGTCTTAACCTGCATATTCCTCTTGGCTGAGAGACCTTGAACATAGCACTGGCCCACTCTGGGCACTGTCTATAAAGGCTATCTATAAAGGCATAGAGTTGCATTGGGTCAGTGGGTGTTCTGTGTTCACTGCTAAGCCCAGGGACCCACCACAGGTGGGAGGTGAGGAAGAGAAAGGCCCAGTTAATGGGATGACTGCAGAGAAGTCCACCATGTCCCCCTGTTGTGCGCTAGGATCCCAGAGATGTGTTCTGGCATGAGGGTTCACTGCTCAGGCAGGTGGGGGTGCCATCTTATCAAGTGTTCCCTTGACCCAGTCTGCTAGAGCCTTTGGTTTTTGAGTAGGTCCCTGTGGGTGAGCTCCCATGATCTGTCTCCAGAGAAAATGAACCCAAGTTTCAAATTAATAGACAGTTGGACACAGGCAGGTCCAGGCTGTGGAGTTTGAACTCTACCCTGCTCAGGAAGTCTTAGAAGCATTTTAAGTCAAGAGAAGTATACCAATTTGGAATAAAGAAAGAGAATGAGCTGAGCTAATGGTCATGTGACTCAGAACACACCTGAAACTACCTCCAAAACGTGTCTAGAGTAAATCTTTTTCTAGCCTCTTCACATCTTTTTACTCCCACCCTGGGCCACCCCCCCCCCCAAAGGAGGGGGCAAAGTGGAGCAAAGTTCAGAGGAAGGCAGAATTGACAGGTAAACTGTGGGGTCTGGATCCTCCCCGGCAGGCTCTCAGCTCTCTGATGACACCCCTCCCCACTTTCCCCTGAGCTTCCTACAATGAGGACCAGGAGACCACCCCTTGGGGGCTTCCCTCCTGCTCCAATCAATTCTCCTCAATTACCAACAAATCTAAATGTGATTTATCTGTGCAAGAATCATTCCAATATCAGGCGAGAATCTATCAATAAAACCCCCTAAGGCAATCTTGCTCTGAGTTGTCAATAGAAACTCTAAAGCACAAAGGCATAGCAGCTAGCAATCAGAGTATTTTTGCCTCCCTCCCCCCTTTTTGGGGAGCACTTAATTAAGTCGACCAGAAGCTGTCAAAGATAATTTTCAAAGCGCATGACCTCAGCAGCTGACATTTGATAATATTACATTCCACGTTGATTGAAATTGATTTTCCCCTCTTTTTGGCGGGGTGGGGTGGGGTGGGGGGAATGTGGGAGGATAAGGTTGTAGAAGTGGGGAAGCTTGGATCCCTTTGGCTGCGGTACTCTGCCTGGGGCCAGCAGCCTGTGGGTTTACCACAAACTGATTGTTGGGTTCCTGACTTTCAATGGGACCAGGGCTGAGCCATCATTTTCAGCAAAGCATCATCCAGAGCTGATTAGAGGAGTTCCACCTGGAGAGGAAAGAACTAGAAGTTGATACCCAAATACCCAGCAATGTTGGTGGTGTCCAATGGCCTGTGTTCACTGGAAAGCCTGACACTGAGTTGGAAAGGCACAATGGGAGTTTTAAGTTGGTTGGTCTCCTTGGGTCCATATTTCACATTGGCTACTTAATACAAATAGAAGTCCATGGTATCTCACCACGGAGACAACTGTCCTTTGACTTTACTGCACTTAGAGATACTCACTCTAACATCTGCCAGTCCCCTGCTCTGCTACTGCTCTCCAGTCCCACTAATTGCTGACAGAAACACAGTTCTCTTCTTACATATCAGCTTTAGTCTCTGAAATGCCCTCTAGGCCTAGAGTGGTCCCTTGCAATCCTTTTCCTCATCCCAACAATTTTTACCTTGGAATTGGCCACTGGATCAGGGATTGGTTTTGTATCCTATGGGTATGGGCTCTGTCTGCTTGGCTCCTGACTTTTGGATCTTTGTCTGGCACTGTTCATCTCATTGATTGCTACATGGGGTGACCAGTTTGTGTCTTATGTCTTGTTCTAGATGACAAGGAGTTCTGTGACTTCTGCTCTAAATTCTCGGTTGCTAATGCTTTTCTTGCTTTGACTCATGGGCCAGAGGTAGAATTTTGACCTTCAGGGAAAGCATTATAATGAGTTTGTAAGAATCCAGCTCCTGCTTAAAAATCTTTGTGTGACTTTTCAGGCCTGATGATAGATGCTGACTGGCCATAGGCCCCCCTCCCTTATCCACGGGGTGCATAAAACTGCTTGGGCTCCCTGAAGTACATGAAAGGTCTCCTTCAATAGTGATTTTAAGATAGATATTTAAGATGCTCCCCACATCTGGGCTGATCCACCTGGTCCTTGACCACTGTATCTTTCCACGGGAAAAATGGAAAGAGGACAGGGGGAGCATTGGCACTTTCTCTGAGCTTAGTTTCTTGCTTAAACCATCACAGTAATTATAGACTTGACTCTGTATTTGGCTTGTGGTTTAATCAGCTCCTCCAGCACCCGACAGTTCACCTCTCTCTCCCAGATCTGAGATCCTGACAGCTTTGATAGGAAGCCTTTGCATAGAGGGAAGTGACAGAGGAATGTTCTTGGAGATGACACAAGGTAAGAGAATTACAGAGGTGAAAACAGCCCTGGACTTTCTCTGACGGTCTGGAATTCAAGGAGCTAAATATGAAGGGCTGTACAGGTAGTAAGAGGAAAATTTGATAAATAAATAAGAGTTTTGATTTGATGGAGTAGGAGATAAGGTCTACAGAAGTTTCCAGTTATATTCATATATCTCATTTTAAAAAGGAACAGCTAAGCCAGGCTATATTTAACAATACTCCACTATATATCTAAAAGTTGTTAAGAGTAGATCTTAAAAGTTCTTGGCAGAAGAAATGAAATGATGACTGTGTGTGATGGATGTTAATGAAACTTATTGTGGCAATTTGTAATATTTACATATGGCAAATCATGATGTATATTTTATACTTATATAATGTTATATGTCAATAAAACTGGGGGTGTGGTGGGGGAAAGTTAAGACATTGAAAGTTTTGAGCCTGGACACGAAAGGCAGTGTGATATGGTAGGATAAGTAACTGTGTGATTAAGGACAAAATATGTCATTTTTCTGGGTCTCCATTTCCTCATCTCTGTGAGGGAGTGTCACACGTGGTTATATGGATTTAAGCTATACAATGGGATGCTAGCAAAACTTCCTGCTGATCTTCCCAGGGGATGGCATATATCTTTGTTTGATATTTGCATTCAAGTTCATTTACTTAAAAAATTTGCATGATATTTTATTGAGATAATGTTGGTTTATAACACTGTATATAACTTAGGGGTATAAAACTACAATTCTTTAGGAGTATATTACTATACCATACCCATCACCAAGGTACCCTCCACCATGGTCGGTCGGCCTTTCCCCCTAGTCTCCCTATTCCATTCCTCACACCTCTGGTAGTTTCAATTTTATGGTCCTATTTCTTGGGTTTGCTTTGGTTTGATTTTTTCTGTTCCTTATGTCCTACATATAAAATCTTTTTTTTTTTTAAGATTTATTTATTTATGCATACAAGCACTGGGGTACAGGCCAGAGGTGTGGGGGGTGAGAGGATTCACCACAGACAGAGCGGG
>JAGFMF010011810.1:1711088-1740797 GCA_019455555.1 Galemys pyrenaicus
CCCTCTCTGGCCGGCAGCAGGGATCGAACTCGTGCTGCAGTGGTTGCGGTTTGCTTCATAGTGCGCTGCCTAACCCACTGCGCCACCAGGGAGGCCCCCCTACATATAAAATCTTAGGAAGATTTTGGGCTTTCTCAAATCTATGGAAAGAGAGCTTGAGTCAATTTTACCTAAGCGGTAAGGGATATGGAGACCTCAATTGATTTCTCAGTTACTAAACACGCGAGGACAGAAATTATTAAACTATTTTGATGAAGAAGGACGTGAGGTCAGTGCTGAATTGCATGAATACATCATGTTGCATGAATACAACATGTATTTTTTTTTCCTTGACGAAAATGTCAATTGCTTGCTGGGTGTCAGGCTAAGATGGTGGATGATATTTTATAGACATTTATGTTCTGATCTCTGCTTTTGAGAGATTTCTAATGAGTCAGAGCAAAACCAAAAGTGGGCATCATCATTTGGGGAGTCTTTGCCCTCACAGTCAGATGCTTCCATTTCCCTTGTGCCCTCTAAGAATCAGGTGCTAAGGAAGAGCTACTTTCAAAACCCAAAGTGGGTCCTCTGGTTCACCCATATGAATGATGTTGGTGGTTTTTAATCACTGCACTGGATTCAATTACTTGCTGATGTGGCCATTGCTAGCTTAATGGGATCCATCAGTTTACAATTAGATAAAGATATTCCAGAAGCTGAGACTTAGGGGCTCTGATTTCAGGGATGCTAATGACTGATATGAAACTATCTTAACTGTTTCAATAACAGTTTCCTTCCTTAGTCAACTCTCAGGAAGCAATTCTTTGTTGGGTTCCTATTCCATGGGTCTGTCTATTGTCAACATCCATGAGATGACATGAGACTGTGTAAACAATCATGAGTCAGAGTATTAGAATGGAAAGGATGAAGAGGAAGAAATCTTCTCTTTCAGCAAAGCCGCTGTTTCAAACTTCTTGCATTCATATTTAAAACAAGAGATTTTGACCACTGCTGCTTCATCACATGTAATCTCTTCCTAGCTTCTTTCTTCCTATCAAAATTTTGCTCATTCTTCAAGGTCCAATGCACATTCCCTCCTTTGGAAGTCTTCCCTGACCCTCTGGACCTTATTATTTGCTTATTGTGTGTGTAGGTTACTCAACTGTCACTTCTGTCTGAGTCAGTATTCTTTAGAACATCGATCCTGGGAGATGTTAATAGATGTTAATGTAAAAAATGATTCCATTCTCAGATGCATTTGGGAAACACAAGACTTAACAAGGTTAATGGGTTTCTTTAAAGCAGGATGACTCAAGATCTTTAATATGCTCACATACTTCTAACCAGGGTGACCATACAATTTATGACCCACAGAGGACACTCAGTGAAAACGGAGCCATTATTAATGATGCCAGGACAATTAGTACAAACTGCATCCAGGCCTTATGGCCAACCTGGTTAAAATCTCTCCAAGTGGCATTTCCAGAACTTCTCAGACTAAATATTCATTTGATCATGGAGCATATCTCAGGGTTAGGATTATGTGGATCACATTTTGGGAGATGCTGGTGTACTGACCCAGTCAACCTAAGCCTCCTCAATAACAGTCTGAGTTGATCATCTTTATTCCCCCTTGGCATCTAAGGCAGTTACCTGCGACAGCTCAACAATTATATATCATATATAATTTTTTACAGAATTATATGTGTAATAAATAATGTTGTTTCTACTACAATCTCTTCAGTGAGGTAGCCACAAAAACGAATCTAATTCCAAGGAGAGAGGGACAGATTACACCTCTTGATGAGGTGGGAACATGTGGGACCAGAAACATGGCTGTGTCAATTTTTATAAAATATGATCTGCCACAGTATGTCAGGTTTTCATCACATGGAACTGGTTGCAACCCTAGCTGGTGAAGCAGGTCACTGGCACATGACCTACATGTCTGTCTATTTTCCCTTTTCCATCTGCTTCCAGGCAGCACTGTTAGATGGTTCCTTAAAAGAGAGCATCTTGAGGTGGAACATGCTTTCTAAATCAGTCATTGAGCATCTTCACATTTTTGTCTGACCATAATTACTTGATAATGTTTTATGACAAATATAGAAGTTGTGACTCCTAAAAGCATTCGTAGACTTGTTAGTGTCAGTACTCACACACACGACACAAAAAAATATACAATAGTCAATACTATGGTTCTAGAAGGAGTGAATCAGAGCTGGTGCCACAGATGAGGAAACCATGTAACCATCAGTGTGGCCTGAAGCTCAGCAGGGAAAGGTCCATGGAGTCCATGAGAGGGGACAGGGAGAAAGAGACTTTTCAGGTAAGAGGCAAAACAAGAATTATCACAGAAGTGGGAATGCGCTTGGTGTGTTCATGGACATGGAGTCACTGTGCTGATGAAACAATGGGGTTTTAGAGGCAAGTTGAGAGCCAGGGCTGGCAGTGGAGTGGGGATGAGAGCAGCATCACGGATGAGGTATTCCTTGCAGCGTCAGTGGCCAAAGACCTTCTCTCTGGGCCCCTCAGTAGGGATAAGGGAGCCAGGCTTGTCATCTTGGAGGCCAAGGAGCAAACAAAGAATACTTTCCTTCTTTCTCATGACAGAAGCAACCACACCTTACTGATTTATTCAAGTATAAGACATATTGTGTATTCTAGATACTTAGGACATTAAAATCCATGCAAAACATCCATGATCTCAAAGAGCTTCTTGTCTGCTAGGAATAGAAAATGTGTTATTTCAGGGATAGAATAGCATGGATATTGTAATAGTAGTTTCCTGCAGTTACGAGGTAGAAATGGAAGAACCGAGGACATTATGGTGCTGCCTGGAATGGAGTGGGGAAGGAAGGATAGTGTCCTAGGAAAGGCAATTTCTAAATAGTGTCTTGTGGGACTTAGCTGTACCCTCTTCACTGGCTGCTTGATGGGTAATGAGTGAGTCAAGGTAAGGGGGTAAAGTAGAAAGGTTTGTGCTAGATTTCAATTTGGGAGGTCCAGAACTTTAGTTGTATTTTTGTCTCTAGTAGCTGTGTGGCCTTAGAAATATTACTTTCCCTCTCTGGGCCACAAATGTCCTATCTATAAAATGAGGAGTGTGGTGAATGACCTTTGAGGTCCGTTTCAGCTCAAAAATTCTATGATTGTCAGAAGATGTTTCCTTTGAAAGGGATTTATGTGAAGGTGCTTAAGGAATGCATACATTTAGTTAATTTAGCAGCTCAGTGTCATGTACAAATTACCACTACCCCAAGAGAGACAGGGTTCTATTAAAAGCCTGGCATTTGTTCTGATCACGCTTAGAAGTACTGCGGGAAATCATCAGCAATGCACATGAAATCTCCTCTCACTCATACCCCAGACAGATGACAAAGTGATAAGCAGAGCTAATTCCCTGGGGCAATATTTCTTCCCAAAGCATAGATATGGGTGAATTATTGCCATTCTTAATTGCCTAATGATTTTTTTTCCCTTTCATGTAATCTTTTCGGGGGGTTGTATTTTTACCATCTTGCAAATTCATATTGGCAGAGTGATATACATTGTCGAATAAAACACGGTGGCCAATCCATCAAAAAGTCAGGCTGCAGTTGCTTTGAGTATTTTTGGAGTGAAACTGTAGAAGGGGAGGAAGTGGGTGCTTCAGTGATGTAGGTGGTCACCTCCTTGCTGGCGGTCAGCGGTTCTCGTGGCTGACCCTGAGCTCATCTGATTATTTCAGTTTACTCCAGTCTCTTTTCTTTTTGGGTTCAAGTTTTGGCTCTTTGATGTCTTTGCCTTATTAGTCACAGCTGTCTGGGGAACTCTGAAGGCAATTAGACCAGGGAGTGAGCTGATTAGGGAATTGGTGGTAGAATGTGGATTCTTTCCCCCCTAACTCAATTGTTTGTCTCTGACCAGGGATCATTCCCAGCTGATGACTACCTGGTGGCATCTGTGGACTACAGTGGGGACCCTGTGGAGTTCTCAACATGTGATGGGAGAGGATTCTTGGGAGAGAGGGGGCTCTTTAGTTCCTTGGATGATGGGTGGGCATGGGTTGCCCTAGAGACCTCTGGGAGGTGATTTTGTTATTGTATTTTCTTCTTTCCATTTTCAGGGATGTGAGAACCAACAACAATGGGTGAGTCCTCTATGGGCTCTTCAGTGGTTCTTGTCATCGCTGGATGTAGAGTTAGCTGGGGGTCTTGGCCACCTCCTTTGAGCTCTATTCCAAGCCAATTAAATCGAGATCTCTGGGGTGAGACCCAGGTATCAAAAATTTTAAAGCTTCCAAGTGCATGAAAAAAAAAAGGGTCACATCATCTCTTACTAGAAACAATTACCTTGAATTTCTTCACTGAAGCAGGTGCAGGTAATGGGAACAAGGAAGTAAAGTCAAGACCTTGGAGACACTTGCAAGCAATTTTCTCAACAAGCATTTATTGACACCTACTATGTGCCAGGCTCTGAACTAGATGCTGCTGGGCTATGAAACAGTCTTTGAGCTCATAGTGTCCTGGGGAGTGGGGAGGGGGGGGTGGGGGCAGTATAAATAGCTAATCCCAATAGCAAGAATGCAGGGTGCTAAGGGAACACAAGGAAGCATTCAGCTATTTGTGAAGGGAAACCAAACTCTAAAGGGTGAGGAAGGGTAGACTGAATCGGATGATTGCAGTTTGATCTAGGTAATGTCCAATAAAATGACTATATTACAAAAAATATAAGTATATTATTATACTCATATTACTTATAATAATATTTACACTATATTTATAAAAATAATGTATCTATCTCAAAGTTTTCATCATAATAGTAAATATTTTGTAACTATGTATGATGACAGATGTTAGCTAGACTTATTATGGTGATCATTTTGCAATACACACATATTGAATCATTATATTGTACACCTGAAACTAATATAATGTTATATGTCAATTATACCTCAATAAAGCAACAAAAAATAAGGCAGCAAGAATTGCATATGGGTGTATCACCTATGTGAATGTGCCCTTACAAAAAAAGAGGAAAAAATGGGGGAGAGGGAAAGAAGTTGCATAATATAACTTCTTACACATGTAATTTAAAATGTTTTAGCAGTCTCATTAAAAGGTAAAAAGAAACAACCAAAATTGATTTTAATAGTATATTTTATTTAAGTCAATGTTATCATTTTAACATGTAACCAACATAAAAATCATCAGTCATTTTTTTCACATGTTTTTGTACTAACTCTTCAAAATCTGGGGTATATTTCATACTTGTAGTGCATCTCAGTTTGGAATAGCCATTTTTCAAGTATTCAGTAGTTAGTGGTTACTGATTTTTAACCTCTGGCCAGTCAACAGTGATTTAGAAAGAAGGAGTAGTACATTTGCTATTGTTAGCTTGTGACTGTAAGTGGTACCCAGGGACCCCAAACTCTTAAGAGGTGCATGCTCTCAAAGGGCTCTGGCCATCTGTATGCACGAAGGCAAAGTAAGCAGATTCTTAATGTGAAAGATTTTTAATAGAATTGGTGTGCAGAGAGGGAGGGAGGGAGGGAGAGAGAGAGAGAGAGAGAGAGAGAGAGAGAGAAGAAAAGGGTGGATTGTTCCTCTAACACTATGGTGTGTTGAGCAGTGTGGGAAATCCACAGGGTCATGGCAGGTGTAGTTTGGACAAGTGGAATACTTTGTGGATCAAAGTGAAAAAATGAAGATAATGAAAATGCAGCACTTTGTATTAAAAAGCTATTAAGAAATTTAAGATGGT
Organism: Galemys pyrenaicus; assembly: GCA_019455555.1. Lineage (NCBI taxonomy): Eukaryota > Metazoa > Chordata > Mammalia > Eulipotyphla > Talpidae > Galemys > Galemys pyrenaicus. Next base: position 1,716,813 of record JAGFMF010011810.1, read on the forward strand.
GAGAGTGGAGTTTTAGACCAGGCTATGATCCCCTGAGCAACTCTGTAGCTTTGCAGCTCTGAAATAGTCCTGGGTTGGCAGGGCTGAGATAACCAATTAAGATAATATCTTCTTTTTTCTTGGGGACAGAGGATCCATTCTGATGCAACATTTCTCCTTTCAAGTGCCTTGGGCAGACAACCCCTCACCAGCCCCAGGTAGTAAATGTGGATGACCTTAAAGCCCATCCCTGCCATTTCATTCCCTTTGTAGCATCTTAAGAGTGTCTGTGCTAACACAGAAAGTTGCTCAGTCTTCTTAGAAAGATCACCCTCCCCAGTGTAGAGATTGGTGAAAAATGCCCTGCCAGATTTTGCCTGGTTACATTAGGACCTGAAGCTTGAGCTGCTGAAGCTTTCAAAGGACTGAGACTGATATTCGGGAAAATTTCAGAAAGATCTGACCACTTAATGAATCAACTCTGGACCATTCTTACAGCTGAACTTCTAGTTAGGTGAGTTAATAAACATTATTCTTTAAGGGACTTCTGGATGGGCAGCCAAAAACAGCCTCACAGACACAGTGAGAGATGGAGACATAAGAAGTTGGAGTGAATTGGTATCCATAGTAACTGATATTATCTTGAAACATCATATTTTCAGTTCCTGAAAGATTCAGGCCAATGTCCTGTCTCAGAGAACATTTATTGGGTACCAGCCCAGGGCTGGATATATAATACACAGGAGGTATAAAGTACATGTTATTTTCTGGTTGTTTAATCATAAATTGATTGAACTAACCAAGGTACATATGAACTGTTTGATTAAGAACTAAGGGCTGGCTTTTCTGGTTAAATGGGGGAAGTTTAAAAAATGGATAAGAACCTTATTTAATTCGACATGACTGAACAAGTGATTTTAGAACTTTATTGGGTAATGATACACTATATATAGTTGAAATAAATAAACTATTATGTCCTCCAGGGAGGCTAAGGTTTTGGGGCAAAGGTGTAACTTGCTTCTTACAAAAGAAGAAAGTTGGTTGACCAAGAAACAGATGGAGAGGTGCATGACCTTGTAGATGAGGGGAATGAAGACACGACAATGAGAGACCACTATATACTCATCAGATTGGCAGAAACTAAAAAAAAAATTGAAAAAAGCAAATGCAGGCAAGGATAAGGAGCAATGAAAACTAGTGGGAGGGTGAAATACTGCAAATGATTTGGAAAATTTTAGCATTACCTACTAAAGTGAGAGGTATGATACCCTTCCACTTAATACTTCCATTCTTAGGTAAATGCACCTTAGGAGTCACATAAAATGATGTTCATAGATCATCCAAATCTTGGAAACAATCCAGATACCCATCAGTAATAGAACAGGTATGCAATTTGTAGTATATTCATACTGTTGGAGATTAGACAACAATGGAAACAAATGAACTACCATGTGGATAATTCCAATTTTTGTTTTGGCCTGGCCATTTCATAGTGATGATCTGAAGTCAATAACCTCTGAAGTCAAGAAGTCTCTATTTCTTCATCTCTAAAGCTGCTATAATTACACCTGCTTTATAGTTTTAGTGTGAGGTTACTTAGATGAGTGTATTATACCCTCACTGTGGATCTGGCAACCCAAAATGAGATTATTGCAGTCTGTAGGTTTCCTTATACCTTCCTTCCTTAGACTCAGGGTGGACTGCAAGTGGACTCCACCACTAACCCTCAATGTTGACTCTTCAAAGATGCTTGGAAAGGAACAGGGGGTTGTGAACCCCAGGAGCGGGATGGAGTTAGCTAGTTGGGGAACAGATAGGAGAGGGAGTAGGAGGGACATCAGGAACTTATGGAGGCAGGGAAGTAAGTCAAAACTAACAACTGCTGTTCAGGGCAGTTGGGTATCATTCCCTTTGGTCCTCCAACCTCACCATCTATACCTAAGAGACCCAAAATAGCTGGTCCTCAGTAAAATTGGATTAAAGACCTCAGATGTCAGTGGCTTCTTAAAATGCAAAAAAAAAAAATGGGGGGAAGCTTGGGAGAAATTCCAAAGTCTTCCCCCAAATTTTCATTAATTCTAGGGTCACCTTTATCTTAAATCTGCTTCTGTAGATTTAGTTCAGCTTGCAGGTCAGCTTGTGTTCAATATCTGCTCTGTTCTCATCAGCCATAGCATTTCAGTTCAGAACTCAGTCATTTTCTGAGTTCACAGAGCACCAACAAAAACACACACAAAACATTTGTAGTTGACTTTACCAAAGGTTAAGGGAGTTGGAGGTACATACACCACAGTATCACCAACTACTTATAAGAGCAAGCCTCCACCTGCTGCAAAATTCTGATACTCATTGTAGGGTCAGAGAATGATCAGGTATTTTCACCCTCCCACCACTGTGATGGACACCTGCGGTGCTGTGAGCATTCCAGGGTGGGCATGCGCAAGTGGGCGCACCTGAGTTGGGACATGGGCTTAAATGGGCGGCGTCATGAGGCTGCCAGGACCGAATGACCAACTGCCTGACCAACAGAACCGACAGGACGAGCAGTAGCAGCAGAGATAGAAAGAGAAGAAGCAGCCGAGAGGGTGAGATACGCTGAGGACTGGGAGGCCTGCTAGCCTCCTGGCCCCCCGGCACCCATGCCTGCCATGTACCTGGCCACCTCTACTAAATAAAGTATGAAAAGCCACCGAGGGCTCCAAGACTTTCTTTCCTTGACCCATCTGCCCAGAACCATCCTGAACCTTGCTCCAGTGCTGCCTTCCTGCTGCTACACTCAGAAACTCCTGAGTAGCCATTATACTATCACCAGGAAGATGGTAGAGATGGGTGCTTTAAAATATAAGATTCATTATGACACAGATATGATGAAATCAACAGATCAGGAGATGATTGCGATAGGAAAGATAGTTTAAACCTACTATGCCATGAAGAACCACATGGGAAAACCCCAGGGTGAGTCAAGAGGTAGAGGGAGTGTGGTGAGAATGTGGACAAAAGCCTTTTCTGTGGGAAAGGTCAGACAAGGCAAGTAGTCTAGGACAAGTTAGTTTGGGTAACTTCAGTGGGTTTGAGAGTATTGGGGCTTCCCCCAGTTGTCTGGGTTAAGAGTTATTAAGATAACAGACTAGTGGCCCAGAGTCTAAGATCCCAATTCAGGAGGTAGTTGGGGGAATGGACTCTGGGTTAGTTAATTTACACAGATAAAGCACGTAAGTCATTTATTATCTCTAGAACTTAGCTAACTCTGGGGGAGAGGCAGGGAGTCTCTCCAGAGTCAGCAAGAGCCCAATGTCAGAGCACCATGACATTAGAAGATAGAAAGGCATGATTCCGGGTGGGATGGTGAGTTGAATGACAGGCTCTATTATGAAGCCCCTGCAGAAGTATGCTCCTCCTCTTCTGAATAGCCTACTGCTGTTGGGCTATACTCCTCGGAGGCTCGCTCTCTCTGCTGCTTTGCATTTCAGTTCTTGATTGTAGAGGTATCATAGCAGACCTCAAAGTGCTCTTTTTAAAATATTGCCTGTTTGCAAAGTCCCCAGCATCCTGGCAAAGGTTGGACCATGGCCAGTCTCTGGGAACTTGGATTTCGGGAGATTTCCTTCCACTTTGAGACTGGTAAGAAATCTTATTGTGCCTGAATTATATAAACAGTGTGGTTTGTACTAAACACCTGATTTTCTTCTGGAAGTCTGAAATTTTTGTACCTGCTAGGCAGAGGCTGTATCTGTCACCAGTCGAAATAAAATACCTGGCACCGAGTCTCTCATGCACCTGCCTGATAGACAATATTTCACCTGTGTTGTCACATTTCGTGGCCTGGGAATTAAGTGCATCCCATGTGACTCCACTGAGAAGGGATTCTTAGAAGCTGAGCCTGGTTTCTTCCACATCTAACCTGTGTGACTTTTCCCTCTGCTAATTTGCTTTGAATCCCTTTGATGCATTAAGCACTAGGTATGACTACATTCTGAATTCTGTGAGTTCTCCTAGTTAATCACCTGATCTGGCCATGTGATTTCAATTAGCTAATGTCCACTTTCTTGGGGACACCTGCTCCATGGGTATACCAGTCTTATTTATCTCAGTTAGCTTGTAAGCATTCAGGATGTGGGCCTAGTGCATCTTAGCATCCCAGTGAGAACCTTAGACTAAGACTAAGAATATCTGCTCGTGAAGCCTGGCTTCCCTGCCTCTTAACTATGGCTTTGGTGAGTCAGTCACCTTTGCTGAGTCTCATCAAAAGTGGACATTAGCTAATTTAAATGCTGAGTCTCCATTGAAAGTGGAGATAGTGAATATCCTACTTCATGGTGGTTGTGAGGTTCAGACATGGTATCATTGTGAAAATGGTCCCAGCTCTACAATATGGCATCAGTGAAAGATTATTATAAATCTATACACACCCACCGTATCTTGCATAAACATTCCATTAGTTTCTGCTGAATGGCTGGATCAATGCAAGGGAGCTCACTCCTCTCCGAGAGTCCATGGTACCAGGCAGAATTCTGGACATTGGAGGGACAAAAGAAACACTTCATTTTCAGTCCTCAGCATGGAAAATTGAAAATAAGAACAAACCCAAAGAGCCAACACTTGCGTGTAGTGTCCTTAAATTGTCCTCATCTCAAGGCCCCCACCCCTACCCTCCAACCCACTTAATGTTCAGCCCTCAGCAGCCACAGGGTGGTGCTTCCAGAGTCTCCTGAACTCCCTTAAACCATTTGCTCTGCATCCTCCACTCATCAGCCCCTTGTCAGCTGCCACCAGGAGGAACACCGAGGCCTTAATTGATCAGGCAGGGCAGTAGCCTTGAGAACTTGATTCAGGTATTGACTTCGGAGAGCCCGTTTCACTCTGGCCTCCACAGCTAGGAGGGCTGAACATCAAAACTATTAACCTCTGGCCTGAGCAGTTGGTGAGGCAGCCCAGCAGCAGTAATTAGGAAGTCAATCGGAATCGCCTGTCTCACTTACACTGGCATGTCAATCAATAGCAGCGGTGACAGGTTCATTAGGCCCAGGCCATGCAAGCCCAGCCTGTAACAACCTCATAAAATACACCAACGACTCAGGCAGAGAGAAATCTGCCTGAAGGACCGGAGTGGATGACAATATGTATTGATTAGGGCTCCAGCAATTTATGAAGTGCTACTTGTTGGCCAACCTTTCTGACTCAGTGCTAAATTTTCCCAAGTAGTTGCAAGATGAAACCAAATATTACCCTTTAAAAAAAATGAGAGAAAAACAAGCTGTCATCTGACAGGGCATTTTTTATGTTAGTTACTCCTAGCAAATAATCTATTGGGGTAAAACTTCAATAGTTACTTAAAGCTGAAGTGTTACCTTTGTGTCTGTGACCATCAGACTTTGAAAGAAGACATCCATCTGGAGGAGAAAAAATATGATTTGACATGTGATTAGGCAAGACTCTACCTTCAGAAAGACAGGGTGATTTAGGCATTCATTTCTTCTTGGTGCTTTTAATGGCTGGTCTGGGTTGTTCCACGGGGATGTCTGACACCTGGGTTTTCAGAGCTAATTTAAGAGCTCAATAGAAGGTGGGGGTGGTGGGGGGCTGCAAAGGAATACCTTCTGGCTCCTTCCCCTTTCTGTGCTTGACCACATTTGCAAAGGACCTTGTTGCCTCTCAGCCTGCTGAGAAACAGGGCTGTTATTCTAAGTCTCATTCTGGGCTGTGACCTTGAGGATAGCACAAGTGGGGTGACATGCTCCCTGCTTAACCAGACCTATAAGTTCCTTTGGGGTGGCCCTGGGAAACAGGAGGGTGCTGGGTGTCTAACACCTCCTGATATTTGCCTTTATCCTCAGTGATCAACACTCATTAATCTTTATCTTTGAATTCGCTATTAAGTGGAGCCTTGGCACTGCTTCCTATGTGGTATGACTCCCCAAACTCATGGCATACCCCAAAGCTTGTCCCCATTGGACCTGCCCCAGAGAATGGTGCTACCGCCTGGATTGTGTAAACTCAGAGGAACAAGTCCAGTTGGGTGAAAGGGCTGCCTTCAGCTCATTTAGTTACAAATCAGCTCTTGCTTTGAGCAAGACCCTTCTTCACTGAGTTTAGTTTCTTTGTCTATTAATTAAATGGGATAAAAATGCCACTGCTCCCATCCCACATGGTTACTGTGAACATCAGATGAAATAATACAACAGGAAGACTTGTCTGTAGAATGATGGGTTTATAGTGAGGGCATCAATTGTGTCCATCCAGTCTCCCTGGGAGAAGGGGAGTTTCCAAACAGTTATTTTTAAGTCGAGATTTTTCTGCCCTCACATCTCACGATCAATTAGCCTGTAAACACTTATTGAGCTTTGTAAGATTCTACGCTTGATCTCTAGCTGCCCCGTCTCTGGTTTCAGTTACTGGAACTGGGTAACAATGGGGAGAGGGAAAACACTGGTTTTTCCACCTCATTTCCAAGGTGCCTCTCTTTACTTAAAATCAGTTCCACAAGTAGGAATTTCTTTTGAGCTGTAGGTTCCAGGAATTTGACTTACTTGTCTCCAAATTCCAGTCCTACTGCCACCAGGGGCTTTACCTAATTCTTTCTGTTTTTTTTTTTTTTTTCTTTCAAGAACCGATTGCCGTTTCCCCAGTGACTTGTGTCCTCCTTAACAAACAGAAATGGGAATTTAGTTGTTAGGTGTTATATTAAAAAAAATCCAAATAAACACAAAAATCAGCAAAATCCAGACCCCATGTTCTGGCTGAAGGTTTTCCTCCTGTCTCAAACTGTCCAGTGGGACCAGGCCAGCCTTTCTAATAGCCTCTTCTCTGACCACTCTTTCACCAGGTCTGTAAAGTTTCTGTTTCTTGCCTCCAAGATCTGCCCTTCCTGTCCGAGCAGGTAGAATGTCCAGACCAAAGTTTGTGGTAGAACCGGGTTGGAACAGCTGTAAGGACTGGGGGTTCTCAATGCCTCTAGACCCTGCTGTCTAACTTGGTACTTGGACATGAAGGCCTGGGGTGATCCTATTATGACTCCAAGACTCTTCTTCTGGGCCCAAAACTATAGGCTTGGAAAAGAGACCCCTGCCCCCACCCCACCCCCGGGGCTATTTTGATGGGTTTATTTATTTGTGCCTGAGTGCTTATTTGTATTTAAAGTAGAGTAAGAAGATTATCAGGACAGGTTCTAGTCATGGGACCAGAGGGTTTTTGGACATAAGGGTCCCAGGTTGGTTTCTGGAACTGGTCTTCACTATAGAACCTGTGGCTTCCATGGCGATGGGGGTGGGCATCTTCCTAAGGCCTGCCTATGTGACTGGGGTGCTAACCAGCTTTCATAGCTAACAGCCTTTCCTATTTCAGGGTCTTGATCAAGTTCCTGATTCTGGCTCGAGAGTCCTCTTATTTATAGCTCTCACCAAGCAGACAATTGACAAATTGTCAATTCTATGTTTAGGGTACACCAACCACTCATCCCCCAAGTTCACCCTCTGCTTACCTAAACATGTACTCTGCCTTGTCTCCCCAAGGGGCCCTCTCAAACCCCCAGTGGGGGCGAGATTTACAATATTAAAACACACAAAACAATACAGATCATTTTCACTAGGGGATAAGCAGCCCCAACTGACCTCTCCAAGATCACTTTTAAATTTTGAAGTCTTTCTGTACCCTTGACCTCATTCTCTCCTCACAGTGGCCTTGTGATGTGTATGTGGGACACGATGTTAGTCCAGGGAAAGAGGACAATGTGAACTGATGCCACAAGCAGGATCGCCGTGGGTGGTACAGAAGCCTGTGTGGACAAGAATAGGCCTGCCCTACCTCTGCCTCCCCACCTGATCAGCATCGCCCAGGGACCTCGGTCTTGACCTCTGTGAGATGGAGCCATAGCCTCCTCTTTAAATACCACATATTCTCCCAACATGTGACACCATGAAAAATATAGAAGGCATCAGATTGGGCTTTCCCATTCAAACTGCTTTGGCATTTGTATTTGAATGTCCTAATAGCCATGTCTTAAGCAGAAAATCTTGTTATTATTACCTTATTCATTACTGTATCCCAGTGCTATTCCAGTGTATCCTCAAGCTGGACTCAATGCAAACTTCTTAGTACTCAACTTTATTTATAATGGGAAAGCAGAGAAGTGGAAGGTAGAGTTTGAAGGTTTTTTTTTTTCCAATAGAATTTCTATACCATAGCTATATTGATAGAATTTCTCAGTCCTCCCTGCTCGTGATGATGACTTTGTCTGTGAATGTGAGATCTGTAGTGTGGAGCTGCAACCCTAGTGTGGCCATGTGTCTCTGTCGGCCCATTTCCATGCAGGATAGGCATCTGGAAGGTGCCAGGAGGGCGTGCATGGGTGAGCTGTGGTGTGTGTGTGTGTGTGTGTGTGTGTGTTGGGCAGGGAGGGTGTAAGAGTGACCTTTTCGTCTTGGAGCCTCAGCTGGAGTGCTGTGCCACAGGCACCAATCTCCCTTCCCTCATGCACCACGAGCAAGCATCCCCAGCCACCAGCAACAGATCAACTCTGGGCAGGGGCAACTCAAGAGCCTCCAAGATCCTGGTGATTCTTCCTCCTGGGTACAGATTTACCAGGCGAGCCTTCTGAGCATGCTGGGCTACAGGACAAGTCCCCACACCTCACACAGAGCCACCAGCCAATAACAAAGTGGCTTGCACCTGTGCCTGTTGCGACCATTTTTATCTTTTTGCCATGCTTCATTGACCGATGGATTTTTTTTTCCAGCTTTGCACTTTTTTTTTATTACTATTATTTTTATCTTCATCATTACCTCCGTGCCTCTGATGGCATTTAGATATGAACCGCCTATGAACCTTCGAGCCTGATTATGCCATGACAAAAATATTGTCGTTTACATTCTGTGCCAAAGTATTATATAAAAACACATCAACGAAAAGGAAATTCAGGAAGCTGGGAGTAAAGATATATAGTCAGCAAAGTATATAACTTCTGGCATATTACTGCTTAATCCTAACATAATTATTCTCATCCTTTTATTTGATTAACTTCTAATGGTTCCTCTTGGTGTTAAAGGTCCCACTCTGATCATTTGATTTTAGTGTCTGCTATAATTACCGATAATGTTCTTTGCAAGACAATTTAATGATAACCGCATAATGGCCTATATGAAGAAAGCTGCAGGGTTTCAAAGCTTTTGAGTAATATAAAATACATTAGACTAACACAAGCTATCAACATGACAGGGAATGTTTGATTTACACTCAGGACTAGGTTATAGCATCGTGGAATTTTTTTCTTTTCTTTTCTTTTTCCTTTTCCTTTTTCTTTTTTTTCCTTCCCTTTTGCAGCCGTTTACAATAAATTGCAGAACAGTTGGACAATCTGCAACTTGCTGATTGCAAAAAAATGTATGGCAAAGTTTGTTGTGGTGCAGAGGAAGATAGGGGGACTCTGGGATAGTAGTAGGTTTGAAGTAGAGTGGGGACAAGAGCCGCTGGCCTGGTACCTTGGGGGTAGGACCAAATTTGCCTTCCCCTTGGAAGATCAGAACCCAAAGAATCTCTTTGCTCTTCTGCTGTACTAAGTCCCAATAATCCAGGGTTTCTCAGCAAGTCATCCTTACCAGGTAATTGTTAACTGCTTACTCCTCTCCAGATGGCTAAAGTCTCAACCCATTAACTATTTTTTACATCAAAATAATAATAACAATTATGTTTTCAGTTATGCACTCTCTTTCTCCCCCAAAAAACAAGTGAATGAGCAAAAAACAGAAAAGCAGCCTAAAACAAAAGAATAATCTTGTCCAAACTCTAACGGTCAGCAGAGTTAACATCATTTCCTCCTGGCCTGCCCCCCTCGGCAGTGTTCTGTATTTGGGGAGCCTGGCACATGTGCTTCTTTCCTTTGAAATAAAGTAATCATTCACCACTCTGGCCAAATGCAGCATAATTGATGGTGTGAGTGGATGGAGAAAATTTCCTGTCAGAAAAAAAAGGTTAACCGTGGACATATTACACCAGGGTCTCTGATTCCAGGATAATGGCATTTGGACAAAAGTAGGGCCCCGTCCTTTTTATAGCACTTTATGCCCCATTAGTATTACTGCAAGTCCCAGGACCTGCCTGTTCGGGCACTTAATCAAAAGCAATGGGTTGAAAATCATGTTCCAGCTCTTCTCATATTTGATTCATTCCTTCTAGATAGAAAGAAGTAAAAAACACATTACTAGCATCAAAACAGCACATGCATTATGCGCTAAGCAGTTGAGAAGGCTATCATTGGGTTTTATCCCTTTGGGTACTTGGATGGACAAGTACTTTCCTATTCATCCATTCAGTGGACTGAGGCAGCCATATTTCATTTTTTTTTCTTCCCCTGACAGACAATCCGTTAGTTTTCCACAGATCTCTCTTTTAAAGACACATTCATGTCACTTATTTTAATTGCAAGCTTCAGGCAGCAGAGCCCAGAATGTGCGTACACACACACACACACACACACTCGCATGCACACACACACAACTGAAAACCCACTACTTGGATGTAGCTCCTCTGAGAGCCAAATCTAATAATAGGAGAGGAACATTTCTTAGGGGAAGAATTAATTTATACACTTAATTACTCGGGATCCACTTCAAGCTCTCTGCCTTGACGCTCTTTCTTTTGGAGAGAGTTTTTAACTAAACGCCTAGTGTTCTGACAGGCCCTGAGGAGAACCTGCCTTGTTTAGATGGAAGGGCTCAACTCCATCCCTCCCCGCCACTGTGACCCACTCCTCTGCCCCCAGAGGAGAGGTGGGCCTCCCACGGATCTGCAGCCCCTCTCCTATTCCTATTGATTAGGTCTGTGTGGGGGCGCTTTGGCTTAGCACACTGCTTTCTCTCAGCTCCCCGATCGCTGGGGCCTGCGAGTGGATTTTCTCCTGGAAGGTTCAGCTCCAGCATAGCTGTGAAAAATGAAACCATTTCTTCTATTGAAAAATGGAGCAAAGACCAGTCAGGCTCCTCTTCATTCAGGAGGCTCTGTCTGAGGAATGGGCCTTTTCCTTTTAGAGAATTCATTCCATTTACCGATATCTTGACAAAGATTAGAGGAAGGATGTGGTCAATTATGGAATTGCGCCTAATGGGAGAAGAGTTACCTCTGCTCTATTAATGAAGCAGGAGAGTTATTATCTGCTTCTGACATCATCAGAAAAATGGATTGGGCAAAGGGGCTCCATGGAGGCAAAGAGGCCATGGAGGCAGCCTCATTCGGTTCTGTGGATTGGTCTAATAGACTGGGAATCCTGGGTTCCTGAAGCAAGTCCTGGCAGGAGCAGAGGGAGAACTCCTTGTACCCTGAGAAGCTGATACAGGCCTACAATTGTTCAGATAGGAGAGGGCCAGGAGTGGGGATTCTGGAAATGTGGGCAAATGGAACAGAGCCTCAGAGAAAGGGAGATATGTGTATACATTTATAAAGTGTAAAAATTAATCAACATATGACCTGTATCCCTTAATAGCAAATGGGAATCTGTTTACCCCCTGGTGTTATTACCACCCGGTCAGCCAAGGGGCCCGCACATCCCTCTACTATATCAACATTGGGGCCTCAGTCATTCTTAATGAGCCCTGTTAAATACCTATCTGATACCTGGGATGGGTGGAATGGAACACAAAGGTAACATGTTATCACATTCAGATGAATTTAGTTTCAATTCTTTAGTGATTTCATAGAATATCTTACTTAAATTAAGATATCATATTGAAAATTATATTTTAGGGTCTTATATCCCATTGTATATCAGTATAAACTCTATATACTACAGAGATAATTATTTTTAAACCTCAAGAAAATCTAGAAGAAAATTAAATTGACCATTTATCAAGCCTCAGGAGAGAGGGATGGAAATGATTTTTCTAAGCTTAGAAGCAATATAGAAACCCTCAGAGGAAAGAGTGATAGATTTGACTATATAGAACAAAACATTTCTGTATGTTGGGAAAAAAAGAGGCAAACAAGAGAGTGGGAAAATATTTATGACAAAGGATTAACATCTTTACTGTTTAAAATGATCATGTTAATTGATAAGGAAATACCAAGCAAGTTCCAGTTATAAGCTAAGAACAAAGCTTCAACAGAGTAGGAAATATTCTATTAATAGAATAGAAAACATAACCAGTGAACAACAATAGAGATAATCATTCAGCTTCATTAGAAGAAGTGTAATAAATGTATCTTTTCAAAAGAATCACTTTTGTGTATTAAATGGATGTTTTTCAACAAAAATAATATTGACAACAGTGCCCTGAAATCATTACTCTTATATTTCTGGTCCTGTAAATAAATAAAACTCAGAAAGCAATCCAAAGTCAAAAACTTATTTACACCCTTTGACCTAGGGCTCCCACTTCTGAGAATATACTCCAAAAGATGAAAGAGGCATTTATTGGGGTGTGGCTTATAAAATAAATCAAAAGTAACAGAACACTAAAAGGAGGTGCTTGCATCAGTCTGCTCAGTGGCATATTAGTTAGGGTTAAAATGGTGGCCGTGTAGACAAGGGCTCCTGTTACTCTCAGATGCATACAATATTACATTTAAACTTTGATTTCCAATATATGGTAAATATATACATATTAAAAATTGTAGAATCACATAAAAATCATTATATGCTTACTACAATGGATAAGATTAAACAAACAAGCACACAAAAAACCCTCAAACAACTAACTAGACCAAATAATAGCAAAATTGTAGGCAATTAGAACCCTTATAGGTTACTGGTAGGATGGTGGAGCTACAAAACAGTTCAGCCACTTCAAAATATTATTCAGTTTATAGTTTATCAAGTTAAATATCTACTTACTATATGACTTAGAAATTCTACGACTGAGTATTTATCCAAGAGAAATAACAGCATACACTCATCAAAACCCTCTATTTGAATGCACAGAGCAGTTTTATTCATAGTTGCCAAAAAAGGAAAAGATCTCATGTGCTCATTAACCAGTCCATGGAAACATTCCATCCAATGGAATACTACTCAGCCACAAAAAAGAAGGAGCCAGCCATAGAAACAGCATAGATACATCACCAAAACTCTCCACTAAGTGAAAGAAACAAGACATGAAGTCTATATAGCTTATGATTTTATTTATATGACATTCTGGAAAATGAGAAATTGGATGGACAGGAAACATATTTTCCCTCTGGTTTCATGTGGAAGAAAGGATACAAGAAAGGATACAAGAACATTTATTTGATTTATTTGATGAAACTCTTCTATATCTAAACTGTGGTGTTCATTGCATGACTACCTGCTTTTGTCAAAATTCATGAGCTGATTCCTCAAAACCAATATTTTCCTCAACTAACCTGCCCCCCACTCCGGCTCCAAAAAAGCTACTTATAGTCCTTGTGAAATAATAAGATTATTGGTGATTCTTTTCTTTTCTCCATTTCCCAATTTTTCTGACATAATTTTGGAAAAGAAATATATATCTGTATGTACTATTGTTGCCACCAGACAGATGTAATCCAAGAGTAGGGACATACTTGTCTAAATGAGTAAAATACTTCTATTGCAAATAGCCACTGACATGAAGCAAACAATGTGAAAAAGTCTTTCGCAAATTGTAAAATTTCCCAACTGTTCTCCCACTGATTCTTCTCCTCTTTGGATTTTTAAGGGAACTCTACTTCTCACCTGGTCTGACTTTAGCTCTCAAATGAAGTGACATTGGTAATGAACATTCTGTGTTTAACTCAGAAAATAAAAGACTTAGAAGTTGAAATTATTCCAGGAATGCAAACTTGGTTCAACCATATGGCAATCCACCAATGTAATATACCATATTAATAAGATAAAGAAGGAAAAAAAACCACATGATCATATCATGAGGCATACAGAAAATCCATTTGACAAAATCCAATTCCTTTGTTTAATTAAAAAAATAAACAAACTGGAAATAAAAGGGAACGTCCTCAACCTGATACATCTACCAAGAGGTAACATTGGACTTAGTGATGAAAAAATGAAAACTTTCCTCTTTAAGATCAGGAACAAGATGAAAATGTCAATGTATGTTAAAGGCTTTAGCCAGAGTGAATAGTCAAGGAAAAGAAATGAAGATCATCATATTGGAAAGGAAGAATTAAAACTATCTCGATTTGCAGATCACATAATATTGTGTACAGAAAATCAAAAGGAATATAAAAAATACTATGAGAACTAACAAATGAGTTCAGTAAAGGTGTAGGATAAAAATAAATATACAAAAATCAATTGTATTTCTATGAAAACAATTTCATTTACAATATCAAAGACCACATGATACTTAGGAATACATATTACAAAAGAAGTACAAGACAAATGAGAGAATAAAAAGATGGAAATAAATGGAAATACAGCTCATATTGGATCAGGAGGCTTAATGTTAAAATGGTAATAATGCCAAATTTATATATAGATGCAGTATAATCCCAACTAAAATCCCAGCTACCATTTTTGCAGAAATCAACAAGCTGATCCTAAAATTAATATGGATATGCAAGAGAAACGAATTGTGAAAACAGTCCTGAAAAGATCAAACCTAGAGGATTGGCACTTAACAAATTTCAGTGCTTACTAGAAGCCATAGTTATCAAGATAGTGTGGTACTAGCAAACAGATAGATGTATCTATAAATCAAATGAATAAAATTGAGAATCCAAAATAAACACTTTTATTTACAGTCAGTTGATTTTCAGTAAAGATGCCAATGATTCAATTAGGAGGCAATAGTCTTTTGAACAAATGGTGCAGGGACAACTGGACATCTACATGTAAAAATACACAACCCCTTACCTTATATCATATATAATTGGCAAAAATTTATTCAAAATGGGTCAAAGACCTAAATGTAAGGGTTAAATCTCTAAAATTTTTAAAAGAATCATAGATGCATATATTAGAGTAGTTAATGATTTCTTTCTTTTTATTTGTATAGAAAAAAGAGTGGGGCCAGGCCAGAGGTTTGGGGAGGGAGGCAGTGAAAGGATTCACCAAAGACAAAGTAGGGAGCAGAACAGGTAGATCTATTGAAATACACTGCTAAGGGGAGCAGAGGGTGAGACAGGAGAGGTCTCCTGTGCCATATGGGTCAGCTCTCTGGCTGGTATTAAACTCAGGCAGTAGTGGTGATAATGCTGAGACTTAACCCCTAGGCCACCAGGGAGGCCCACAGTTAATGAGTTCTTAAATACAATTCTAAAAGCACAGTAACAAAAATAAAAACAGAGAAAGCTGGACGTCATCAAAATTAAAAACTTCTGTGCTTCAAAGGGTATCATCTTGAAAATGTAAAGAAAATCCACAGGATGGGAGATATATTTACAAATTATATATCTGATAAGGATTTTGATTCCAGAATACATAAAGAGTTCATATAACTCAGTAGCAAAAGGTCAAATATCTCCGTTTCAGAATGAGCAAAGGATTTGAATGGACATTTCTCTAAAGAAGATATACAAATGTTTGATGAATATATGCCAAGATACTGGACATCATTAGTCATTAGGGAAATGCAAATCAACCACTAGGATGGTTAGAATGAAAGAGAAGGACAATAACAAGTGTTGGTGACAATGTAGAAAATTAAGAATCCTCATACATTGTTGGTGGGGATATAAAATAGTTTGGTCACTTTGGAAAACAGTTTGGCAGTTCTTCAATTTCAACATGAAGCTATATAATCCAGCAATTTTATTCCAAAAGAACTGAAAAACATAGACTTACACCAAAATTTGTACTGAAACACTCTCAGCAGCATTATTTAAACCAAAAGGTAAACAACCCAAATGTCTAGTAAGTGATGAATTGATAAATTAACTGTGGAATATGCAGAAATGGGTTATTGAAAACATGCCAAATGAAAGAAGCCAGTCACCAAAGACCACACATTGCAAAATTCCATTGACATGAGATGACCAGAAATGAACTATCCAGAATAGGTAAATCCAATGAAATGGAAGGTAGATTAATGATTGCCAAAGGCGAAGGAGAGTGTAGCATGATGAATAACTGTAACAAGTATAGGCTTTCTCTCCAGAGTGAAGAAAATGTTCTGGAAAGAGATAGTGGTGATAATTGTACATGTTTTGTGAATATGTGGGAAAAAATTACAATGAATTCTACACTTTAATACGGTGACTTTTGTGATATGTGAATTATTATCTTAAAAAGAAACAGGAAAACAGGAAGGAGGGAAGGGTCGGGGAGAGAAAGGGAGGAGGAAAAAAGGAAAGAAGGAAAGAGAGAGGGAGGGAAGGAGGGGGAGGGAGGGAGGGAGGAGGGAGGGAAAGAAAGATTTTGGAATAGAGCTGAAGGGAATGGGAGTAGTGTAAGTAAATACCACACAGTCTGTACTGAAGAATCAGCTTCATTTCCAGAACTTTCCAGTCATTACATGTCTTGGCCACTGGGAGGCCATGAGGTAGGTGTGGTCCAGGCCACTGCTGGTCGCCTGTCCTAGACTGCTGGTTTTATACTGACTTTGACTCACCTCCTAAATCTCTGTAGCCTGAAGCAAACTATTCCTCTGCATTTGTGACACAGGCACACAGCACTGATTGTGCCCGTTACAAATATTTGAATGCACATTTTTCTCTCCTGGATTATAAAATCTTTAAGCAAAAGGACAATTTCCCAGCGTGTCAAAACATTGACTTAGGCTTGGTGATTTTGTCTGTCAAATGATGAAAATCACAACATTGATTCAATTCTTCTTTGCATCCTTCTTCCACAACCAGTCTCAGGGGCTGCAGAAACTTCCTTGATCTGCCCTTTGGCTTGTTTGGTGATTGAGGGTTTCTGAGGTGAGGTGACAATATAGGGGGCTCTCAGCTGGAGCCACAGAGCTCAGCATGGCACAGGGCCACACTCAGTGCCTTCTTACTGGAGATGATGCTGTCCCACATCACTTGGGCATTATGGATGTGCTCATTTATGTATAAACACAAGAAAGCTCATTTATTTAACTATCTGAGCTGAGTTGTGGTTGAATAGTTAACAAAATGATATACTTTGCATACATTTGATTATACTTTAATTAATTTTGATTTTGTAGTTTTCTTATTTTTGAACCAAATTTTTTCCAGGTTGGAGAAATAATTTTATAGGCTCTTGCAAAGCACTCAGGCCCAAAGTATTCTACTGCCTAAGACAGGATAATGGATGAAAGGCCCTTACTCGGTAGACTTTATCAGGGAACAGACGGAAGGTGTTGAGAGAGGAGGAAGTACCTCCAGTCCCTAAAACAGTTTGTTTACTGCACCCAGGGTTTGACTGGGCCTGTCTCTTTAAATGGGAAATAGCCTCCTCTCCAGGCATCTCATACACCTCCAGTACCCACCTGCTGCCACTCCCAAAGTGCCGGGCTGCACTGCCCAGCAGTGGCACAAGAGGGGGTACAGTCTGATGAAAATTAGGCGAGATCAATGAACTGGGATGTGCATCCATTCTCCACTGCTGTACAAATCAGCTGGTTTCCACAAGCACTTTATTTCCCCCATCATATCAGCCACAAATACCTGCTTTAGCACTCTGGATCAGCCATGTACCAGCCAAATTGATCATATTATTTGGTTTGCTTTAAGAGGAGAAATGGAAAAGACCTTTGTGCCCTCTCCTCCCCCCAGTATACAAAAAGTTGAAAGGAAACAAGTAAAATAGCAACCATTGCAGGTTCTGAGAGAGGCAGAGTCTGCCTGCTGGGTTTAGATAATACTTTCAAGAATTAAATGACTATACCAACCCGAGTCTTGGTCTCCTGGTGGCTCACAAGTAGCCGGGCCAGAAGGCAAAGTTCTTCTGACTCCAGGTTGCTGGTATCTGAGAGCACAGACTGTAGGAAGGTGGGGGGTAGTGGCTTAGAAAGAGGGGAGAAGACTGGGAAAAACTGAACAGGCCCCCAGGGAATAATATCAGAAAAAAAATGTCCTGGGGGAACCACCCAGGAGTACAACAGGAGGATTTCTGTGGTCAGTGAAGGGGCACCAAGTAGGATCTTGTCCATTGGAGACACAGGTGCATGTTAGCTGAACTTGGGGGCTGTGTGGGGCCATTGCTTCCTTAAGAACTTGTAGGAGGTTGTCCATCCATTCTAAAACCACCCAGCTGGCAGGGATCAGGGAACAACTGGTCTTTTCTCTTTACATGAAGGAGAAATTGAGGCTGGGGGTGGTTAGGGAGGAAGTGAAAGGGAATAAGTTCAGGTGGCTCCAATTTCGGTTGGTCTCTTGCCATGAAGTCACTTGTGGGTCGTGGCCAGCGTGACTCCACAAGCCATGTCCCCACATAGAGCTCAGTTAAGGTGTAGGTGAGGGTGAACCTGCCCACCTATTCTCCGCTGGAGTTACTCCATCTGCTCTGAGGTTGTCAGTCACTGAGCGTAGCCACTGGAGGGTCCTCAGGAAGGGAAGTTCAGGCATGAGAACCAAATCATTAACACTAAGGGCCTGTCTACTCGGGCCCTGTGAGGGAACTCACCAAAGGTCTTGAGAGCCGGTCGGTATGCCAGGGCGGGAAAAGCAAGACTGGGGCGCCAATTGAAAACACCTCCAAGGTCCACTCCAGGGACAGGGACCCTCTGGTCTAGCCCTGGCTGCAGGCTGGTCCATGCTCTCCAACAGTGACTGGGTACCTCTGGACTCAACCACCTGCTTCTGAAGAGTGAGTCAGAGCAGCACATCACAGAGCTAGAGGGAACGTCGCTTCTTAAAGTAAAGAACTCCAAACTCTCTTGATCTCATTCTTTACAACTAATAATCTGCCTTCCTCTCTTTTCTAGGAAAACATCTTGTAGGAGTTGTTGAAGTTTGTCTCACCTTCTCCCTTCCTGTTGTCTCCTCAGTTCCAGTTGACTTCCCATCCACTCCCAGCATACACATTCTACTGAGACTATTTTTTAAATTATGTTTATTAAGGTATGTTAGCTCACAACACTATATATGTTTTAGGGATACAGTTTCAAACCACTTTAAAAATATACTACCATACCACTCCCACCACCAAAGCCCCCAAAATCCTTGATCATAGTTCATTAGGGTATCATGGACAATATTCCTGCCAGAGTCATCATTTACTTTTGGGGCACCCAACCCTAAAATCTTTTATTTATTCTTACCTTCTCTGACCTATCTGGCATGTGATATAGTCAATCATTTCTTTCTTCCTTTCTAAAACCACCCAGCTGGAAGGGATCAGGGAAAGGGAAGGAAACACATCCTTCTCTTGACTTCTCCAATATTGCATCTCTAGGTTTCCTGCTCTCTGGATGGACAGGCTTTCACAAGAACTCCTCCTTTTTGCAGGAACTCTGCAAAGGTGCCTCAGGGCTCAATCTTCAGTCCTTTGCTCTACTCACCCTCTAAATATCTCACTGAGTCCCATGGCATGGCTTTAAACACCTCCATGTCGTCAATGGCCAGTGAAACTGTGCTCTGCACTCACATCTGAATGTCCACCTCTTCCTCCAGGTGACTGGCTAATCACATCTTAAACTTCACACCAAAGAACACTTGATTTTTCATTTCAGCTGCTCTTCTTGTCTTCCTTACCTCAATCAGTGATGTCACTGTTCATTCTGAGGATCACATCAAAGACCTAGAAGTTGACCTTATTCATCTCTCTCCCTCACTTGCGCATCCAACCCAACAGCAAGGCTTCTTGGCTTTGAGATGTCTCAGTGCTCATATAGCATCAGTCTACTTCTCTTAGTGTCTGCCTCTACTACCTTGGTCCACTCCACCATCACTTCTCGCTGGACTCCTGCATACTGGGCTTCCTGCCTCCTCTCTTGTCCCCTCTAATCCATGCTCTCCACAACTACAAATCAGACAAGGTCACTTTTCTGCTAAACAACACACCTAACATGGTATCCCTTAGCTTTGAGAATAAAATCTACACTCTGTAGCCTGGTTTTCAAAGGTTAACTGACTTGACCTCTCTCTCTCTGTCTTTGACCTGTTTTCACTTGGGCTGAGCCATTTCTGACCTTTGTGCTAGTCATTCCCCTGTATTTAATCTTTTTCTCCTAGACTTTTACATGTGGACTTTTGCTTTAGTGCCTTATTCTTGGAGATGCCTCCCCTTGCCATCAAAATGAAGTTGTCTTTTACATCATCCTCAGTCTCTGTATACTACTTCTTGTTATCTGATATTTCTATGCTTATTTGGCTGCTAACTTACTGGTTGCATCCCCATTGCTAGACTGTAAGCTCCTCCTAGTAGAATTTCCAGGCAAGGACTTCATCTATTTAATTCATTACCATATCCTTTGAGGCTACAATAATATCAGACACATGGAAGGTGGGTGATCAATGTATGTTTGTTGAATGAATGAGTAAATGAATGAATGATGATCTCTGCGAGTAGTTTGGATTTTTCTATTTAAAAGATGTTCATTCAAGAGATCCACCGTATACTTCTGCTTAAAGTGAAGCAAAAATTTTCATTTCTAAAATTGTGGAGGGCAATATTCATTCCAAATATCTAATTGCAATTCCAATTGGTGGAATTTCAAGGTCTGTGACAAATATTTAAAAAGCAGAGGTCAGGAAGACCCATTGCCCATGTATCATAGTGGCATAGGAGACTGTTGCCTATGCTTCTCCAGGTGGCTGGACCTGCCCCTAGTTCTACAGCTGGGAGATAAAGTGCCTTCTGTCTTCCTTGAAAGGAATCAATAGTAAGAATGAATACTTGGCTTGCTCCAAAAGGTCAGCTTGACACCTGATTTCTCAGGCTGCTCTTTTGATCCCTCCTCCCCATTAATGGGGTTGCCTTTTCCTTCCTGGCAGACAACTTTCAAAGAACAATTTGTAAGCTGATTCTGAGAAATAGCATGGGGATTAAGATGGCACCTCTGGGTCATTTGGTTTTGTTCCTTGAAGCAAAAGTCCAAAGCAAAAGTCAGTGCCTACTCAGGATGGGCATCTGTGTGCACACATGTGAATATGGGAACAAGAAAAGGAGTGCAGACAGAAGTGTGTGTGAGCAGTGATGCCAATGGGAAGAATGCCATCTGCAAGTACCAACATGGCTGTATAAACACCCCATGTGCCTCGCTGCAGGTGTGCAGAGGAAGGAGTGTATGTGGTCCTATGTATGGTGCACACATGCCTGTACTGCAGGAGTCTATAACCTATTGCTAGTAACCATGTGACTCCAAGAAGTCACTGAAAATTAGGGCTGCTCAACAAAACCCTATGCATCTATGTGTTTGTTACTGGGCTTAAATGAGGGCACAGAGGAAACATTCTTTGTTACTGGACAGCTCTCAACATTGGGCTTATTTGCATGTAAGCACGGTCTGCACATGTGCCTATAGTTGTATTTGGTTTTGCATATGGGCAGAAGGAAGGGAGGAGAGTATGGGGAATTCCCATTGGGCCTGATATTTTTTAAAATTAATATTGACAATGCATCTATCTTGGAAGGTGGTTTCCATAAGAATAACTTCTGGTATATGGGGGAAAGACCCAATTCTTGGCTTCACCATTGGCCACCCTAGCAGCTGGGGAGACATCCAGCATCACTACCCATAAGGCTCTCCTCTCTGCACCTCAACCTTCTTGTACAGGGATGCATTGCTTTAGGAAAACCCGATATACAAAACAGAAGTCCCAAGCACAAGCCAGACAATTAACTGGGAGTGAGGGCTCCCAAGCTGGCGGGTTTGGATCCTCTGGTTTGGAAAACATCTGGGACCCCAGGCCCAGTGCTCCTCCCCCACCTCCTACCTCCTACCTCTAGCAAAGCCGCGGGGAGGAGGAGGATTATCTTTTTTTTTAATGAATAGGATGGACTGGGGCACCTGGCAGGCCCCATCTGTCTACTGCCCCAACTCAATTTGATTCCCATTCACTGGCCATTGTTTGCCTCCTTTTTTTGATCAGCAATCTCATGGGGGGTGGGATGGGGGTGGGAGTGCAATGGCTTAATGTTCTCTACGGTTTTACTGAGCTGCAACCCCCTCCCAACCCCCCCCCACCCCCTGGCTGTCAGCCCAAGATCCTACAGAGTCCACTCTGGACAGTGCTCATCCCAGTGCCTGAGAAGAGGCTGCAGGGAAGAGCTTGTTTGCAAAGGCAGGGGCAAGGAGAGCTGCTGCTCCAGGGTGGGTTTAAAATGCACCTGCCAGTGCCATGTACCTCTATAAGGGGGAGGAAGGACAGGTGAAGGAAGTTGGGAGTGGGTTCTGAGTGGGTGAAAACCACAAATCTGCAGGTGTCACTATCACAAGCCTCTGTCCCCATTTACAAGAGAACCCAGGGAACTTCA
This sequence comes from Galemys pyrenaicus, assembly GCA_019455555.1. Lineage (NCBI taxonomy): Eukaryota > Metazoa > Chordata > Mammalia > Eulipotyphla > Talpidae > Galemys > Galemys pyrenaicus. The sequence continues at coordinate 1,739,065 of JAGFMF010011810.1, forward strand.
GAACTGAAGGGGCTCAAGGAAATGCCCCCCAGCCCATTTTACAGATGGCAAGACCAAAGAGTAAAGAGTCCAGGCCTTTGGACTCCTGGTCATACAGCTGGGATCAAGATTATGGGAGAGTAAGAGAGAATTAACCAGTCACTGTTTCCAGACCCTAGTAGCATGCTAAGGTTTTGAGACTTGGGCATGGACTTAGCATCCTGGGAGCAGGGGTAGGGTAGGATGGGCGGGGAGAGGGGAAAAATGGGGGTCGGTGCATTCTAAGATTTTCTTGGTATGATAGACACAGCTGTGTAACCTGGCATTGTGGACAGAGCCCATTTCTGCCCTGGAGGGGGCACTAGAATCTCCCTTGGTATGCTATTTACATAGGCCTCAGCTGGCAGGGTTGCGGTCAAAAACCAAAGGCTAACTGGTTAACCAACAGCTACCTCTTTTCTTCAAGAAGCTCAGATCTTCAAAGAAATATAAGACATAAATATAAAACATGGCTCAATAACTATAGGATAAAGTAGAAAATTTATCCTATGATGGGGGTGGGGTGGGGGTGGGAGTTACTTCCAGCTGATGACAGGGAAGACTAGGGGAAAGGGAAAACAGTGACAAACATTTACAGAGAAGTAAGTAGCACAGAAGCCAGAATTGAATCAAATATGGGGCTGGAGAACAGCAGGTGCCAAGGGACTGGGGCAGGGTGACCTGGGCAGGGCAGACCATGAGCTGCAACGGAGGGACTCAACTAGGGGCTGTGGAGCATCCAAGTAGGGGACGTGAGAACTGGCTGCAAGAGGGTCAGGGATCCTCCTTTTGGTTACCCAGCATTCCCAAGAGCCTGAAAGGAAAACTGTCTGAACATAATGGTAGTATTTGTTGTGTGCTCTTGGATATTTGGTTGATAAATAAGCAGCTACACTTATTAAATAAGCAGAAGCACTACTCCTTAGGAGATTTGATCATTCTGAATTTTCTGCTGATGGATTCTACTGTCAATTGGAGACCTTGAAATGTTTTTACATTGAAAGCTGTCCTTTTACTTCAGAGTCTCTGAACATGTCCTGTGAACTTTGCTTGTACTTAGGGGAGGCATGAAAAAGGGTTCTCACGGGCATTGACAGAGGCAAGACTCACAGTCCTGAAAACGGAAGATGCCATGTGACAAATATGACCGGGTGTCAGCCTCAATATAATCTGAGGGCCAAATGCATACCCCACACTAGGGAAAAGGGAAAACAGTGACAAATATTTACAGAGAAGCAAGTAGCACAGAAGCCAAAACTGAATCAAATATGAGGCTGGAGCATAGCAGGTGCCAAGGGACTGGGGCAGGGTGACCTGGGCAGGGAAGACCATAAGCTGCAACTGAGGGGCTCCCCCACATTGGGGGGAGAAATCTCTGTAGTAGGTTGTGATCCCCATAATACTCTGGTGAGGACAGAACAGTGTTCTGTCCCCTGCCATGTGGCATTTTATCACATGACTACTATAGTTTCTTCCTGCAGTAATACTGTCACACTGAACATATTTATTCTGTTCCTTGCACACTTATGGGAGATGATAAGTGAAAGTACTGAATTCTGGAGAATGTGTAGTTTTAGACTTATCATACACTAATTCATATTACTCATCACAGTTGGTTTTATTTATTTATTTTTTAAAGATTTATTTATTTATGCATACAAGCACTGGGGTACAGGCCAGAGGTGTGGGGGGGGGTGAGAGGATTCACCACAGAG
>JAGFMF010011810.1:1741012-1794741 GCA_019455555.1 Galemys pyrenaicus
CCTCCCTGGCCGGCAGCAGGGATCGAACTCGTGCTGCAGTAACTGCGGTTTACTTCATAGTGCGTTGCTTAACCCACTGCGCCACCAGGGAGGCCCTCATCACAGTTGGTTTTAATAAGACTTCATTTATTTTAAATCTGATGAGTATGAAATGGATTATGTTTGTTTTCTATATACACCTCTCTTTATAAATCATATTACACTAAAACATCTTAATTTTAATCAGAGGTGCAAACACAATGTGATTGCTGAGATGACTCAAATATCAGAAACTTAAACATTTTCATTTACTAAAGCTTACAAGAATTTCTTTTTAATTGCGCTAATATTGATTTACAATACTGTATATGATTCAGAGGCATAGGATCATACTTCATGTCTTCAAGGTAAGTGAAAAGATGATTCTTAAATCAGTAACTTGTCCTTCTGAGCTGCAATCAGAAACTGAATTGGACTTTGGTTTTTGTGAACATTTGCATACTAGAGATGATTCACTTTATGATCTGGGCCTTGGCATATTATATGTGTGTGTGTGTGTGTGTCTATGCTGATATATATAATATAAATGTATGTGATATATAATAAGTGAGTGCCATGTTCATTGTATACCCATGTATCCAGTAAGCAATAGCACTCAATATATAAATGTATCATTGACTGGCAGTCAGTGGTGAAGAGAGGGGGGTGGCTGGAGCTCCTTGGTAGAACCAGCCACAGCTCAGTTCTTATAGGCACAACACATTCAGATAATAGCTATGGGGCTATCTTTTAAGCTTCCCTGAGTTTGGTGATTTGTGGGTGCTATTCCCTGATTTATTTATTACCATCACAGAATTCCACTACTGAAATCCCTTCCATGAATGAGAACCTCCATGACCATAGATGGGCTGAGGCATAATTTTACCTTCCATGGATAGATCTGCCTGCCATTTCTCTATAAAGAAGAGCACATCCATAAAATGGAAGTTGGGTAATTTTTTGAGCAGTGGCAGTGGCAGAGGTGGAAAGACAAGAGGTAGTTCCAGAAGTGGGTGGTCAGGAGCTGGACAAACGGGGACATTTCAGGAACACAGAGGTCAGAAAGCCCAGTGTGAGGATGGGGTGTCCCCTGGTGGCTTGGAGCAGAGGGGCATGGAAAAGAGTAGCACTTAAGGGGGTGTCCGTCCTCAGAGAGAGACAAAGGAGATGCTGAACACTCCCTGCCCCCTGAGACCACCCCCCCCACCATGACTCCAAACTAACAGTCCTCTAAAGGGACCAATGCTCCATGGTCTGCCCATTATTCTAAGTAGAAAAGCAACAACAACACATAAAAAAGGCAGAGTTCTGATCTGCTCTACCACTGTTCTCTGTAGTGCACATATAATTCTGAAGCAATTAAAACAGCTGGGCAGAAACTTGAATAGCAGTAGAGGGCACATAAGCAGAGATTGTTATTTAAGCTTGCGAGCCATCCATCCTGTCCAAGGGAAATGCTGCCGAACCGCGCATGCTGGCACGGGTAGCAAGCTCCTTTTTGTCAAAGTATTTCCACATCTATTATCTCTGCTGATTCCCACAATACCCTGGTGAGGTGACTTGGAAAGATAGCGAGGCCCCATTTGGCAGAGGTTAAGTGGCTTTACTGAGGTCATGTGTTTCAGTGGTGGGGCCAGCCTAGAGCTTGGGCTCTGTACCTGGGACACCTGGGCTGCTATGGACACACACACACACCTGCTCACACTCACAGTTTGCATTTTGTGGCATTTTTTCACAAGACTTCTTGGCAACTGGATCACAAGACCTATTTTATCCCTTTGGATCCTCCTTTAAATAAAGAAAATTTAGTTGCTAAGTTGAGCTTTCTCATGTAGCTCCAACCCCCTTCTGTCTAAAACAAAGGAACATTTCAGAATCAAAGGAATGTACAGTGCGAAGTCTGTTAGTTGTCCCACCAGTCCACCTAGGGTCACTTTGGCCTGAGGGCTACGGGCACACACACATAAGAATATGACAACTGCCACTTCTCTAACACCAGTCATGTGCTAGTCACTGTGCTTATGAGCTGCCACCAGAGTCACCAGGCCCCCATGGAAGTGTTGTCACCCCAGCACTAGGGACAGTCTCTGGCTGACAGTTCTCCTGGCCTCCCTCTTCCAGTCTTCAAGCCTCCAGGTTTATTCCTCATGCCTTTCTACACCCTAGTGCTTCTGCCCTCTTTACTTCCACTGCATATAAGACTCTTGGGGTGTATTTTTGGTGTCAGAAGTGAACTTAGGAAGCAATAAGATGGGGTACCGTCAGCTGAACAGAAGTAGGAGTAAAGCAAGTGGTTCAAGAACTGAGGGGAGGCTGTGCAACATCCAGGATTGAACAATACCAGCTCTGAATGCCAGAGAGGACCAGCTCAGGGGCTCAGGGTGACTTCAAGGAGGAGAGAGGATTCCCATAGAAAGAAGGGGAAGTAGGGGGAGTCACCAGGCACTTGTCTGCCTCTTCCTTTTCCTCTGCCTTTAACCTTGAAATCCTCAAGGGCACCAGTTGAGTCTGGGCCTGGGGGGCAAGAGGCAGATACTTTGGGTATCCTCTGTGCGGGCATCTCCTAAGTAATCTCTCTATGCACCCTCGGAAGAGGAGAAATTATGCAGTAGGCCACTCTCTGCCTCTTCGCCTCCCCTCCCCCACCTTTCCTTCCAGGGAGATGCGGGGTGGGGGCAAAGCCAAGGGGCTTCGTGCAAAGCCCACGCTGGTTGGCTCAGGCTCGGGAGGATAAATGACTGCTATCGCCAGAGTCGCCGGTGTTACACAACTTGTCTGTGTTGGCTTGAGACCTCAGTGATCCCCCTCTAATTGAAATCACTTTCCCCTGACCTCCTTCGTAAGCCGGGAGCTTGTTGCTCTCTCTGTCAACAAAGGGGCGGTGGAGGTCGGCTGAAATCCTGGCTGGGCAGCGGCGCTACGTGCTCATCCATCTTGCGGGCTGCCGGCGCCCTGGCCGGCCCGCGGTGCTCTGGTTGGAGCCCGCAAGGGCCGCTGCTCCCCAGAAGGTCAGACCTACGTGGGTCGCGAACTGGTAGGGAGGCTCTTAGCGGAGCTGGGACTGCCCCCTACGGGACATTTTAGGCACTTTGTTGGAGGGGGCTGCTGATTGGCGTCACAATCCGGGGTGCTCTTGGGGGTTTGGTGAGAATGAGGTCAGGATGCAGGCCGTCCTGCTGCGAGAGAAAAGCCCACATTCGCCTAGCCTTCCCGTCTGTAGAGATGAAAAACCTGCTTATAATAATCTGAGCCCAGACTTTGCTTCACGTATAATCCACTTAGTTTTGCAGTGTTGTGATACTGGGAACCTGGTGTGTCCAAGAAAGCAACTGCCGCTTAAATCGAAGGACCTGGAACTCTTTTTAGTTGAGTCAAGGACAGACTGGGGACACCTGGTGGGGAGGGGAGGAGGAGGGTTGAGGGAAGATGGGAACACGAGGGACTGAGGTGATGGTGCACTGGTGAGATGGTGATGGGGAATACATGGGGATTACAATTAATGGCAAGTATATGTAAATTTTAAAATATTTTAATAAAAGTAAAAAAAGGAAAAAAAAGAGTTGTTTACTGCTTAGGCACACTGCAAGCTGAACAATGGCAATATATCGCTTCTGTATCAAAATAGCTATCATTTATCTGTGTATGTGTGTGGGTCTATCTATGTGTGTATGTGTATATAACACGGAGAGACATGTAAGGCTATATCTGCACAAACCCCAAATATATTTTTAAAACTATTATTTCAGGATGTCAACTACAAAGAAGTTCTAAGAGTGCTGACTGTCACTAGACCTTAAATATAAACTTACTTATGACCAGTAGGTGCAAGATTCATTCTCTTCTAGTGTAGATATGCTTGGATTTACATGTGGAAACACATTATTTGATTACGTCTTTCACTTTGTTCTTTTCATAATTATACTAAAAATTGTGCTGACATTTTGAAATGGGTTTCCAGTCTCAGAATTGAGAATCACTGTTGTTACTTCTCTGAGTTTTAATTTCCTCTCCAAAAGAAAAAAAAAAGGCTTAATAATAACATGTTAAAAACAGCAAAAATATCACACAGTATAATATGATAAAGCACTGAGCCCAGAATGTTGGCCGCTGAGAGAAATGTTGCTGTTTAAAATCCCAAAGAGACTCAGATTCTAAATGTTGAGGGACATGACCTTGATGAAGGACATGACTTGGATGGAGGAGATGACCTGGATGGGGAATTGAGGAGTTTGAGGGGAGGATTTGGGGGAAGTAGCATGAGAATGTTTTTAAGACTAAAGTTGCCTGTAGTTTTTCAAGTGAGTTATATGCCATGTATGGAGATCCTCCCCCTTCTCTTAGAGTATCAGATGGTTAAGTAAAAGAAAGACACAAACACACCCTAAGCGCTACTGTGTTGACATTATGTGCCAACACTGTCATAGGATCTGCTAAGTGGGTCTTTAATTCTTATCTTAGCCCCTTGAGGTAGGTATTACCGGATTTCACAGAAAAGGACCTGGGGCTCACTTAATAAGCAAAATTTAAACCAAGTCTATTTAACTTCAAAGTCAGCATGATATACTGTCCCTACAATCTTGCCAGCGGGCTTATTTTTATTTTTACAGATCAGTGCTTTTAATTGTGGTCTTTGGTCTTAGTCAGTAGTTTGGTCTGTGATACTTGGCTCAACCTAACTCCTAGATGTTCAAGGCAACATGAATGGAAATTCAAACATAGACTAGAGCCAATATAAAGACATATAATGGAAGGAATGAAACAGTGCCTATATTAGAGGAAATTGTACCACCTTCTTGAACAGGAAGTTTTCATGTCATAAACATTTTTAATTCTTCCCCAAATTACTGTAAAAGTGTAATGCAATTCCAGATGAAATTCAAATGGATATTTTATTGTGTTAAATTATCTAAAAAATTACATGAAAAAATTAATATCTGAGCAAGGCCAAGAAAAAAATGTAAAGAATGGTTGGAGGAAATAATTTGACTTCTTACTAGACATAAATATAACCATATTAAACATGTGTATATATATGAATACACATATTTATATATATGAATAGGATGGAAAACCCAGAAATAGATCCCAGTGAATCATAAATGATAAGACCCAGTTTATGTGAATCATGTGTAAGTGTGTGTATATAAGAATGTACATGGAGACAGAAGAATATTCATTAAATATTATTGATCTATTCTCAGAGAGTGTCATAGAGATGTCAGTACCCTGCAAGTTAATATTCAGTTCAATTGCAGTCAATTTCAGCAGGTAAGTGTGTCTGTCTGTGTGTGTCCTCACGTGTGTGTGTGTGTGTATAAACTGACATGCTAATTCTAAAATATAAAAATGCCAAGGGAAAAAAATAGCTAAGCTATTATTGATAATAAAGCCAATATGTGGTGGGAGAAGGGACTAGTAGGTATCTTATATAATCAGCTATCATGATTCTTAAGACTCAAAAACTATAGAAACTAAGACCATAAAACTTCTGTGCAAAGAAAGATAGTCTTGTGGATTAAACAATGTCTAAAAACAGGCCCACATACATATGGAAACTTTATTTTTTTAAAGATTTATTTATGCATACAAGAACTGGGGTATAGGCCAGAGTTGCGAGGCGGGTGAGAGAATTCACCAGAGACAAGGTGGGGAGACAAATAGTCAGATCTACTGAAATACAATGCTGAGGGGAGCAGCGGGAAAGGCAGGAGAGGTCTGCTGTGCCATGTGGGTCCCCTCTCTGACTGGAGATTGAACTTGCCCTGCAGTGGCTGTTGAAACTCCCCAGTGTGGCTCTCAACGTCTTGCGCCACCAGGGAAGTCTGAAACTTCATTTTGACAAAGGTGAACTTCAGAGACTGAGAAAAGAAAGTCTCTTTGACAAGTGATACTGTTTATTGGATAGCTAAACAAAATAAAAAAATAAAAAGAAAGAAAGTTGACTCCTACCTCACACTTACATAAAAGTGAATTACACAAGTATTTCACGACTTCTAGAAGTTCTAGAAGACAATATAAGAACATATTTGTCAATTTTGGGTAAGGAAATATTTCTGGAATTGGATACAGTTCTCACTAATCGTAAAGGAAGAGATTGAGTACATCAAAATAAAGAACGTTGGTTCATTGAAAGAAACCATTAAGAGCCTCAAAGTGAGAGAAAAGATTTACAACATACAAAAAATAGCAAGGATCTCAAAACTAGAATGCACAAAGAACTCCAAATCAGTAAAGGAAGGCAGACAACCCAATAGAAAAGAGGCAAGAGACTTGAGTGGGCATTTTACAAAAGAAGATAGGAAATAGCCAATTAACATATGAAAAAATGCTCAATCTTCTCAGTAGTCCAGGAGATATGCATAGCCCTTGAATGTCTGAAATAAGAGTATTGGTAAGAATATGGCGCAAAGGGAGTGTTCAAACACTGTTGGTGAATATGTAAGTTGACCCAATCACTTTGGAAAACTATCTGATAAAGTTAAATATACATATATGTAATGATGGAGCAATTCTATTCCTGGATGGTCACTTAACAGAAATGTGGGCCTAACAGCAATAAAAGTCATGTCCAAGAAGGTTTGCAGTGGCAATTTATAATAGTTCAAAATATAAAATGCCATCAACTGTAGAATGGATAAAGAACAGCATATTCTTACAATGGAATATTTACAGGAATGAAAATGGACAAACTACAGCTATCTACCACAACACAGATGAATCTTCAAGTAAAATGTTGAATAAAAATGGTGAAAAAGACTATTTTCATTTATGCAAAGGTCAGCTAGTACTGACTGATGGCATGGGAAGTCTGGGCAGTAATGATCCTCGAGGATCAGGGCAGGGACAGTGGTTGGGATGGGGAACTGGTGACGTCTTCCTTGTCTTTGGTGGTGGGAGTGTACATTTATGATTTGTGCACATATTTGTCTTCATGGTATACTTCATAAAACAGGTAAAAATTAATTTTAATGCGAATTACTGGGGGGGGTGATAGGATTTTTTCGGATAATTTTTACTTACACTTTCTCCATTCTTTGAGTTACTTACAATATGTATGTATCATTTATATGACCCAAAAAACTCATAAACCTATTTGAATTGGGAAAACAGCTATTCAAAGAAGTTTCAGAAATGCAAATATATTCATTTAACTAGCTGAACTAAAGGTTTTCTTGGTTTCAAGAAAAGATCAAGAATTGCACATTTTCTGGTTGGTTGTGAAGTCACTTTTGGTCTTGAGCGCTCACACTCCCTGTCCCTGCCAAGGATGGACTCTGTAGCACTTAGGTTCTCCCCCACCTGCACAGGCCAGGCATGAATGGAAAGAGCCTGGGAGAGAACCAAGAGAACTTGTTTCAAATGCCAGTGCTTCCAGAAACTTCTAGAAATATGACCTCAGGCTAATTACTTCATCTTTGGGGCAACAACACTCTCCCTAATCACTTCTAATGGCCCTTCCAAACCTGAACTAACTCTTTGTTTCAGTAAGATGGAGTATATTTGAGATTGTTGGGGTCAAGTGCACGGGGCTAATCCAACAACTATTCAACCCTTATCAAGTGACATGTGACACTAGGATTATGCTGATAAATTGGATACATAAGTTCCCACCTATAGGAAGTTTACATTTTATAGTAGGAGCAGACAACAGATAAATCATCAATAAATATCAGGTTGAGAATCCCAGTGCTTGCTGAGAAAGCGAGATGAAGCTCCCCAAGAATCCATTGAATTTGGCAGCAGGTAGGTAAAACTGGGGACTTAGACAATAACAATTTCAGGGGTCCATGAAGACAAAAACCAAGTGAGTACATGCTAAAAAGAATGGGACGTGAGGAGGTGAAGTGGATCGCACAGACAATTCAGAAGTTTTATTGCGATGGTAAGTGGAGAGATCCCTGGAGAGGGAGGCAAAGCGAAGAGAGATGTTTTTAGGCACAAATCTAGATCATTTTGGTGTCCTGTTGTGTGGATGGGAATGATCCAGCAGAGAGCAGATACAGGTGATGGACAGATTATACAAGAACATAGTCCTGAGCAGGAGACAGGGAGAAGGAAGGGCAGTTCATCCATGAAGACAGGATGGGAGAGAACGAGATAATACAGGTACAGGTGGACTAGAGATCTAGTGGAGGAAAGATGAGGGAGTTGCTATGAACTCTTTCTCCTTTCTAGTTGATGTATGAGATGAATTTGTCAACTGAGCAGTGATTTGAGGAGAGTCATCTATAAGAGTAAGTACCTAAAAACACGTAGAATTCCTGAACAGTGTTGAGCTGAAATGTGTAATCATTAACTGTCAATAAATAATATAGTAAACTTGGAGGCCGTCAATTTCTCCTCTGAGAAATGGAGATAGTGAGACAGGCTTACTCAACACCCTAACTCTGTGAGTAGTCCATGGGTCCTTTCTGGAAAATGCTTTGAGGCCATGATGTTAGTCTGTGCGATACAAATGAGTCTTGTAGTTAGAAAGAGGTTGGGGGACTGCTGGGTCCAATTTAATTGGGCAAAATGTCAGAGAAATCTCAGATGAATTATGTAGAGTCTATCATCTGTCTGTCCATCTGTCTGTACCATTCTCATTATCTGGTGATTTATTGGGCAATTTGTTTTTGAATTTGTTCAACAAGTGTTTTGAGATCAGTCTTATGCAATGGAATGCAAAAGGAATTCTCTCTAATTTTCAGCAGCTTATAGTCTAGAGGTGGAGCCCATTCTGTTTCACTCTGTATTAATTCAGTATGGAAGTCAAGGGTTAAATCACTGTGCAGAAGATAGGAGTTTTGAGAAGGGAGCTCAAAGAAGGAAACTCGGTATACAAGGACATCTCTGGCAGGGTGGCAGGGTTTGAACTAGGCCCAATCATCTCAGTTCTCATCTTCAGAGAGGGGGGGATAAAAGAGCCCAAACTTGAAGAAATAGTGCAGTATTAGAGCGCAGTCATAAACATAAAACATTAACATGTAATTCCCTTATGCTTTTGAAAAATTACTTCATAAACGCAAAGTAAAATATTTTTCCCTTTTTATTACCTGACAATTACATATTAAGAATTTCTTTTTATGTTTAAAAACATATGCAAGCCGGGGAAGGCAGACGCCAAAATGTAATTGCTTTCCTTCTATAAGAATCAGATGTCATTTTCTTCCAACTCAACTCTGAAAAGAGATAGGAAAAAGAAAATTGTTGTATACATTAAATTTGGAAACATCTGATAGCTTTCCTCAATTAAACTATTTAAATGGAAAAAGATTGCTGTACAGCTCTATCATATCCCACTGAATAAAACCTCAGCTGAGGCAAATTGGCAGTGGCAGGTACCAAATGCATCGGCAATAATGAGATTGGACAACCCAGTGGAGGTCATTGGTAATTGTTATTATATGCAATATTGCACTGTCAGGAAAAGAAAAAACCAACTCGTAGCAAGCAGAGCCATGGCTGAAGATCTTATAGGACTATCTGTGGCCCCCTAGCCAGGGTGAAGTGAGGGATGTCAGGAAAGCCTGGACCCCCAGATTCTTGATCAAGGGCTCTTTAAAAGCTTGTTCTGTACTCTCAACATGTGGGGGACAAACCACCACACCTATGACCAGTCAGCTGGTCATGTCTCAGGGGTGACCCTTAGGAGGAAAGTAGGTCAGAGGTTGAGACGAGGTTTGTATATTGGGTGTGGTTTCACTTAAGACTGACCCTGATTCAAGGCACTGAAAGTTTTTTCTTTCCAACTTGCCAGATGTGGAGGAGAAAGAAGCGTATTCTCTTGTTCTCCAGGATTTGGGGTATTCATTTCAGAATTCAACTCTTCAGGAGGAAGGGGTGGGAGGAGGTTTGGCTGCCTGGGACCCGAGCAAGCTTGCCTGCCTGTACACAACCTCAGCTGAGGCCCTGGGCATGGACTGAGATAGACTCTGGGCACTGTCCAGATTAAGATGACCAAAATCGGTGATGCCCAGTCCTGTGCAGGTAACACACATATTTTTAATATTTTGAAGAAACATAGGGGCTGGTCCAGTCTACCTTGCTAACTAAACACTTGTTGTTTCTGGGTTTTTGTTTGTTTGTTTCTTGGATATGGACCATCCTTACTGGAGAATGGTTGCACCTCATTGTGCTTTTTCATTTGCATTTCCCTAGTGACAGGTGATAGCGAGCATTTTTTCATGTGTCTGTTGGCCACCTATGTTTGATAAGGAGCTAATATCCAAGATCTATGAAGAACTCATATAACTCAACAAAAAAAAAACCAAACAATCCAATCCAAAAATGGGCAGAAGAGCTAAATAGATACTTCCCCAAAGAAGACAGGTGGATGGACAACAACACAGGAATGAGTAGCCCTTTTTTTTTTCTTTTTAAAAGATTTTATTTATTTATGCATACAAGAACTGAGGTACAGACCAGAGGTATGAGGGGTGAGAGGATTCACCAGAGATAGAGAGCAGAACAGGCAGATTGACTGAAATACACTGCTGAGGGGAGCAGTGAGTGAGACAGGAGAGGTCTGTCACACCATGTGGGTCAGCTGCCTGGCTGGGAATCCAACTTATGCTGCAGTGGCTGCTGATGCTTCATAGTGCAGTGCTTAACCCCTTGTGCCACCAGGGAGGCCCTGCCTTCATTTGTAAACAGGCACCACTCTCTCATTTTAAAGTCAGCTTGTGGGGGATGGGCCTACTTACTAGTATGAATATTCATTCACTGTAGGACCAGAGGGTACCCGCTCTGAGCCTGGCCAGCACCAGGGAGAGCACAGGGGCCTGCATGGGCCCTGCCACATAGTAGCCAGTTATCAGCTGTGCACTGGGCACTGTTGTGTTGCCAGCCATGCACAGGTTCCAGTTCCTGCCTGCAACAGCTCTGATTGGCTGAGGGAGACAGGGAATTTTCTGGAAAGATCACAAGTAGCTCATAGGACTTCAGGGTGGAGAAATGGGTAGGGAACAACAGGAAGTGTACCACAGCCAAGATCAAATCAGCAGAGCAGTCCGCTCAGAGCTGTCAAAGAAAAACTTCTTAATGACACTGTTAAAGCTGGAGGCAGACTTTGACAGGGACCATCAGCATCGGTGCAGGCACAAGTGAGAGGGTTTACAGTGAGGAGAGAAATCGGGCTCAAGTGTGAATGCAAAAGGACAAGGAGATTTATAGCTAAGAAGCAGGGCCAGAGAATAGAAAGTTATTAAGAAGATAGTGGGCTACTAGGAGGCTAGAAAGTTACCAACATGACTAGGGGGATTCTGGCTAAACCAACTCAGCAGGATTCTTCCCTTCTTTATCCCTTCCCTCCCTCCCTCTTCTCCTTCTTCCTCCTTACACATTTATACTTCCACCTTATTCCAAAAAGAATGTGAGCTGTATAAATTCCTCAGAGGTACTAAGAAATACTGATACCAGGTTAACAAATTCCTTTTCATTGTGTGCCATAGGATGAATAGGACAAAGTATTTGCCCCCAGGGAAGAAAATGGACTGTCTATGATGAGAACAGTCAGAAAGCGAGGCCCCTTACAACAATCTATATCCCAGCGTGTGCTAAGTGATAGAGATCTTGTCAATCAGGATACTTCTGGTTGCAAGTAACAAAAAATTCAAGTGCAATGGGGATGTATAATATCCCATAACAGGAAATCCTGAGACAGTGGACCTAATTCTGCACTATCTTCTCAGCCCAAATCCCAGCTGAAGGAGGTGTATCCTTGCCAGCAGCTGGCTACAGTTTGGGGCATCCCTTCCTGATGGTGTCCTGGGAAGAAGCAGGGACACTGCCAGTGGGTACCTCTGTTTTCTGTGAGGCAGCTTCCCCAGACGTCACTAAGTGTCACACACGACCTGTAGGGTGATGTAGGATCTGCCACTTGTCTCCAAACCAGCTCTAACCAAGGGAATGTAATTGCTAAAACTTCATGTCACCAGGGGCAAACCCGGATTGTTTGGGGCAATCCGGGTTTGCCCCTGGTGACATGGGGGAGGAGTGGTCACCTGTCCAGAGAAGGCAGGGGTGGAAAAGAAACCAGCCTGTCTGGAATCTGAGCAGGAGCACAGATTCTCCCTGGCAGGCACAATAGGGGGATATGGTCTCATCTGCCTTTGTTCATCAGTCTATTCTGACATCTTTTTAAGCAGAGAGTAGGAAGGATATGTATTGTACGTGGAGGTGGTAGCATGAATAAGCCCATCCAGGGTGCTCTGCACAGACCTGTGTCTGATGGGTGGGGGCAGCAGGGGAGGCCAGAAGGACGGATCGGACCGGTGGTGAAAAGCCTGGACACCAGGCAATGAGCAACCTTTATTTTACTTGGAGTCTCTGATAAAGCCAGGTGTTACTGGAATCATTCACAGTTAATGGAGGCCTTATTGTACGAAGATCAGGTACAGAAAATGATTCAGAGTATCATGACCAAGAACCTGTTTTGGAGGGCCTGCTGGAGGGAGGCCATCCTGTCTTTGGCGGGGCACTCAATCAGATGGGCATAGGCTGTTTATCAAGATAGTGATAAGCACAGGCTCTGTGGGCCTCCCTGGTGGCCTAGGGGTTAAGTCTCAGTGCTATCACCTCTTCAGCCTGAGTTGGGTCCCTGTCAGGGAACTACCCACATGGTATATAGCAGACCTCTCTTGTCTCACCTCACCCGCTGTACCCCTCAGCAGTGTATTTCAGTAGATCTGCATGTTTTGTTCCTCACTCTGTCTCTATTGAATTCTCTAACCCCCTGCACTTCTTGCCCTGCACCCCAGTTCTTCTATGCAAACAAACAAACAAACAAAAAAACTTAGGATCAGACTGTCTGATTCCATAGTCTATCTGCCACTCACTAGCTGAGCAAATATGCCTCAGTTTCCTTTATGCCTGTAAAGTGGGTTTAATAATAGTACAACTATTAGGGTTAACTCCAAAGGGGTAAATAAGTTATTCTGGCAAAAGTGCCTGGCATATGCTGAGCCGTTCATGGCTGCTACCTGTTAGGGGCTGCATTGTCCTGATGATTCTAGTAGGGAAGCAAAGGGAAGATAACATTATGTATGCTTTTTTTGCTCACAAATGTAACTGATAAGCACCTCTAAATAGAAAGCAGGAGGTCAGGGGCAAAGTGTTCATAGCCTCCCACTCTGAAAATTAGCACATGTGTCACCTTTGGCTCAATTGCCAGGGAGCTTTCACAAACCTTCCTTTACCTATAACCCGAATGCCCACTCTTCAGGTCTAATATTAATTTCTGGAGCTCATTAGTTTGAGTGCTTGAAGCCATGAAACCTATATTAAACACATACTGTAAAAGCAAAAAGAGCTGTTAACCATGATTAAGGTAGAAGGGCTACAAATGTTTTCCAGATCTCAGAAACTCCTCCTGTCTTCTTTCCTCCACTTTCAGGTCTTCTCCTGTCTCCAGCTACTATAAAAGCTCCTAATGTCTGCTGCTCAAGTTGGATCTGTGTGTAGATTATTAGAATCTGGATTCTTATGCAAGCACACATACAGATGGCAGGATGGACTGCAAAGAGACTGACAATAGGATGTAGTTTGGAAAATGTCTCGCTAATGTTTTCCTCTTTAGTTGTTAATTAGAAAAAATTTCAAATATAAATATTAAAGGAACAGTATATTGAATACCTCTGTCTGTGCAGATTCAAACATTGTTAGTAAGTCACCACCTTCTATCATTTGAAAGGAAGCCCCGGACATGTTGACACTGTATCTCTGAATACTCTCACCTGCATCTCCTAAAAGCAAGGACAATATTTTGCTTAATCATGTACTAAGAAAGTTAAGAATTGCCAGTATTATCCAATCAGGTCTTACCCAAACATCTTTACTTGGAGAAATGTAATCCAATCAAACGCCTTCCAGTATAGTTTATTTAAAAACATGAATAAATGTGTGAGATTAAGCTGATGACTTGGGTGTACGTGGTGCGAGCAGGTGTGTAGAGGATTCACATTTGCAGTGTGTGTCCACATGCATGTGTGTGTAGAGATTGTGAGTGTGCATTGGGAAGGCTGGAGATCATCTTTGAGCAAAATGAACCAAGATGTGTTAGAAAGAAGTTGCTTCAATTTTTTTACTCCAATGCATTTGAAAAAATAAGAATTACATCCCAGAGACTGTGGAGTGGGAACAATCTAGCCAAGGATGCTGAAGATACTAATAGTTTTGTTCCCCTGGGTAGATTGATTCAGGTGTCCCTCTCTCCTCTCATCTTGGAAGCACTCTCTCTGAAAGGCAACAGGCACAAAAGTCCTTTCTCTTCTCAAAAGGGTCAGCATTATCGTCTATTTTCCTCACCAGATCTGCAGCCGATGCACAAAGAAAGGTGTAATTACAATGTGCTGTGTGCTGATGGCAGGGCCTGGGAATTCTGAACTACTCGCTCTGCTCAGAATACATTTCAATTTGGTGCTGTGAATTTTACATTGAAATGAGCTTTTTCTTTAAAACCCTAGAGAAAACAGCCCCTGCACAGGAGCATTAACAAATTGCTTTTCAAATCTAGGCTAAAGTGAACATTCAATTTGAGGAGGTCAAATCAAGCTTGGGCGCTGCAGCCCAAAGCCTGGGCCAAACCCGTCCACATGGACTCTCGGGTGGACGTGGCCATGGGTTTGGTCTTGCTTTAGCCAGTGCTATCCTCCTGAATCTCCCTCTGGGCTGACCCCCTCAGAGCCCTTCCAGATGCTCTCAGGTTCAAGGCTTAGGTGGCTTAGGGCTGGGAAGCTGCTGAGCTCGAAACCCTCCTTTGAAGAGCCCTGGTCAGCTGCTAGGTCACATCAGCCCACAGATGCAAAGATGAGGCAAATCCAGGCTGGTGTGGACTGCAGGGAGAATTTGCTTCTATCCATCCCAGGGCAAAGCAGACACCAAGACCAGGAGAGGGAGAGAGTGCGGGTGCAATGACTTGTCCATCTATCTGGTCCTTGCAATGATCAGAATAGTAGCACTTATGGAGGGTCAGCGTCTGCTGGTATCATGGCCTAGTACTTCCAGGGTTCTAAGTGTCCTAGCCATCCTCTGTAAGAAGATCATTTTGACCAATTTCTCATTTTATAGATAAGGAAACAGAAACACAGAGTGGTTTAATTGCCTGAGGTCATGCACCTGGAGATGCTCTTGCAAGATTCTTCACTGGTAACTAGCTCTTCAAGCTTCTCAACCACATGTCTGCCCACTCTTGAGTTCCCTCTTCTGAGGTGTCCCGGCCCTACCTATCCCCTCCCACCCCTCACCCCTCTCCCATCAGACTTCGATCACTCTAATCCTGCCAGCCTGCTGACTCTCCCACTCTTGTGTCCATGCCCTGGGCAGTGGGAAGCTGCCAGAACAATGCCCTGCTGGGGGGAGGGGTGGATTTTAGCTTGGTTAGGGTGTGTCCTGCCTCTTGGGGGTGAGGGCAAGGAAATTCACCATGTGGTGATGGTCTCATGTTTGTTTCTCATGAAACAAACTGGGCTCTGTACCCTCCCCCTCTCCACCACTCATATCCTTCTCATGCTCTGAGGGAGCTCTTGGGGATCCAGTGCCACAGTGTGTGGGCTCCATGTTCTGTCTTCTATTTGATTCCACTCTTATTTATATGAGGAGGTACTAAGGCCCAATAGGGGCCATCTGGATGCAGGGGAAACTTCCCAGCCCATCTGGGTTCCTCCAAGGCTAGATGGACAAATAAATTAACACATCAGTGGGAGAAAAGACCAAATGTAATGACATACTTATGGAGAATTGACATGGCTGTAAATTCTAGAGAAAATGATAGAGCAGACCGGGAATGTTTATTCTGCATTTAGAGATCTGGGGCTCAAGAGTGTGGGAGACATAACAGACAAGGGGTTACTTCAGCATTTCTCTGAGAGCAAAGATTAGACTCTCAGATAGAGAGGACATGTTCATTGAGAAACCTATGCCTGGGTGAGAACCCCGAAACCCAGTTCTAACATGTCATGAAAAAGCATGATTGCTCTTTCAATCAGGAAAAGGATCAAAAGCTTAGGAATTGTCGAGCTCTTCTTCCACTAAGGAAGGGCAAAGGACTTAGGCAAGTACAGAAGTTTCTCCTAGACCTCCAGGGATTTCATTACTCCTAGCTCAGACTTTTTGTATGCCAGAACCAGTGTCTTGAGAACAACAGTTCCAAGAATCTTGGGGTGGTCTAATGGAGCACCTCAGTGACAATTAGCTGCTTGAGACCAGATGCCCAAGGTTCCTGCCTCTTAGTGTTACTCAGGCTAGACACTATGTGGTCCCTGGCAGTGTCTTAGCTGGAAAGGCCTTGGCCCTTAGGGGTGTGTGGGCATCATCAGGCCTTTCCTGTCACACTGCCCACAGCTTATCAAAAGCAATGGGAGATCAATTGGCCCCAAATAAGTATCCTGAGCTGCCGTAAACCCAGTCCCCAGGGCCCTTGCCATGGAGCCCGGGACAGCTTGGATTAAAATGTTACATTTTCAATTTGGCCTTAAACGAATTCACCAAATCGGCATCTTTGATGTCAAGTGGAAGTGAATTCCACAAATCTCAATTTATTTTATGGGGAAGCGTTATTGATTTTTTTTTATCATCTGCTTCTCCTTCTTCTTCCCTCCCAGCTGCCAACCCTCTTCCACCTGGATTGAATTGTTTGATTTAAGAGCAGCAATACAGAAGGAGGAAGATGCTTCTCCCCTTCACTCAGTTTGTCCCCCACCTGCTGTGCCCAATGCAGTAGGGAAGGGGTGAGTTTCCCTGTCTGGGCTGGTGCCCCTCCATCTGGACTCACTTGCCCTAGGTCCATATCCTCTATATGTGCCCTACTCAGCCAGTTTGGTCCCTGTGGATAGAATGTGATTTGTCAAGTGCCCTCATGTCATTTCTCTTTGTCTTGTCATTCACCTTCTTAAGGCCCTGAGTGGCTGCCCCTTGTTCCTGACTATGCCCACCATCCACGGCCTAGCACACAAGGCCTCGTAAACCAGACCCAAACCTGTCAGGGCAGCCATTTATCCATCAGGTCTTCCATTCCTTTCTGGAACACCCTTTATTTATGGAGGTATTTTGTCTCCAATGCTCAGTAGCCGTTAGGGACTTAGTGCTTGCTATTAACTTGAGTAGGTGTAATGGGTGACTCACACCAGGGACACTCTTGGCACTCCCTTTGCTTAAGTTGATGACACCAACATGAAGCTCTCACCATCACTCTGGTCTGCACTGATTCCAGTTCTCTCACTGCACCAACTCCAGACTTAGCACAGAAGGAACAGAAGTACTGATTCTTCCCAGCCTACCCAGCCCCCTCCACCATGAGGCTTGCTGTCTGGAAGCGTGACTCTGCCATTCACTCAAGATCACTGGTGAGTCTTTGGTTGAGTTCTTTCATACTTCCCTGCTGCTAGTCTACTGGAAAATCTTAGTGGTTCTATCTTCTTGTGGACAGAAAAATAGCTCCCAAAGATGTCCACACCCAAGTCTCCTGGAATCTGTGAATATGTTACCTTACTTTGCAAAAGGGACTTTGTAGATGTGAGGAAGGTGAAGGGTATTAGATAGGGAGGTTCTCCAGGGTTATTCGGGAGGAGCCAATGCCATCATGGAGTCCTTAAAAGCAAGAACCTTTTCTGGGTTCAGAGATGGAGACGACAGTGCGACAAGGATTCTATACCCTATTACTTGTTCTGTAATGTAGGGGCTGTGTTCTAGGTTTGAAGAGCAGCCTCTGGAAGTCAAAAAAGTCAAGACCGTGGATTTTCCTCTAGAGCCTCTGGAAGGGAACCCAGGCCTGTCATCTTGATGTGGCCTTGTGGGCACTGTTGGATCTCTCATTTACAAAACTATTAGATGATACATTGATGATGTTTATAACCACTAGTGTGTGGTAAATTGTTATAGCAGCAATTCAAAACTCATACAGACCTCCATAAATATATTCAGACAGTAGTCTCTCTTATCCTCTTCCCCTAGTCCAAGTTACATGGACTCTTGTTCTGGCCTCTTCACTGGTCTCCTTCCTCCATGCTTGGTACCAGGCTTTCTCAATGCTCTTCCTCAGTGTTCTTCTTCTCACCCCACATCCAATTGTTCATTAGGAGCCAGAGTGATCTTTTTATACCTGCACTTTTTATTCAGAAATAATTTTAATCATATAGGAAAGCTGCTGAAGGAATCCAAAAAATTCTCATGTCCTTGTCACTCATGTTCATTGCTTGTTAACAACTTTCCATGTTTGCTTGGTCATATTTTTTCTCTCTCTTGCTCTTTCTGTCTCTCATCATGCCACAGTCCTATTTCTAATTTCACTGGATTCCCATTGCACTTGGGATAAAAATCCACACCTCCCTTCTCATATGTGACCCTATTGGCCCCCCCGTCACCTCTTCTACCTCCTCTGTTTCTTGTTCCCTTGCCCACTCTCCTCATGGTACACTCACCTTCTCCTGCCCTGCTCCCTGGGGATCTCTTCTGGCTACTTCATCTGCATGGTGCCCTTCCCTCTCTCATCACCCAGATCTCAGCTCTCACATTGTCACTTCCCAGATACTTTCCAAGATCATTCTCCTAATGTAGCCCCTATACAAATGAGCCTCTTTCCATCATGTGACCATATTCTGTTTACTTTACTACATTTATCTGAGCCTGAAATCATCCTATTTATTTACTCTCTGCCTGTTTATTCACTTCTTCATGAATGTGTAGCTTTTTGGGCAAGATTCTATGTCCACATTTTATTCTCAGGTTCTAGAACAGTGCTGGCTAATGTTGGGTTGGTTTTCTGCTATACCAATGAGCTCTTTGTAAGCTCCTAACTGATTTATAGGTGAACATCCTTTTTTAAGGGTAGGGAGTACCATTTCTTTCACCTTTAAATCTTTACCTCTCAAGGCTGGGTATGTGGCAGGGCCTCATAACTGGAGAATTTTTCTTTGCAAATGTGAGCTCCATGTGGAGGGCTTTCCCCATCACCCCTGACACTTGGCATTGAGCTCTGCAGTCAGATTGGTGTCTGCATCAAGGCATGTGGTCATTATGATACCATTTTTCCTGCACCAGGTCTTTCTTTTCAATTTTCTTAAGCACTGTTAACTTTCTAATATTGTCTATTCCCTGCTATTCTGTTGTGGGATAATCAGGGCAGAGAGCACTAGTCCCATTTTATGGATGATGAAACTGAAGCAAAGACAGGTTAAGTGGCTTGCCCAAGGTTGCACAGGTAATTAATGACAGGACAAATCCCCTGGTCCCTAGCCTGTGCCTCTTCCAGCAGACCACAGAGCTATTGGCCCTCTCCCTTCTCCTCAGGGACTGAGGAGCCCAAACCTGGTATTATGGGCTCAAAGCTTTTAGCAGAGGAAGGCAGGGCAGGAAGTAATGTGGTTAGGTGAGCTCTGGGTATGTGTGTGTCTAATTGCTTTGCATTTCCTTCCCTTCCATTCACGTAGTCATTCATTCATGAAGCAGATATTCATTCAAGACACATTCATTGAGTGCCTTCCAGTCCTCATCTTCCTGCTTGGTCTGGGGAGAGCACAGGGAGGGAGGCAGGAGCCTATTCTCACATGAAGGAGCATGAACCATTGTATGTGGAGCAATGACTTTGGATAGGAGATGGCAGTCTCCCCACCGGGGAGCAGTCAACAACCTTGAGGTAAGTTGACAAAGTCAGCACAGAGGTCATCACAGCCACCAATAACCAAAAAGTGAAACAAACAAAATGCTCACATTGGGATTGACTCCCTCTGCATAACATTACACCCAGCCACCTGTTCCTGGCTTCTTAAGATAGAGCACCCTTTGACCTTTCATCCAGACTGAGCTGGTCTCACAAACTCCATTCCCCTACAGTGATTACTCCAGTACAGTTTGGTGACCCAAACCCGAACAATTGGGGCACTTAGGATTTAAAAACATGTGAGATAGGTGGAAAGGGGTGATCATAGCTATTCCTCACCACATCCCTGTCCCTGCACAGTTGAAAGAATGAAGTCAACAGAGTCAAGAAGTGAAGGGAGAGAGTCCAAGCAGTGACTCAGCCCCTGCATCAGGTATCCTGAAGGTTTCTGTCATCATCAGCCCAACTGTCCCTAACTCTGTCCTTTTGGAACTCCACTGAGTGATTGGTGGCAACCAGCTGATTCTTGTCTCACTGAACATGAAGAACATGAGGCCTTCTTGTAGGTCTTTGAACAAGGAGGCCTTCTCTTTGTGCGGGAGGGTGGGGTGAGACCATGAACCTAAAATCAGGGGCATTTGGAGGAAATTGTCTACCAATTCTACTAACCCCAAAACAAGGTCCTCCACAGGGCTGCAGGATTGTATTCCATAAGATTGATTGGCTCTGGATAACACTCCAGCATCCAATTATCTTCTGGACAGCACTGCTAAGAGCATCTAAGAATCACTGGAATACAGTAGTTGTCAGTCGTGTTATTTTTCAGTTATATTACACCAGTCAGGGTATGCAGGGATTCTAAACCAGTGAACATAAACATGCACTGGTTTGGTTTTCCAGTCATCATTTAGGACCCAGCTGCACTGGACTGCCCTTCTCCAGCCTCAGACAACTTTATAACTTCAACTCCTTAACTTTCTAGTCACTTTAAATTACTAAAACTCCTTTCCAGGTGAAAGTATAACTTTCAACCTAGCTTAATTTGCACCTCTTTACGTTTTGAAAGGGACCCCAACTTCCTAGAGTATTCTCTGGAGGACAGGGGTTAGGATTAGGGTTAGGGCTTGGGTTAGGGTTAGGAAAGGGTGGGGAAGGAGGAGACTGGCTAACTACTGAGACAATCCTGGCCCCTTTGCTCCTCAGGCATGTACCAGCTCTCCCTGGAGGACAGAGAACAGGGAATACAGGGAGAGGGATGAGTTCGTGATTGGGGGAGCTACTCTGTTTACCACCAGGGTCAACGACATCAAGGCATCCAAATGCTGGTCTCTCCTGTTAGCTCTCAATGCATAGTTCATAGTTGAACTAGAAAGTTGAGAGCTGCTCATGGGAAAAGAAATGGTTCTCATGCTCTGTCTTCCTTAACCTAGAAAGCTGAATTAATCAGAATGTCTCCTTAAGTGGTTCCAGACATCTTCCTTCTGCCTTCTCTATGACCATCTGATCCCTCACTTCATCTATCTGTTCATATAGTCAAGAAGACTTTGTAACCCTGAGGGGCTTGGCATCTTATTGGGGGACTAAGGAAAAACTGAGTTGCAACATCAGGTCCCGATAAGACATCACAACATCAAATGCCTCATTGCATGTGGGCACAGGCAGATAGACAGACGGACAGATAGACAGATGATGGCCAAAGCAGGAGAGCAGGTGGACTCTAGAGTCAGCCAGTCTGGATTCACACTTGACTTTGCTACTCATTGGCTCTGCTACATGGACTTGTTTACTTACCTCTCTGAACCTCATTTGCCTCCCTGATAACATGGGGGTGGTAATAGCAGCATCTTCATGTGGTTTTCATGAGGATTAAATCAGAGAATATATGAAATCTCCTAGAGCAGAGCCTGGCCCCAAGGAAAGTGGTTTCATAGTCTTGGATTTAATCAACTGTGGACAGAAATCCACTGTGTCCTTAGACTTGCGATGCCACATCTGCACTGCGCAGACTTGCCCGGCCATACTCCCTGAATAGTAGGGAGTATGCACTTTGTATTATTAGTAACCTAGAGGTAGTTTATAGGTTACAGGACCATATGTATAGGTGGGAGCTTCCTCAGGTTTCAGTATCTGCAAGGGTCTTGGTATGAACCCTCAGCAGATGCCGAGGAATGACCATAGATAGGTGATGAGCTACAGGAAAGGCCAGGATGACTGGCTGGTGACCAGCTGCTCACTGCTGAAGGAGCTTGGCATGACTGTGGGGAGGGATCTGTCCCTAGACAGTAAGAGGCAGAGTCCTGGTGCTGGCGTTGGGCGTGCCACCCCCTTGCAGGGAAGAGGAACTGCTGTGAGCACATGTCCTTCAAAATAAGTCTGCCTGCCTCAAGGGTTGGTCCAAATGGGAAAAGTGCCAGGGGGTGAGAGCAACAGAGTGTGATGGAGGGATATCTCATGGCAGCAGCAGGGCAGTCAAAGGGTAATGGCAACTGGTTTGCCTTGGCCCAACTCTGGGGCTCGGAGGTGTGCAGGGCCCCCACACCAAGGCTTGGGTGGTGGCTGCAAGGCACAGGCCCACAGAGGAGAGAGGTCCAAGTCCCTTCCCAGAGGAGACTTTGCCCAGAGTCTGGACCTCAGGACTTGAAGTGTGGTGCAGCAGGAGGGACCATCCTGGGAGAAGAGTCCCAGAGGATTGTTCTCTGCAGATGATTATGGGCATCCCAGAAAGCTATGCACCTGGTATTGCCCAAGTATCTTGGGAAGGACAATTTGAAGCCAAGCCTGCAAGCTCAATCTTCAGAACAGTAAAATCTGAACCTCTCTCATCCCAGGCAAGCCCAGGAGGTAAAGTTGTCTCAGGTGACAATAACACAAGCGTCTTGGACAGCCTTCCCCACTCTCCTAGCATTGGGAGGCACATTCCTTCACTACCTTTCCCCAAAGCTGTGACTCCACCCCTGCAGGTGTTTCTGGAGGCCCAGGTGCTCCCAGGGAGCAGCTCTGTAGAAAGTCAGCTGCAAAGCTTCCCACAGCATCTGCCAAGAATACACCCGACATAATAATTTCTTTGACCTCCACCACATGAGTTTCTGAAAAGAACAAAACAGCATCATTCCCTGGCATTTACAGTTTAAACCTTTCCTATTCAAGTTTCTAACAAAAAAAGCCACCAACCCATTCTGGCCGTGATTAAAATTCATAGGCTTGCTGCAGAGAACAGATGCAGAAGCAATTTTAGGCCAGTCATATCCCAGGTCTGCAAAATTAATTTGACAGGTTTGCATTAAAGCACTGATCAATATCCACTTTAGAGCGGCAGAGGCTAACTGAGAAAAAATAAGTGACCGGAGTGTTACCAGACGAGAAAAAATGAATCTTTGAGACTTTTTTCCCTCTAAGCTTGCACCTACATCAGAAGTCCTGACCTCAATCCATTGATCGGCTGCAGTTAACATGACAAAAGGCCCAACTGATAGACCGTCGTGGCCTGCCGGGGAACAATCACCCGGATACACTAAATGTTTGACTGAGTGACTAGACTGCAGAATTAGTCTTGCTTTTCCAGGGGCAGTCCCTGCCAAGCCTTCCTGATCCTCCCCCTCCCTTCCCAGGAGCCATCTGCAGCCACTCAACTTTTCCTAAACTTCCTCCCCATTAATGGTGTGGGATGCTGTCCTGGGGGAGCTGGGGGCTGGTTTTGCCACGGAGACACGAGGCAATGGAGACTAGACATCCTTTAAAAAGGAGACAGCATGGCTAATGCCAGCAGGTTTGGTTCAAGGGAGTCCAACTCTGAGAAGCAGAAGTACCTGGTGGACCACTGTTGCCTGCCCTCAAACGAGATGGGCTCTGGCTGGGTTTGAGTTGATGTGATCATGTTGACATCTTCAGGTGTGTGTGTGCGTGTGTAAGGAAAGCATTTCAAATATGGCGTGACCTCTGAATCTTGGTGGTTCTGTTCCTAGGACTTCCTTGTTGTCTTCTCACCATCCCCACCCCATCACCAGTAATTCAGGAAATAAAATGAGTACCCACTAAGGATGGGGCTTGTGTCAGGGATTGGGTACACAAGAGGGATCTCCCCAGGTGCAAGCAGGTCAGCTCCCCCTCTCCACAACCCTCACCCCCAACTCCTTGATGGCTGTGCCAAGCTGAGTACCTGCTCCTCAGTCGTCACTGGCTTCTAGGAGTTACCATTTAGCATGTGGCATAGTGAGCAGAGCTTCAGACAGAGGGAACAAGGACACCACAGTGAGCCCTCACTTCACGTCCTTCATAACTCTAGAAACTCCGACCTTAAGCAGAATGACCTAAGATGAAATCAGTACCTGCAGTGGTATCAGCACCATTCAGTGTCGACTGGGATTGTTTTTCTCTCACCCTTTAAAGGACATTTCATGAGACGCATTATTTGATAACCCACTGGACAGAAGCAATCTAAAATTTTCTAGTGACCACACTAAAAAAGTAAAAAGAAGCAAGTGAACTTAATTTTAGGAGAATAATCAATACCCTCTGTCCAAAATGCCATTATGTCAGCATGGCATGACTATGAAAGAGTGTTAATGAGCTATTTGACATGTTTGTGGTTTGGCCTCCAAGTCATGCAGCACACGTCAGTGGGACTAGCCACCTCCCAGGTGCTCAGAGTCACAGGAACCTGGGCACTGTGGCCCTGGTGGTGAAAAGAGAGACCAAAATGTGTGTTCTGGGTTCATTTCCCAAACCCACAGACAGGGGCTCCATGCTGTCCCTCCTTACCCCCGCCTTTCACAGCATCAATCTGTGACATCAAGGTTACGTCACCCATACCATTTGCTGATAAAGCAGTTGTGATAGTAAAAATTGACATCGGCAGCCCGCAGGGCACATGCCCTGATGCTCAGCTAGACATCAGGCCATGGGCAACCTGAGTGTGCACCGTGGAGTCAGGGCACCGCTTGTCGTCTCTTAACAAACATTTCTAAATCACTTACCACACACCAGGCACCACCCTAGCACTTGGCAAATAAGTTGTTTGTTGAATCCTCATAGGAGCCTACACAGGAGATGTTGCTATGGCCTTCCTTTGGCAGGAGAGAAAACAGGTGAAGTGAAGTGATTTGCCCTCAGTCTTGTACCTGGAAAAGCCTCATTCACACCCTGTGGTCTGACTCGAGTCCACTCTCTTCATTGCCATGCCTCAGCCTCTTGAGAATGTTCTATAACATTCAGGATATACTTAGGTACAGGGTGCTCATCTTGGTAATCCTAATGGAGTTCCCTTAGGTTCCCTTCTCATCCCCATGTTGGCACCCAGCCTTTGGCATTTCCCCAGGTATGTTCCTGCCCTGCAGGAAGCAGTTCCTAAATATTTGTTGGATGGATGGACAGAAGGAAGGACAGATGGACAGATGGATGGAGGAATCTCTGAGTTGGAAGGAGGTTGAATGGAGGAAACCACAGCAATGTACTCAGGACTCTGCTGGGGCTGGTACCTATGGCCTGAAAAACTGGACATCAAGGGAGCAGCCAGGGTCTGCGGACTATATGGGCAGATGACTCAGGGAGCTGGCCCTACTCAGTGTCCTTCCCCTCAGCTTCTGGAGTGTGGCCAACTCTCCCTCATCACATGCAAATGTGAGACTGACCATTCCGGGTCCCCCTCATGCATATACTTTGGCTGTGTGCTGACCTTCTTTCCCTATCAGTTGTCCTCCAGTTACCCATTTGACCACCTGGAAATCTTCACAGGCCTGCATTTGAGATAGAAGTCTCATAGCTCACACCCTACAAGCCACTTCCTTTCTCTCCCAGAGGTCTGGCTGGGCCTCATCTATGCCTTATTCCTGTAGGGTATAATTTCTGCACTCCTGGATCTGAGTTCAGTCATAGCTGGGTGCTGTGTGGTCGTGCACCCCAAGCACACATGGAGGTTCATTTATGTAGTTCCATAACAGGAGCTTGAGCTGAGATGGCCTGGGTTTGAATCCCACCTTTGCCTCTAGCAAACTGATGACCTTGTGTAAATTAAAAGAACTTCTCTCCTCGCTGTTACTGATGCATAACAAATTAGTCCTACTCTTAGCATCTTCAAGCAGCTGCTATGTTATGTCACCAGTTCTGGGGTCGTAAGGCTGATGTCTCTGCTCTGCAGTGTCCGGGTCCTTTCTGGGGAGACTTGAAAGTGGAGGTGATCTCTGACTCCGGGGCTCACATCATCCAAGTGCTCTTTGGCTGACATGTTTGGCTCCTGGACAGGGCTGACAAAAAGGCCGTTGACCTTGGCCTCTCCACATGGCTGGGCCTCTGGGAACATGGCATCCTCAGAACAGCACAACTGCCTACCCAGAGGCTCAGTGGTCCACATGCACAGGTGGCAGAGAAGGCAGGGATGAGGAGGGATAGCATGGGGTGACCTTACACCACCGATCTCAAGTACACAGCTCGCTTCTGCCATGCCGTCTTGGTGCATGCAGTCAAAAGTATGCCAGATTCAAGGGAGGGGGCACAAAGTCCTGCCTGCCAAGTTGAGGATCAGGAAGACTGCAGCCAGACACACGTGGCTCCATAGAGCAGCCCTTCCACTTACTACTGATGCCCTCGGACAGGTTGCTTATTCTCTAGATATTTCCAGGTTCTCCTCTATTAAATGTGGCTAATAACGCCTTCTTTATTAGACTCTCTGGAAACTCTCTAGCTCAGTTTCCTTACCTGTAAAATGGGGATTCTAATGCTCATCCTGGAAGACTGTTGCGAGGCTTAAGTCAGAAAATGTATTAAAGTGCTCCGTGAAGTGCCCACTCCCCTCAAGGAGCGCCAGCTTGTACAGTTGTTAATAGCATTAGCTCATCGAGCAGTCACCAAGCATTTCCCCACAGTCTTTGCACTCCTAGCATATGTGCCCAGAGTCAAGCTGCATGCTAGGAAGAAAGCCTGGAACCCACTCCCTGCTATCAGTCTGGGGAGGTAAGAGGCAGGCCTAGCACAGTTAGCAACTAAAAGTTTGAAATAGTGGGAAACACTCAGGATTAACAAGTTTGGGAAAGGGAGAGAGAAGTGTGAGTCCATCTGGCCAGGGAAGGCTTTGCAGGGAAAGTAAAACTTAAGTTCAGTCTTGAAGGATTTAGGATGGATTGGAGGGAAAGAGATGGGACTTGAGGGCAGCATAGGCTTACCTGCAAGAAAACAGAGATGATCTTGCAAGTTCCTGAAACAATCAGCCCTTTGCAAATTTAACCTCTTTTAAAATTATAAAATGTGGATAACAAAAGAATGTCCCCAATAGTGGAAATCCATTACTATTTTGTATATCTACCAATCCACCTGCTTTCTACTTATCCTCCTATCTCCTACCCACTGCCCATTCATTCATCCCTCTCTGCTTCTCTCCCATCCATTCCTTTATCCACTTCACCCATTCATTCCCTCCTCACCTTCCTAGCTCCTTCATGTCCTTCCTCTTCCCTCTCATTCTTTCCCATCCTTCCTCCTTCCTATCATTTGTCCTTCCCTCCCTCCCTCTCTCCTTCCTTCCCTCCCTCCCTCCCTTGCTCCCTCCCTTGCTCCCTCCCTCCCTCACTTTCTCCTTCCCTCCCTTCTTCCCTCTCTCCTCCCTCCACTTATCTAGTCAGTAGATGCTGCCATGCCAAGCTCAGTTCTAGATGCTAAGGATACAAAGCCTTTGTCATCCAGCAGGTCCTTTCACAATGTAGTGGGACCTGAGGGAGGATATTTTGGTGCAAGGGTATTCCTGACTCCCCTTCTTGACTCATGTGTGGGTAGGTCTGCCTGACTCCTTGCTACAGCTTTATAGCTGAGCTGATCACTGCACAGTTGCAGAGCTTGTGTCGGTAACTAATTCTGGTCCAGCAAATGAATGAAGAATATACACAGTCACTAGGTACCAACTACATGTCTGTGACTTTACTAGTTTTGATGCTTAGCTTTCTTATTGAGTCTACTAGAGAAGGCATTATCAGCCACATTTAACAGAGGAGAACATGGAAATGTCTGGAGAATAGGGAACCTGTCCAAGGGCATCAGTAGTAAGCAGAAGAGCTGCTCTGTGGAAGTGGAGGTGTGTCTGGCTGCAGAGTCTAGGCTCTTTCCTGTGGCTCTCCTGGTCCCCAAGTCCCACGGTACTCAGTTCAGCACATGCATAAGCATTTTCATTCTTAAGAGACTGGAGAGTTTCAGCCCTGCCTTTCCTATACAGTTCTGATACTTTGGACCATCAGGAGCAAATGTTTCCTGTGGCTTGCTTTCCCCTAAATGTGAGCCTCTTGCAGCAGAGACTGGTGTATTTCCTCTGCTCCACTCCCATTTTCCCACCTCTCGCACCTGGCCAGTGCTCCTTGCTGTCAAGGGGACAGTCTCAACATGTCAGTTACTTTTTATTACATTTTTCAGCAGTGAAACTGAGTTTTCTTGTAAGCACCCTCACTCTCAACCATATCTGCTGAGATCAATTACTTTTGTTTAGCTGATTTATCAGCACGGCCTGTGGAACAGTGGGGAATCCTAGGTCATAGACAAAGCAAACTCATGAGCCCCCAGGGAATGAATGTCTGGCTTGGTTGGAGACCCCAAGTTGTCTATAGACATCACCTGTGTTGCAAAGGCATAAAAATGTCAATCCAGAGCCGGTGTCTGTTTTTTCTTGCACTGTCTCTCCCTTGGCTGGTCCCTGGGGCATAGCAGAGCCCTCTGTCTGCATCTGTATCGGTAGACAGGAGAGTCTTGCTGATTCCCTGGGAAAGCACCAAATACATTTCCTGCATTTTCAATAGATACAGATGGCTGCCTTTGGGGGTACACATCATTACAATCATTGTTTAATATTCTGATGGAGCCACCAATTCAATTATTGGTTACATTTTTCTAAGTGTAGTCACATATCTCTCAGCCACTCAGTGGTGGTGTTAATCTCATGGGGCCTAAAAGGATTCAGAGTGTGAAGGGGGTAGGTGACAGGGTCAGACAGGGAGGAGTCTACCTATTAACCTTCCATTTTGGCGACAAAACAGCTGTACCCTGCACATGAGGTGGGTCCTGGAACTTGTCACTATTGATATTGTCACCAAGGGAAGGTGACTGGGGTTCATCTAAGCTGTTCTGATGACAATATCACTATTGCTCACATCACAGAAGCAGCCAGATAAGTTGTAAGATTGGGAAGTGGGGAGGATTTGGGAGATGCTGGGGTCAAAAGTATGTATAGTGGGAGGAATTCTGGCAAAAGATGCTGAGAAAAGCCTCTTGGATTTATTTATACCATGCATTCATTCTGGCACACATCACTCATTCATTCCTAAGCATTCATTTGGCTATCTTGAGATATCTATCCCCCTTCTAGGGATTGTGTAAAGATATAAAATAAATCATCTAACTCCATCTGAAAATCTAATTGAACTAGAGCACAAATTGTCACAATACCAGGAAGATCATGTCCAGTGCCACAAAAGAAGGGTCCACAGCAGGTAGGGAGTGTTCAGAGGAGACAAAACTGTGCTAATAAGGGTAAATCAGGAGGACTTGCTGGAGGAAGAATCTTATGTGTGAAAGAGCCATGTGTGTGCAAGAACAACTAAACCTGCTCTGCAAATAGAAATCACTGCATTATATCTTCTGTGCCTACAAAAAATGAGCTCCCACCTTCCCCAATTAGACCTGTCCTGCTCCTTTAGTTAGAAACACTGGCCCTGGTTCCCTTGGAAAATATCCTAAACACACACACACACACACACACACACTGTCAGGGAAGCCCCCCTGGGTGAAGCAAGGGCTCTGCTAGTGAACATGGACTCCCGAGTGTGGCCTCAGTACAGGCTCAGTGGCTTATAGTTCAAGGACTCTGAAGCCATGCACCTCTGTGCCCCAGCACATCTAGTTCCAGCAGTGGCCAGTGTTGTCTCAGAGTCAGGCTGCTGGCCGTTAGAGAGCATGGACAGCAAATGACACATCAGGTGTGTTCCCATTTTTCAGATGGGAAAATCAAGGTAGAGAGGTTAAAAGGCTTGCCTGAGATGCTAGAATTCAAACCAGCCTTTTGTTTTATTTTGTTTCATTTTTTAAGTCCAAAGACTATCAAAAGATTGGCTGGACCAAAAATTCAATTTCAATGCTTCATTCCCTGAAACCCCCACTCTCCTCCTCCTCTAGCTGCTAAACACCAGTCCATGATCTGTGCCGGCCCTCATGGAAGTCTGTGCCACCTGTGGTCACAGCCACAGGTGGAGAGGGTGCTTGCTTGGCTCCTCTTTCACTTGGGGTGGTCAGGACACTCCTCGATGTTCTTGACAGGGGTGTAATGTGTATGTGATACATGTATAATCATTTACAATATCTGTCTTCCCCATGAGGCATTTTTTCCAGTTCAAATGGATGAAAAATTATGTCTCTTGATCAATGTTTAGGTATCTCCCTCTCTCCCCTGGGCAGGGAGACGAGGGTTCAGGGGCAGGAAGATGAGGGGCTGTTCCAGAGATCTTGTGTCTGCTTGTTTGGGAGACAGTCCTGCCAGACAGTAGATGAGTGAGGTTCAGTCTAACCTAATGATCCAGAAGGACCCATCTAAATGGAAACCGCTGGTGTCTAGTTCTGCTTAACCAACCTCATCAGACGTTCCCTATTCCTTGCTCTATCACCTCCAGAATATTCCTTTGATTGCTGTTTCCCACTGGCTAGAATGGGGTGAAGGACAGCAGTCAGAGGTGAGGACAGGGGTTCTTGCCCAAATAAGGAGTCCTGCCTTCTAGGGCAATCTGAAAAGAAGGTTCCAATTCATGGGAGCATGAATAGTACAACTGGAAGGTCTCTCAGTTCTTTGCCCTGCTCTTACAACTTCATCTGTTGTTCCATTTTACAGATGAACTAACTGAGGTGAAGAGGCCAAACCACAGTGACTTCAGGGAACTGAGGAAAACTGCAGCTTCAAGGACAATTTCTGGGCCGGTGGCAAAACGTGGTCATGTCTCCCAGAATAGGTACTGTTTATTCATGAAATTGCCTCTGTCTGTGTCCCAATGGGATTTGGAGGCATTTCACTGTAAAATATGAGTGGTTCCAATGCATTAGTCTCACTCTTTCTGTAAATAAAAAATAAATGCCAAATAAGTATGTCATGCCTGGTTGTTTGATGGCCGCTCTCCTGGTACTTAATTTTATTTCACGACATAAAAGAAGGGGGGTTGGGGTGGGGAGAAAGAAGCCGACTTCTGTCAAAGTACAGTCTCATTGGTTAACACCTGAGGGGAAAATGACTGAAAATAACTTAATTCAAAAAATCCTTTAGGCACACAGGAGCTTCTTCCAACCAGTAAGAGTCAGACAGCTATGGAGAGAGAGACATCAATAAATAATCAGCAGACTTAGACTTTTAAATGGGAATCCCAGCATCACCACCCAAAGGTAAATTGCATCTTTTCCACCAGCCTTCAAGCAGGGCTTCATGCTTGTGTGGACTGGGAACTTCGCTTGTTGCAAATGCAGCCTGACCCTCCTCTCTTAAAAGATATATATATATATATATATACCTCCTATTCGTGTGTGTGTGTGTGTTCTCCTACATGCCCTATTATATTATCTTCCTCTCTTACATTTCCTGTTTCATGTATATGAAACATTTCATGTAACATTTTTGTTATTTTTTGGTTTAGGGCACAAATCCCCTATTCAAACATCACCCCTCCTGAACAGCAGGTGGGCTCTAGAGCAGGAAGGAGGGGTGCTCAGGACCAGGTCCCTGAGTTCAGAGACTGCCACCCCAGCTAAGAGGAGTCCCAAACCTCTCCCAAGAGAGCTGCCATCTTTCAAATTTGATTAGGAATATTTATTTGTGCCCCAGAACAACTCAACTTCTTGCAGACTGGATTTTGTATCCAGGGACCTGGATTTGGCGTGACAAGAGAGCAGACCCCTTCCAGACAAGAGAGTCTAGTGCAGGAGGGCCCATGTGGGATGGGCAGCTGTGGGGCGTGGGTCATGGGAGCCAGCCTCCCAGCACATCCATCACCCGCCTGCACCAGTTTGGTGAGGCTACCTCGGAACCAAGGAGTGGAGCACAGGTTTAAGGAGCTGGGCTCTTTACATCACAAATTCTGTTTCTTACAATTTGTAATTTTCTCCCAGATGATCATACACATTCATCCTTTGAAATCAAACTGTTCCACAGGTCTTGCTCTAGAGAAGGCAGAGCACCTCGCCTGAAAGGGCTGTTTCTCTGCCTGCAGAATGAATACTGCTGCCTGGAACTGGGAGTGGAAGTAGAGGGTGGCAGTGGGGTATGTGAAAAACAACCTGTTTCTCTTTCCTTGGTCATTGTGTAGACCCTCCTTGTGATTGAGGGTCCCCACCCCAGAGTAGAAAGGACAGGTTAGATAGGAGTGATGTGAGTTTTTTGGGGGGCTAGCATGCCTAATACAGAGAGCCCAGCATTCTCAGCCCATGGGTTTTCCTGCCTGGTTCACTGACAAGTGGTCACTGAGATGTACAATAAGTGTGAAATACACACTGGACTTCACGTGCTAACAAGAGCAGAAAAAAACATAAAGTATTACAGTACCGTTTTTAATGTTGACTAGATGTAGAAATGACAGTAAGTTGGATATATTGATAGATGGATAGTATTAAAATAAATTTCCCATTTTGTTTTACCTTTTAAAATGTGATTATGAAATATAAAGTTACACGTCTGCTTGTGTGATTGTACTGCGTGGTAGCAATGGGAGATAAGCAAGGTTTCTACATTCAAAGCTAAATTTCGGTGTTTCTGTGTTTTCATTTCAAAATAACTTTCATAGGGCCTCCCTAGTGGTGCAAGGGGTTAAGTTGCAGCACTGAGCATCCACAGCCACTGTAGTACAAGTTCGATCCCTGGCCAGAGAGCTAACCCACATGGTAGCAGACCTCTCCTGTCTCGCCCGCTGCTCCCCTCAGCAGTGTATTTCAGTAGATCCACCTGTTGTGTTCCCCACTCTGTCTTTGGTGAGTCATCTCACTCCTCACCTGTGGCCTATACTCCAGCTCTTGCATGCATGCATAAATAAAATAAATCAAATAAATCTTTAAAGAAAGAAAACTTTTATAATGAAATCTTCCATCTAATGATTCAAAGCTCATATAATATATGGTACCATTTATAGAAGAAGAGGGACATGAGCACCTGGTTGTCCACCATCCATTTGAACAATAAAAATATCTTCACATTACCCTTTCTGGCCCCTTTGTTCTGTCCCTGATAGAGACAGTTGCCACCTTAACTATATACTGTCCTTATTAAATTATGATTTTTATTTTGAGAAGTGTTAAAAAATTCACAAAGTATCAGTAATTATCTAACAAGCACCTGTGCACAACCACCCAGCATTGATCATTCCTAAGGGTTGTCCTATTTGCTTCTGGTTAAATAAAATGAAGGCGGCATTACAGATCAGGCTGCAGCTGTCATCGTGGCCACCTCATACCTCCCCAGGTGCTCAGCTGTATTTCTGCCATGAGGCACGAGTGCATTCCCAAGTGACAGCATCTATGTCAGCTGCACCAGATGCCAGAGGGAACATGGAGATTCTCATAAGGCATACACAGCCAGGGTGGAAATCAGCAGATCTGTGTATTCATTTATAAGTAGCAATTGTATATTTTGAAGAAGTGCAGCATGATATTTTGAACTACATATAAAAAGGAAATGACTACTAGCATTCAAGCTAATTAAGATACCTCATTTAGTCATTTAGTTATGACTTTTACTTTATTTTGTGTGTGGTGAAAGAACCTGAAATCTACCTAGAAAATGTCCAGTGTACACTACAATGTTATTAACAGCATTAGAGGTCTAGACTTATTCATCATATGTAACTGCAACTTGGTATCCTTAGACCGACATCTCCCCATTTCTCTAATCCCCTGCTGTTGGTGTGTGTTCTTCTCTTCTCTGCTTCTAGATTCAATTCAGTGCTATCATGTAGTACTTTTCTTCCTGAGTCTGGCTAATGCCACAAGAACATCTATGTTGTCACAAATGGCAGGACTGCTTTTCATAAGGATGGATGATACTCTGCAGTCTGCATACATTACAGGGTCTTTATCCATTCTTCCACTGATGGACACTTGGGTTGTTTCCATCTCTTGGCAATCTTGAATCATGCTGCAGAAAACACAGTAGTGCAGATAGCTCTTTGGGGTACTGAAAAAACCAAAAGATTTTAGAAGTTGCTGGCATGACCAGTGACTGCCTGAAGTTTCTGACAGGCAGTTGTGTGAGACCATCAGAAAGCAGCTATGACGGAGGCCAAGAGGGTGGAGGGACTGATCCAAGGTCACCTGCCATGTGTGTCAAGGATTTGGGTGGCAGCTGGGTCTTCCCTCAGGCATCGACTTCAAGACAGACTCAACCATCACCCAAGTGAATCACCTGAACCATCTCCATACGAGATTATCCAGGATGGATGAATGGAGTGGTGGTTTCCTGGAAAGTGAAGATAAAACTAAAAACCATTTCAAGTGTTTTTTAAATATCTGGGTCTCCTTCCTCTGGCAAGAGGTCCCTACTGTTACAGGGCAGGGAGAGGAGCACCCCAGGAGAGGAGCACCCCAGAACTCCCAAGCCCGCCCTCTCTGAATGGGTTCTGCCATCTGCTGCATTAAGACAACATATAAGTCCTTTAATGGAAAGGAACTTTAATACAATTAGGGTACAGTACAGAAAGGACAAAGAACATAGTGACTAAGTTAAGCATTCAAAGTTACCCATCTCCTTGAGGGTAAAAGTCCAGCTAAATGGGATTGGCCCAAAGCAAGGCCCAAAAGCCTGCCACACGTCCAAAGGATCTTTCAGTAGCGACCCATAGAAAACGGTCAGAAAGAGTCAGACAAATCTGGGAGGAAAAGAGCAAAATTAAAATCAAGATGAAAGCTGCCATTGTTAACCTCCCCACGGGTCTCTCGCCCACATCTGTTCCAACCAGTCCAAGACCAAAAAGCAAGCGCAGTTTTTTTACATGTGGCTCTGCTCCACGTGCCTCCTCCAGGTCTCCTTGCTGCTCTCCATCTTCCTTTCTGCAGAAATCTTCTTTTCCTCCTCAGCTCCACCCACTTAGGGCGGAACCAGGATTTTGGAACTTCCCCTTTTCCTGGGATGACCCTGTTACACTACCACTTGGCACCATACCCGTTTGCTGGTTGACAAGGGGCCATTCTGGTCCTTTCTCTCGGGACAGAAGTCCTCACTGGAGATGATGTGTGGCCTGGACTAATCCTGAGACACGCTTGCTGATCTTCCCCCCATTTTTATTACATGTTTGATAACGTTCTTGTGCGGGGGTGATTTGTTTCTCAAGTAAATTAGAGTGATGAAAAAAACTCTATTGGGAATTTTTTGAGTTCCAGTTAATAGAGCTTTTACCATGATATGCACCAGTGGCCTGAGCCAGTCATGCATGGAAACCCTCCTTAGAGGCATGTGTGAATAACAGGAAACTGTTTGCCATACTCTTTCTGGGAGTAGAGGACCTGGTCCGTGTGTGGGTTCAAACTACCTAAGGATTCAAGGTGAGAAATTCAATTTGACTAAGAGCAGGTTTCTGGTCCCTGCAGATTCCCACCACCCCAGTGCAGGCACCATCTTGTCAATAAAACTCTAAGTCCCTTCAGACAGGGACGGGCCTGTTGGTATAGTTCATCACACCCACCTCTCATCTCTATACATGGATGTGCTCGGGAAAGTTTTGTGGAATAAATATGGATAAAATTCAGAGCTATGAAAAGCTCTCTATGCCAGAGCTGGTGGGCTGTGGCACACACCTTCCCTGCTCTAAGCAGGAGGATGCACTGTGATGCCTAAAAGACCAAAATAAATGGAGGTGGTTGTTTGCTGTGGAGGAGCGGATGGGGGAGGAGAGAAAGAGTGTGTGCTCGGCAAAACCTCTAAACAATCAAAGCCACAAATGCCTCTTCTTATAAACACACAGAGTGAGGCAGATGTTTACCCAGGACAATCTGCGAGAAAAAGCCAGAGAGATTCATGCTCCACAAACAAGGGATTTCCTGGGGGAAGGAGTGGCAGGTAATGGGTTCTGCAAATTTCTCCTCCTGATAACTACATCAAAGATCAAGTCCAAAGAGACTTTTTCTTCCTCTGGAAGCCTTATTTAAATACTGTCGCCTGTTTCAGGCAGAATGGCATATTGGCTGGCTTAGGCTATTCTCTCAAATCTTTATGAAGCACAGAGAGAAGAATAGGCATGTGTTACTGTGGGAGCAGGACAGGGCTGGTAAGTGACTGTCTCCCCAAAATGTGGCAGGAGTCAGCCTTTCCTGATTCTGATTAGTGACCTTCAGCCAAATTTCTTTTTAAAAGCAAAGGAAAATCCTTACTGTTTGTACTTGCAGATGTTTTCTAGATCATTCATTCATTTAATTATTTAAAAAACCACCATCTAAACGAGGTGATTTTTGCTATAAGAAGCTGCTGTGTGTGGAGCTGCTCCTCCCCTACTGTCTCCCTAGGTTCTCAGGCAGAGCACAGGGCTCAGGACCAGGAGCCAAAGATTGTGGCCCCCTCTTGGCCACAATGTCCCTGTGACTTGGATAAATTAGATCCCCTTTATGGGCCTCATTTTCCCCACCTGCCAAGAGATATACTTGGTTGAAATGAGTGCTGACTCCAGGCAGCTATAGCATGCCAATTCTGGGCTTTCTTCCCAGGAACAAGCTTGGGTTTGCCTGGCTTTGCTTCTCGGTCACTGTCTGACCAGTATTTTCTCTGTTCCAGGGGGAGGCAGATCAGGATTCAGTGTGAGATCTTAAAACCCAGCAACGTCTACTGGCCCATTTTCCTCTCCAGTGGAGTCAGGCAAACACCATGGAGACCAGAAACTGTAGTTTCTGCCTGAAGGCGGGAGTTCCTGACCAGAGCTGATGTGTGTCTTTTTAGGAGACTGTGGTGGGCTTCTAGCATGCGGCTTGGTGTTGGATGCCATGCTTACTCCCTTGGCTGCCTGCATTTTCATTCTCTGTACCCAGCAAGCATTTACTGAATAGCAATTATATTGCAAGCTCTGTGCTTAGTGCTGGGAGTATGTGGGAGAGCCCCATCTACTCTGGCCTCCAACTCAAACTTGCAAACAAGGCCCTAACTTGAGAATCACCTCACTACAGGGTTTCACAGACCATTGAAAGAATGGGAGCCCCGGGACAGTGACTTTAAGATCACTTTATGAAAAGCTAGAAGTATCGCCTCCCTTCAAGTTGCCCTGAAGGAGGAGGTGGGAATGGGCTTCAAGTTCATTGGGAAGCCAAAGCCAGCTCGCCTTCCTCAACTTTCACACCGCAGCTGGAAGATTCAGGAGACCCTGTTGTTAAGGTGCCTGGGATAGGGTGGAGGGCGGTTAGGAGACTAAAGGCACAGTTTGGGGCTATCCCTGAGTGGGGCTTGCAGTCTGGGAAGGTGAGTAGGAAATGGCCCCAAGGCAGAACCCAATTTATTCACTGTCTGGGCTTGGTCCCAGCCTGTCCTTTACTCAGGCTTGGTAAATCCTTGAGTTCTGTAGTCATTTTTATTAGCAATTGCCTTTTTTTTCCCTTTGAAAATGTGGTTCGACGAAAATGAAATTTCAGATGTGTGTGTCTCAGCATTGATTTTTCTATTTGTAATAACACACCCCGGCATATCTCCTTTGATATCAAGAGGATAAAATGTCCCTAACACCGTGCTCTCCATTCTGGGGTAATGGATAAAGCCTGTTTATGAGATGTCATTTATTCCACAATAGACAGTAAATAAAAGCCATTTCAAGCTTGGGTTAAATCAAAGCTTGTTCAGGATTTCAGCAGATTTGCAAATCACCTCGGGGACCTTCATCCGTTGCACTTGTTGTTCTGCTTCTTTCTATTGACTCACCCTCTCTCTGCCAAACCTCCCCTTCTCCCAAGCCTCCCCAGCTCCTGACTGATTTGGAAAGACAACTGGCCTGGCTAAGCACCTAGTGTGACATTGAAAGTTCTTTCCCTGCATTGGAGGAATAAAAGCTTTGAAAGGCAGCAAGAAATTGAGGTTATACCAACAAAAGCCACAACTATACAAAAGGAAGGGAAAAAAAAGTTTGCAGGAAAATAAGATGCAAACCTTAAATGGGGAAAAGATGTGAAATAGGACAGCAGTGGTTCCTTTCAGTCATGTGCAAGTCGTGTCTTTTATTCCCTGGGGACCCTGTGTGCCACAGGGCAAGAGGGGACTACCCCAGAGGGCTTCCCTACCTCCAGCATCCCTGCCGCAATGCAGGATGTAATACTCCTTCTCTAATCCTCCAGTCTCAACTCCTGTGATCCTGATTGTTTGCAGCCCTGGGACATCCACCGAAATCTCCATGCTTCCGCCTCCAGGAAGCCCCTCAGCCTGTCTCTACTTCCTGACTACTCACAGCATGGTTTATGAGGTCTTTAAATTTTGTCTCATTTTACGCCTACTGGTTTAGAATGTGAGTGTTGGGACACAGTCCTGGGCCCTTATACTTCAGTTTTCTTTCTATTGCAGGAGCCTCCTCTAAGCCATCCCCAAAGACAGCACCCATTACCTGCACGTGGCCCTGGGGAGGAGAGGGTCTTCACAGCCCCAAGCTCTGACCTGAGCCTATAGTTCTGGGGGCGATTTCTTCTATGAAGACTTAAGCTTTATGTTCTGGCCAGAGGGCTTCATCAGTTTTAGTTTATCATGAACCATAAGGATCATTACCACATTTAGTTGGCTTGTGTAGATTTAACAACCACACCGATATGATGCATTCCAATATTTCTGTCTTAGAATATTTGGCTCATTATCTCTGTTAACTATTGAACTACTTGTAAAAAATACTACTCTAGGTCTAGACTGTATTTTTGTACAAAATATCTGGTGCCCTTCCAGCAAGTCCCAGCTTACTTGACAGGATTTGATCCCTCTCCTGTTCCCTGATGACCACGTGATTGCTCTGGCCGATCAACGCAAGTAAAAACTGCTTGGGCAGTTTGCAGCCAACTTTCTGTGGACATCTGACTCAAGTGAGGAAGTAATCTTTGCCATTAGAAAGACATCCA
This sequence comes from Galemys pyrenaicus, assembly GCA_019455555.1. Taxonomy (NCBI): domain Eukaryota; kingdom Metazoa; phylum Chordata; class Mammalia; order Eulipotyphla; family Talpidae; genus Galemys; species Galemys pyrenaicus. The sequence goes on from JAGFMF010011810.1 coordinate 1,779,651, forward strand.
GGACCTCCCTGGTGGAGCAGTGGGTTGAATGCCGCAATGTGAAGCATCCGCAGCACAGCTGCACAAGTTCAATCCCCAGCCAGGGAGGGACCCACATGGCGCAGCAGACCTCTCCTGCCTCACCCGTTGCTCCCCACAGCAGTGTATTTCAGTTGATCTGCCTTTTCAGCTCCCCGCTCATCTCTGGTGAATCCTTTCACCTCCCATTACTCTGGCCTGTAACCCAGTATTGTATGCATAAATAAATAAATCTTTAAAAAAAAAGACACCGAGATTATCATAATCAGTGAAGCAAGGTCCTCTAGGAAATTTCAAGAAATAATGGGTATAATCTGTGCCCACATGAAGCTTACAGTCTAATTGAGGAGATTATTATCTCTGTCCAGTGATAAAAAGTAGTAAAAATGGCAAAAGCTACAGGAGCTCCAAGAAGGAGCTCCAAGAGAAAAATATAAGCTGCAGGGTTGAGGAAAGCTTTAAAGAAGAATGAGCTTTAGCCCCATCTGCTCAGGGGCTAAGAATGAACTCCTACTGGACAAGGCTCAAAAATATAATTTGCCTGTTGATGGACAGACCTGCTGTGACCTCATTCTTCAGTCTATGCAGAGGAGTTGAGAGCTTGGGGCCTCCCTGACCTGGGGTGACGAAATGAAATCACATTCTGTCCAGGTCACATCATGTCCGGTCTGGGTGACGTCCATATAGGTGACTTGCTCGAGGTGAAATGGACAGAATCAGTGCTGCAGCTATTTGGGGGTAATATGCCCATTTTAGAATCTCTTAAATAAAACTGTGCGAGCAACTGTTTACGATTCAGTATAAAACCAGTCTAGATGGGGGCGTAGTTGACCCATAGGAGGTAGCCCTTGGCTTGTCACCAACCTGGACTAGCAGCCTTTACCAGGCAGTATTATCAACATTTAATCCTCTCAGTAGGCTCAGAGGGAAGTGCAGCTGCTATCTCCATAGTACAGAGAGGCACTGAGTCTTAGGTTAAATATCATCTCCAAGGTTATGGGATCACAGGAAGTAACAAAGCCTTCCAGGAAGTGACTGGAACAGTATCCTGTGTGAGCCAATACTTTGATTCCACCACGCTCTGCTACCTGAATAATGCAGGCTCTGCGCCATTGACCCTGGCAAGCCCCATGCAGACAGTGGGGTTGAGGGGGGCGCTGCCTGAGGAGATTGCCACCAGGGTTTGTTGCTTGGCCATCAGGGCTAACTCCCAAAAGACCTACAGAATGCGGCTTAGCCAGAGATTCCTATAGGAATTGTAAAGGACAAAAAGGAACAAGTGGAGGGAAGGGAAAGAAAGAAGGAGATGGAGAGACTAAGGGGAGGGGTCAGCCCAGGCAGGGGAGGCAGACCCTCAGGTGCCCTAGCCCCTGGACTACTCACTCGTGTGCTTCTAATTTCTTGCAACTGGTGCCTGGGTGTACTCTGTTACAGTTAAAGTGTGTCAGCGGTTTCATTAGAACCCAAGTTTTGATTTATAACCCTTCCTGCAAAAATGTGCTCCTGGCTGAAAGCTGGCATCCAAGGTCTTAAGCCATGAGATCCATTTCTGTAGAAGACTTACAAGGCTCAGTCCAGAAGGGGGCCTCTCTCTGGAGTCCAGCTTTCCATCCTGAAATAAAGAGAAGGGGGTAGCAGGGAGCTTGTTTCAAATTCTAAGTACAACTTAGATATCAAGGGTCAGTTTCTTATCATAAGAATGTATATATTTTTGTGAACATATGTAAAAACTGTTTAGAGATATGATGCTTTGAATAAGTCCATATTGCCATCATCAGTGAGAATAATAATAATGATGATAAAGATGATGATCGTGGTGTTCTATTTCTCGTGGGATGGAGATTCCACATATGCAGTCACGGGGAATCGGCAAATTGGCAGCCCCAAGATGGTCAGGAGGAAATTATTTTGTCATTTTGCAAATGACAAAACCAAGACTCCAAAGGTGGGCTGCTGAGCTTGGAGGCATCAGTCTCAACTCGCTCCCCCTCCCACTCCAGCACACCATCTAAACCAAAAAACAATTTGCAATAAGCAAAAAAGCAAAGTCAGTCTGCGTTTTAGCCATTCATTTTGATTTTTACACTTTTATTTTAGAAGAATATGCATCACTGGAAACAGGTTCCATTTAAGCCACATGAGACTTGAGAAAAATAAATGTGAAAATAAAAATGCTATTTAATACATGCATCATTATTACTATTATTATTGCAAAGAGCCTATTTGGAACTGCCTAAAACCCTAAAAACTGATTAATATTTTTAGAGCATCAGAAAGTATTTTTTTCTGAATATAAATTCCTCTTTCCCAAATGGTTGCATAATCATAATCATTATCGTCAATCATCATCATCATCATCCCTTCATTAATTTATTGCTTTGCAGATAATTTCCCATAATTATTACACTTGCTGTGCAAATATCCCCATTTAACAGATGAGGAGATAGAGGCTTGAGAGGATATAGTAAAGTGAAAAGAGGGCTGGAGACACATTTAGATGCTCAGCGTGCTCTCCACCACGACACTGCTCCAATGGGAAATTGCTTTGACACCCCAAATGGCGCTGGATCAGAAATGAGAAAATGTTCCCCATCGGGTGCAGCAAAGTCGGTGCTTGGCAGCACAGATATTTCAGTGGCAGAGCCCCCCATCTCTCACCGGCACTTGCACTACACACGGGGTCCTCAGCTCCATCTCAGATCCTGACTGAGGCCCTCCTGCTGGAGCCCCTGTCCCATAAAGGCCTGCCCAGAGGCTGGGAGCCAGGCAGAGTGCCATGCCTCCCACTGAGCAAGACTTGGGCTGTCACTGTGCTGTTATTTATGAGTCCCCCCTGCCCAATGAGTGGCCTCGGAGGGGCCCAGCCCGGGCCTGCTGTCTGGCCACACTTGTCACACGTCATTAGATGTTTGGTTGCCGCTGACCCCTCTGCCATCTGGCTGAGTGGCCTCGGGGTGAGGGGAGGCAGGCAGCAGCAACTTCTGCAGCTCCAGAGGCTTTGTGCTATTTGGGAGGTGGGGAGGTTTCAGAGCCTTTTGCTAAGCCATAGAGGGGAACCAGTCTTGGGGAGAGGGGGTCTTGTTCAGGTCTTTTCAATCTGAGCACTACTGCCTTTTGGAACAGATCATCCTTTGTTGGGGTGCTGTCCCATGCATGGTGGGGTGTTTATCAGCATCCTTGGCTTCTACTCACAAGATGCCAGTGGCACCTCCTTACCCCCACGTAGCAAGTAAAAATGACTCAACCCTGCTGACTTAATCCCTGAGGAGAAGCAAAAGCACCCCCCTTTCAGAGCTGCTGGCTGGCTCTAATTGTGAGATAAATTGGGCAGTGAGAGAGCTCAGCTCTGACTCCATGCAGTCTTACAGTTCCCCAAACAATAAGAATTTATTGACAGCATAGGTGACAGGAGTTTTATGAACGATACTTTGCTATTACCTTCACAAGCATCCACTGTATGGTTGGGATTTCCTACTTTGCAGATGAGGAAGCTGAAGGTCAGAAAGGGAAATGATTTGTGTGAGACCACTCAGTTGGGAGGTGACAGAGCTGGGATTGAAGTCAGTTTGTCTGAGGTCCTGGCCTTTGATGTTGTCGTGCCTCTGTGACCTGTTTCCTGTGTAAGGGATTGGCAAACCCAGGCCTTGATCCCTGAATGTCTTTGGATCGCACACTTGGCCCGGGGCAAAATTCAGTTATAGTGTGTCTGTCTGGGGCCCCCTGATCCCACAAAGCTCCCTTCTCTAGGACTCCTCCATATTCTGGAGTGATCCTTTTGCCCCCAGTAGTATCTGATATACAGGAGCCAGAGTGTTCGAGGACCCCCATACCTGCTTATGGATGCAAATATTGCCCAAAGATCCCTAGAGAGGGAACCCCCAGCGTGGCACTCTAAGCATGACATTTGCACCAGGTTGGTGGGGAACTCTCCAGCAGGGCCTTTCAGAAACCCTAAATCACAGTGTACCAGTGAAAGGATTCAGTCTTAGTAAAAAATAAAATAGTTACATAAAAAAACAGAGACTTGATGAAATGATTTGCCATTTTATCATGCCATTTTATCAGCTGGATATCGCCTTTGATTTGGTCACCACAAACCCTCTGAGAGACACATTTCTGAGCATCCTCTGTACTCGGTGTATAAAACAAGCCTGTCCCAGGATGTGTGTGGATGCTGGAGTGAGCATCAGGTTATATACAAGGCCGTAAAATAGTCCAACCATACATATCAAATTGCTCGACCTTGAACTCTTCCCGACCCCCTTGCCTGAACTGCATGTCCTGCTTGCTGTCCAGGCTGGCGGCGGGGGAGGGGGAGGCCTGGTTATTGGTGTGCCCAGATCCCTGGGCTGGAAGCACTGGTATAGGCGGTGGCTAATATGGCTCCCAGGGTATACCAGCAACTCTTGTTTCTCTGATATTATTGAACAGATCGCTTCTTTTGCCAAGTAGTTAGTAAGTAGTCATCTCTGATTCTGTGTGTTCTCCCTCTAGGACATGTGAGCATCATTTAATCACTACCCTCCCCCCAGCTACAGAGCCACACAGGCTCTGAGAGTCCTAAGAAGCACGGGCAGATCTGTTGGGTGAATAAAAAAACATAAACAACAAAAATTAGTTTAAAATAAATAAAATAGAAAATAAAAGGGTGGAATGCACTTTCCAAAGTCAGCTAGAAAGGCCTACTCAGTTCATCCCAGATCCATGACTTGGGGCCTGGGGCTGCTGGGAGAAGGGCAGAGGTGGTGGTGTGCTGTCAGTGTGTAAGCATTCAGGGATGTGTTCCCTGGGGGAGGAGGGAGGTGCCTGAAAGTATGAAAGGGGAATAACAATCAGGACATGTGGTAAGGATGGTGTCTGCATGTTGGATTTGACCACTGTCCAGCTGGGAGTCTGTGTCAGGTCTAGACACTCAGGGAGGGAGTATGAGCTCTGTCTGCTTTTCTGGAAGGACAGGCAAAGGACAAAGCTTCCTCCAGCCCTTCCTTATCCCTCACTTCTGCTTGCTCTAAGATGTCAAGAGGCTGCCACAATTTGAGGGGTTTCCTGGATCATTAATAAACACATGATGTCAATAAAAGTGGAGTTGTATCCTTAACAAATTATAATAGCTTGATAGCATGAATATGGGTGGCACTATCTTCTTGTAGTGTGTCCTATCCAACTCAACACACATCCATTAACTTGTTTTTTGGAACCTAGGATTATGAACTGAGAAGCAGTGCAGAGTAAATCAGATGGGCAGGAAGTAGGGAGGTGGTAATAGGGGTACAGAGAGGAGACACCACCTGCTCCAGATCACAGAGAGTCACCTGTGGGTCTGCCTGAGTTAGTTAGTTATCTGTTAGCAGAATGCCAACCTTAGGAGGACATCCTAGACTTAGCTGGGAATCAGAACACAGAAGTTTCAGATGCTGGGGACCACCACGACCCACAGCCTTCAACCCCCTTTCCTTGCAGAATAGAAACCTGTGGGCACCTACCACATCTCTGGTTGGGAGGGGGCAGGGTACAGGAACAGGAGGTGGTCACTCAGAGCTGAAACCCCATCAGCAAGAATCGGTCACATAAAAAGGAGCCAGGGCTGCCAATTTCCATTTTCATTGGAGTGGCTGGTGCTTAGTAATCCAGAAGCTTTATTTAAGGGTTGACCTCTGACCGGGCCTGTCACTCCACAGGCAGGCGCCTGATAGCCACTGGAAATCAATAGCCTGCATGAAGGTCACTTCCTAGAAAAACTGGGGCTATCAACGTGTCAGTTCCAATGAAAGATTATAACCAAATGGTAGAGAAGTTTATCTGTGGCTGAGATCCCATCTGAGCTGGGCTTGTGAGCTCTATGTGTATATGTGTGGGTAAGTGTGACACGTGCATGCATAAATGTGTGCAATTGTGGAACAAAGTGTGTGTGGGTGCGTGCCTATGTGAGAAAATGTGTGTATGTGTGCTTTTGTGTGCCTACATGAATGGGAATATGGGTACATATATATATACAGCCTTGTGTTCACAGGGGTATCGTGTGTTTCAACATACATGACAATTGTCAAAGTTGTGAGGATGTGCTATTGTGTATCCATGCATTTTCAAGTATGTTCATGTATCCATGTACATGACATATGACTCTGTTAGGTATATGTATGTGTGAATGTGCACCCATAATGTGTATATGTGAACACCTACGTATTTGGTCTGTGAGAGTTAAAATACATTGATTACATAGATACATCTTACCATGACCCTTAAGGCTGAAAGAATCTGGCCCCCATCTACCCCTCCAGTCTCACCTTTAATCCTTCCTCTCCCTTCTGCACTCCTCATTGAACCCTCACTGGTCTCTTTCCTTTCACTAAAGATGCCAAACTCTTTCCTTCCCAGGGTGCTGGCATGTGCTATTCCCTCTAAGAGTTTCCTTGGCTCATTCTTACCTTATCTGGCTCTTTCTCACCATTTAGTTCTCAATTTGAAGACCAGCTCTTTAGAGACACACCCAGGCCACTCTAGTTGTGTCCTATATGTATGTCCTCCAAGGAAGTTATAACATCATGCTAAAACTGAGATCCACGTGTAGTGAATTGTTTGCTGCCCACCCCCTCCCAACACCCTGTCCAGCTCTGAGTGGCTGAGCCCTCACTGAGGTCCTCCAGCAAGTGTTTGACACATACCAGGGATTCATTCCTTGGTCTCTCTCTAGAGAAGGAGAACTCTATCTGCTGATGGGCTCCACACTATCTCTGTGACCTTCAACTTCTGGGCCTCAGTTTCTCCAGCTGTAAAACAGCAATATCTGCCTGTCTGCTCTGCAGGATCAAACGAAATGCATATGGTAAAAACCTCTTGGGAAGCACAAATTGCCAGGAGTAAGTAATGTATTTGTTTGATGAAGGGCTCTTATTACTCAGGAAGATCTATAGATTACTCAGCAAGGAGAAGCCAAGGAATTCAAACTAAAAGGTTCTAGAATGGTTTTTCTTCAAGTCACTCATCCATTTAGACATACTCCTGATGCCTTCCCAAATCTTCATCAGTCAGGATCTCCATTTCCTGCCTGGATACCTGTTTTCTGGAAGGTGTCCTCGTCTCTTCTGGCACGAGTAAGTTCATCTGGACAGTTGTGAAGAGTGTATGCAAATGTATACCCATTACAGAAAAATAAAAGCAACATAAAGGATGAATCAATGCTATCCAAGGAGGAAGGTATGTGCCACGTGGTTGCCGTGGCAACCTGGAGCTGGGCTCCAAGATTGTTAAGCAGCCCTAGAATGTAATTTGGGGGTGGGTTCTTCAGTGGTACCCCACCACTGATGAGCCGTATGTCTTTATATATCATGATCACTGATGCCTTGGGCTTCAATGTCCTCAGATGAAACATTAAGGAATCTAAAACAAGATAGAGGCCCACTGCCCCTTCCTGCATGGCATATATGGAATTCTAAGTCTCATCTCTTCTCTGGGCCTCAGTTTTCCATCGTAGAGTGGGGATGCCTCCTGTGTTTGAAGGGAGAGGGTAGGAAATGAGGGCCTGGAGTTAGATGTCAGTTCCAAATTTTCCAGATCCTAGAATGTTATCTCCTTGTTCTTAAGACATAACCTTATGATATTGATTCTAATAAGTGCAAGTTTCATTTTTAATTTATTCACACAATAAACCTGTAATCAGCAACTGCAACATCTTCAGTGTCATGCATCATGGAAGGAGATGAGAATTCGGAGGTGATAAGAACACAGCCGCTGCTTCATCTCCTGACAGAGACTGACCAGGAGCATAGAACTGAGTGTGAGATGGCACCTTTGAGTTTCTGCTTCAGGGTCATTCCTAAGCATCCTCTCCTGCCCCCAGTGCCATATCAACTGTGTCTGAAATTCTTCTTAAGGACCTTGTGAAGATCTTTACCTCAGAGTGTCCAACACTGGTGCTAATATATGGGATCACAGAGTTAATACTGGAAGAACACCCAGATTTCATTTGAGAAGACACTGGGATCCAAGGTGGGGAAAAGACTTGTCCAGGATCACACAACCTAGTGCTCCTGACCAACAAGTCATAGCTACTCCCTCTGATCCATACTGGGTTCGGAGGCTGGATTCCAAAGAAATTCTGCATTACCATTTCCACAGGGTAGGGAGCCAGCAGTCTTCTTGATTCCCTCTATGATCTGAAATCATAGGCAGAAGTCCATTCATAATCATAAAGAGAGGGGAGTAGAATTTGCTTTACTCTGAGCCAGAGTCCTCTCCACCCACTGGGGTCCACGTGGGCCCTCAAAACCCTCTAAGACTTGCCCTCCTCACATGACTGTCCCCAAGTAGAAAATTCTTCCTCCTATCACTCATCCCCCTAACTGAAATCCCTAAACATTTTAGAAGTTTTGCTCAAATCTAGGTTTAGTCACCTAGAAGATCTGACCTTAGTAGAGTTATTTAACTTCTCTGAGTGTCAGTTACCATATTGGTCAGTAAGCTCCTAACTAGACCTCAAAACATCAGGTGAAATTCACTGCAGACTCTTCAAAATAAATGGAAGAAGGAAGTTGCCATGCCTGGAGATTCCAGTACGTGCTCAGGAGCACTGCCTAGTGGGAGTCAAGCTGCAACCAGGAGTGCAGCAGCTTCTGGGAGAGTTGCCAAGTGCCTCCTTGCAAACGACAGCCTTGGTGTCATCCAGTACTGTGTGCCTAAGGCTGGCATCCAGTGCTAGGAATTTGAGCAGTGCAGAGAAGCCGGTGGTGGCCACGTGGGCCTGGCCACAGAAAACTGCTGCTCTGGCCATCGTTATCAAGCAAGAGCCTCCTCTTTCTACAGCTGGGTTGGGGCAATCAGAGCTTGCTGTGAAATAACCTGGCCCACCACTGCCCCATCCTGGGCAAGCTCAGATCCAAGGCTCTTGCAATGAAAGTCAGTAAAGAAGCCCTGTCCTGCTGCCAGGCCCCAAATCTGATGGGGAAAGTAGTAGGCAACACCAAACCTCTTGGGAGAGAACCACCTCCTTCAAAGCCACGCAAGAAGCCCTGACACCACCTCCCATTAGCCAGAAACATCACTTTCCTCTCTTGAGTCCTAAGAGGGCTGGCCTTTGAAAGCAGAGCTGCTGGGAACCTACCTGCAGCCAAGATCGTCTTCAGGGAATCAAAGCTGACCTTTGCTTTTATGCTTGTTGTAAAAGAGATCCATTCTTTTGTTATAGAAACTTGGGTTCAGGACTCCCAGCACAAGTTTTCTTCATTATAAAAGTAAGATATATCCATTACAAAGGATCAAAAAAACATGGGAAAGGGAAAAAAATGTTAATGCAAATAGTCACTGTCCTCAACTGTGCAAACCTTCTAGGTATTTCCTTCCACCATTTCTTCCACAATCATTTATGCAGGTATAATCTAATTTTCTTTCTTTTTCATTCCTGTGCATAAACATTCCCCATATTATTATAGTCTTTTTATATATTTCCTTCATCAGCTTTTTTCATCCAACATTTTACCATAAAAAATTACTATTGAGAACTGCAAACATACAGCAGATATGAGAACACTTTACAGGCAACACCACCCATCACTATCTGGACACAGTCTCTCCATCCATGTTTCTCAAGGGTCCAGCATATACCAGTCCCTTATGAGGTAGGTAAAGCAGTGTTCCTGCCCTAAGCAATCAGAGGGTGTAGTGGGGCGGTGGACAGATAGACAGACCCATGTATCACTGCTAAGGTGGAACAATGCACAGGGTGGGGACTGACAGGTGTTCAGGGTAAGACCTGTACAACTTTTTGCTGCAGGTAAGTTTTATTTCTTCCTCTACTAAAATGATACCATGAAGAGTGTCTTTGTGGTACATGACCTTGATTTTGCATTATTTAATCAAGTTAGGGTACAAAAATTGTCAAAGGGAATGAATTAAAAAAAAAAAAGACAAAAAATACCATCTTACCCCTTGGTTTCTTGGAACTTTTTTTGTTCTTCACTCAGTCTCTGGTGAATTCCTCCACTCCCATGCCTCTGGAAAGCACCCCAATTTTCCCTGCAATGTTTTGGTGGCCAGTACAGGGACCTTTATTACTTCTCTTGGTTTCTTGTTCTCCAGTGGACTACTGGGAAACCTCAGAGCAACTGAGGGTATCTGGTTGTGGTATACCTGCACCCTCAAAGACCACCATGGTCTGATCAGGTGGAGAACAGATTTTCCTTCCTTTGAGCCCCACTGGTGGGCTCTTTGACTGTGGGTAACAACTAAAGGGGTCTGGCCTGGCTACCTCCAGCTGTCCCTGTGTTAGGGGGAAAATGTTTTTTGAATGAATTATATAAATAGGTTATGGATTTTGATTTTTAAGTCATTATCGAAGAGCAGATCACTGGGACCTAAGGGTGTCGTTGAACAACCAGGCTAAATATAAAAGCAAACACGTGGACCTTGGGGGAGCGCTTTTTCCTGGGGAGCCAGCTCTCAGCACACCGTTAAGTTCCAGCTCCAAGAAACTGGTAAGGATTAAGGAAAGGAATAAGAACAATAATAATAACAATAACAGCAATAAAGACACAAAAACCAAAAATGAGGAGACAAGGACAGACTGGGGACACCTGGTGGGGAGGGGCGGGGGAGGGTTGAGGGAAGATGGGAGCACAAGGGGCTGAGGTGATGGTGCACTGGTGAGATGGTGATGGGGAATACATGGGGATTACAATTGATGGCAAGTATATGTAAATTTAAAAAAAAAATTTGTATTAATAAAAAAAAAGAAACTGGTAAAATATTTACAGATCTGTAGCCCTCTCTTCCCCTTGTGTTATTCACTATGCTATTTTCACTTCCCTTGTAAATAAAACCCTTTATTAACCTTTGTTATGTGTGCCTGCAGTTAGGGCATTGCAAGTGCCATTCAAACATGCGGGTAAAAACCCAGTCAGGCAAACCCATTTTATATTAAGGTTGCCCTGTAATACCTGGAAGGTTGCCAAGAGCTGAGGTGTCCATACTAGCCAGCACAGTGGGGGTTTCACTTTCCTCCTCTAACTTTTCCTCTGCGGCCAGTGACATCCACACCTGCATGTGTGAGTAAGGTGTGGGACTAGGAATGCTATGGCATCTGGGGGCCTGGTGGGGACACCCATCATGTGGAAGGTGGTGGTGGGCACACCCCAGTAGCAACACACAGACCCACAGCATTGTAAAATACCTGCACATAACACCAGTTTTTGGTGGATATTTTTGCCACTGGCAACATAGTGGTGAGCTGTCTGAGGTTAATTGTTTCCTCCATGGCACAGGGGAGCACAGTGTGGTCTAGAGGTTTAGTGACTTGGCCAAAGTCACACCTCTAGGTGACCGAGCCAGACCTGCAGCTGACCTCTTTTGGCTATAGGTTTATATTCTTTCCAGACTAGACAGCCAGACTGCCTGGATTCGAATCCTGTATTTGATGTCCCTTAACTTCCCTGGACTCAGTTTCCTCATGTGTAAACAAGGGACAGTAGTACCTGTCACAGGGAGTCCTTGCGAGGTTTCACGAGTCTAAGTGGGAGACAACTGAGAACCATTCTGGCATGCAGATGGGGCTACTCAGATTGAGCTATGGGTACAGGTAAGCCATGTACTGAGGGTCATGTACAGACAGGTCAGGGTGGCGGTAGGGAAGAACAGACAATGAACACATAATTACCCAAATAATTTCGTTGCAATTGTGGTGAGTAATGAGGAGGAAAAGCGCATCTCATATATGAAATACATTAACGAGGGGCTCTAATGTAATCTTGGAGATCAGAGAAGGCTTTCCCCAGAAAGGGATATTTAAGCAGACATCTGAAGGATGTCAGAGTAAGAGTGAGCAGACCCAAAAGGAGACAGAGCTTTCTCATTAGAAGGACTGGCATGTTCAGGGGCCTGTTCTGGAAGATTAGCAGCGTTCAGAGAACCATGTGCTCCCTTCTGCTCGAGCAATCAAATCAACATGCCAGAAAATCTCGTCTTCTCATCCTCATGTCTCTATTACCTAACTGTGCTCACTCCAGGCATGCTGAATCCATCATTTTCTGGACATGGGTAGAGTTTCCCTATAGCTGAGCTATGTCAGCAGGACACCCAGCAACAGGGAGTGATTGTAAACTCAGGGGTAGATCCAGCTGGTGTGATGCCTCTGTGTGTTGTTATTGGGAGAGGGGGCTGAAAGTATGCAGTGGCTCAGCACACCCACTTGTTACCTGGGTTGGTGACCACGCCACCCGGTTTGCTCCAGACATCCTGGTTTCCTTCTGTGGTCCCACCCTGACTATTCGTTATGACTCCTTTCACTGCCAAGTGTCCAGGTTGGAGCCATACATTATGTGTGCATCTAAATTCAGGGGCAGATGGGAATATCCCTGTTCAGTGACAGATAGAGCCAAAGGTGCCATGTGGTAAACTCTACAGAAAGAGTTCTGTTTCTTGAGGTTGTCCCTCTCCCAGTTGCCCCCATGAAGTTCCTTCCTTTTCCCCAGAATTATTCCAGTCCCTTTAGGGGCCACTCACACCTATACCCACCACCTCAGCCCAGCTAGTGGTCAGTAGGGTGAAATGGGAAGAAGGCAGAGGGAAGCAGGTGACCCAGGTAACAGCCAGCCCTGGTTCTGCCAAACCTGGCTCAGTGACCTTAGGCATCTCATTGTGCATGCCCAGATTTGGGGCTTCCCTTGTTGAATGGTGATAATAATCACCATATCCTGTCCCCTAGTGTATGAGCATGAGATGTACCACACACAGGCAAGGGAGAACCCTGGATGGCCCAGAGTGGGACCCCTGTGATCCCACTGGAGTGGGATCTTTTGGAGATACTGGTAATGGATGAGGTAGCCTGCTAATCGGCTAATAATACTGATATTTTAAAACACCAGGATTGCGTCTGTACCTTCCTACACCCTGATGGGGATTGCCACAGCCAGGATTAAGCCCAGCTGTCAGCGGAGAAGGAGGTTGATAAACCCCTGTGTGCAGATGGAAAGAGGGCTGTGTGGGTGAGGACACAGAAAGTTAGTCCCGCCAGGGCTACAGAAGGTATGGGGATTCTGAATCCTGTTTGCCTCTGCAATTTTTTTCTTTTTGGAAGCTGGAGATCCGCATGCCAAGCCCTCAAAGCAGCCCGACTTTCTGTGCAATAAAGCAGCAGTGAGAAAGGCTCAGAGTAATTAAGTGGCTGACGCACAGAAGAAGCCGTTACAAAGAATTGACTAAATTGCCCATTCATTAGCAGCTCGGCATGGAAGGAGAATTACAAATAGACAGCGGAGCCCGCAGTAATTCAATCTAACCTTGTACTTACAGAAAACAATGAGATAATGAACAGAAAAATTACCAGGCACATATTGTATTTTGTTAAAGGGGCGGGAGGGGGGGTCGGGGGAGGTGGGGAGGGTGCCGGGGGGAGCGCAGGGACGGACTGGCACATGCAATGCTAATGGCCTCGCTCAAGCTGAGCAAACGTTTCTCCAACACAATCATAGTTCTCAGTCTAAGGGCCTCTGGGGAGCTGAGATGAGGCAAGATCGCGAACAAAAAAATGTAATTTATAAGGCGTCTGTGGACTGGAATTTATCATCGGATCCGCTCGCCGCCGCTCAATTGATATGTAGTTGATTTCAAACAACACCCCCCGGGCGCCCAGAGGGAACATTTTTTAGATTTTACGCTTGGATATATCTGTTTAACTCGCCATTTACCAAAACAACGGCTGATGACAGCACAAACCAGTCACTCTGGAGAAAACACGCGATCGCTCTCATACACACGCGCACACGCACACACACAGGCATCCGAGAGCAGTGGCAGCCATAATAACAGCAGACAAACCTGCTCAGCCTCAGAAGACTGCTGTGAATCTGGAAAGGGAAAAAGGAGGAAGAAAAAAATCAATGCCAAAGACCCGTTTTTCTCTGTGATTGCACAGTGCATGTACCACTGCTACTGCCTGACTCTAAGTGCTCAGCCTTGGTGTTTATAGCTCATGAGTTGGTTTTCACAGCTGACACTTGCTAGCCTTCTTGGCTGAGCAGCTTAGAGCGGTTCAGTGCTGTTCCAGTTCACCTCATATAGGGTGTACAGCACCACTGGCCCCTGTCTGGGACCAGATCTGGCTTCCCTTAGAGGTCCAGAGACTCTGGACCTTGGAAGGTTGGGGAAGAGTGGAGAACATAGACATGTTTGGGGAGGGGATAAAAGGGAAGCACTAATGGCCTTTCCCATGGTTCTTGGGATCTGCAGAGGTGGGTGTTGGCAAAGGGCAGTTTTAGAAGAATGTGGGTAAAATGACCACCTGATTCGAGGGAGGGGAATTCATAGGCTGAATAAGCAAGTCATTCAGCCTTAAGAAAGTTTTGAGAATACCAGTATGCTTGTCTATTGTGCCTGGGTTGGGCAGAGAAGGAAGAACATCAAGTATGTGTCTACCTTTGTTTATTGCAGCAGTATTTATAATAGGTAAGATATGGAAACAACTCAAATTCCCAAAAACAGATGACTGGATCAGGAAGATGTGGCATATATACACAATGGAATACTATTCAGCAATCAAGAAAGATAAACTCATGCCATTCACAGCAACTTGGATGGAGCTGGAAGGGATGATGCTTGGTCAAATAAGTCAGAAGAAAAAAGAAAAATATATAAGTTTCATTTATAGGAGGAATATAGGGAAACAAAATGAGGGATCACGAAAAAACTAACAATGATGACTAAAAAACCAAAATTAACAGGCAACTATAAATCAGAAACAATCTGCAAGGGAGGGGGAGGGAAAGGGATCAAAACAGGGGAGGGAAGAGCACATTGGACTATGGTGATGGTGCAGGGGTGGATTGGTGGTGGGAATTTTAAGGGGACTACACTTCAGAGGAGAAAGCAAATATTGCACAAAAATGAACAATGATGTAAAATATATATATAAATAGATTTTCTTAAAAGCATGTGTCTGGGGCCTCCCTGGTGGCGCAGTGGGTTAAGCAACGCACTATGAAGCAGACCACAACCACTGCAGCACGAGTTCGATCCCTGCTGCCGGCCGGGGAGGGGACCCACATGGTGCAGCAGACCTCTCCTGCTGTGCCCGCTGCTCCCCTCAGCA
>JAGFMF010011810.1:1800858-1827122 GCA_019455555.1 Galemys pyrenaicus
TTCCTTCCTTCCTTCCTTCCTTCCTTCCTTCCTTCCTTCCTTCCTTCCTCCCTTCCCTCCTCCCTTTTACCTCCTTTCCTTCCTTTCTTCCTCCCCATTCTTAGTCTTCCATGAACCACTGCTGTGTCCACAATGGCTCTAATCCCGAGGGTGCCCTCCCTGTCCACATGCTCCCTCTGGCTCTGGGGCATACTCCATGGTCCCTCTGCCCACCCTCTGTCCTCTGGGAGGGCACAGCTCTTGGCAGACTATCAGTCGTGACCTGCCGGAGGCGCCACTCGGCATGCATGCCAAGCATCTCCTCTCCCTCCCGGCATGCCAGGCTCCTCTGACAAGGAAGGGTAAAGACCCTCCAGGGTTCTCAAGAACATCAATATGTTTTGTATTTAATGTGCTGGCGCTGTTACAGCAAATTAAAGTGAGGGGGCCTGGTAGAAGGGAACACAGCCCGCCGTTCCTCCGTCCCTGGTGGAGCAGGAGGCTCTGGAAATGGCACTCCAGTGTGGGGAAGGAGGGCACATTACCCCCCCTGCAGGAACAGAGCAGACATTAGACAAAGCCCCGAGTCTTAATGGGACGCATCCGGCAAACATCTGAGCTTGGGCCTTCAATCACAAACGCTGCAGGATTTAAAAATGAATAAACTTCACATTGTGTTTCTCTTATTTATCCTTTATGCAAATTGTCCCTGGGAGGACCCATTACGTGCACTGCATGGGGACAGCAGAGGCCGGCTCGAGGCTTGGAGGACCACTTGCAAGCAATTCCTGGAACGCCAGGCCTGTCCTGGTGCTTTACAGAGAGAGAGAGAAAGTGATCGTAAAAGGCAAATAAACAGATTCTGAGTGGTTGGCTCCTGCAGGAAGCATAGGCACATGCACGCACGAAATACATGCCACACACAAGCCACACGTGGACCACATTCAAGCAGCCACTGCCGACACACACAAGGGCCTCCGTGCAGAGAGCGTATGTCAGCACCCCAGTTCTTTTCCTCTGCAGCTGATGGAGGAAGAGGGGCCATTTGTGATACTCAGCAGAGAGATATGTGGGGCAGTGAGGGACATTTGTATGTGGAAATTCCTGGTTATGGAGAATGCGCTGAGAGCCAGGCATGTCCCAGCACTTTCTGTAGCCCCACTGTTTGCCCTCTGGGAACCTCCTGATTTAGGTGAAGTAGGGGAGCATGGGGGCCAGGGAGTTGGGGCTGTGAATCTGGACTGATGGAACCAAGATTAATTAGAGTCAGGCCAGTGTAGCCCTGGTCCAAAAAAGAGGAGATCCATGTCTAGAGACATGGCGGGGGACTAGCAAGGAGGCAGGGACATGGGAAGTGCAGAAAATGAGGAAAAGTGAGATTAAAGGGATGATGCCTGCCTCTTCCCACCATCCCCTGCTCTGCCAGGAGCCACCTGCTCACACTGTGATGGCAAGAGTTCACCCTGCTCCTGTTCCCACTTCGAGAAAGACAGTGGCCTGTGTCTGCCCCAGTCAGCCAGTAGCCTTGGGGTGCAGAATGTCCTGCAACAGCATGGGGCACAGGGGATGTGTGCAGTCAGTGCTTCTGGTCAGAGTGAGTCCGCTAGTGGAGGACCCTGTTGTTGGAAAGAGTCTGCTGGTCTGGTACAAGAGACTTGAAATACGCTCAAACCATTCCCAAAACAGAAACCGACAATGTGAACTGAAATGGTCCCCAGCCAGCCTGGGCCTCCCTGTGAACAGCTACCCTGGCTCTCCTGGGAGCCTGTGACTGGGGACTGTTTGCTCCTCAAGCTCCTCTCAGCTTTCTTAGAGCCGGCGGGCATTTTCTTGTGTTTAAGGAGTACAGTGCACAGGTAGGCAGAGCTCCCCTTGTTCCTCCCTTGTTTCCACCCCCACCCTCAACCTGCTGCTATCCCCTCCACAGTGGGTCAGTGGAGCCACCATCCAGCCGGGCTCCCAGATGGAAAAGTGGGAGCATTGTCTCTCTTCCTTCTGCTCCCGAATCCCTTCTAAGTGGCTATTAAGCTTACCAATGATTTTCCCAAAGGCTCCTGAGCCTTGTACTTCATCTCCACCACCCTCACCTCAGTTCCTTCTTGCCCACTCCCAACACTCAGCCTGTCCCCAGAAGAACTTTCTCAGAGGTCCAGCTTGATCCCCACAGGATTATTCCTCTTGAGCCCAGCCAAAACCTCTACTTGTTTCTTCAATGTCTTCCTACTCCTTTCTCACAAATGACTTAGACCAGACACAAACTAATTCAGTTCGCCAACTGAATTAATTAAATTCCTCTCTCAATAACAGTAAGCATTTACTGAGCATTTACTACCTGTCATGTGCCATGCTTACCTAGAGAGACTCATAGGTGAAGAAAGCGTAGCTTGTCCTTAAGATGTGCACAGTCTTTGGGGGACACAGTGGAAAGTTGGAGTACATGAGGTAATGTGATCTTTAAATTTCTCAAAATGATGGATCAGTGTGGGATGGAGCTGAGAAAGAAAGTTGGTGGAAGAACAGAATGGCTCCCAGGGAAACATATCTTGAGGGTAATGTCTTTGACGTCATGAATGGAGACATTTTGAGAAAACCTCATAGTGTGATCCTATGATAGTGCTACACAATGACACTGAAGTGAGCACAGCTGAGGTGGAAAGGGGGACAGAAACTTATATTCTTTTGACTAACCTGCCTTGGGTGGACGCTATGAACTTGACATTTCTGGTCTCATTTAAATGGTACAGAATTCCAGGAAGTTGATGCAAAAAAGGACCTTGAATAACACTGAGTGATGACTTCAGGACTGAGCAAAATCATAATGAAGGTCTTGAGCTCTGGCACCAGATTGGCAAGTTTAGGTCTCGTTCTGCCACTTGATAGCTCTGTGACCATTGGAAAGTGAATTAACCTTTCTGTTCCTCCCTTCCCTTGTTTGTTAGTTGGGAATAGCAATTGCACCTACCTCTTAGGGTTCATCTTGCTGTAGCTGACAATGGGTGTGACCTGATGTGCATAGATCAGAAAATGATATGAGGAATTTGAGAAGAGAAATCAGCTTTCTTTGTACATTGACTGGCAAGAATGGAGGAGATAAATTCAAATCTACCTTCCTGATTCAGAAAGGAAATGAGGCTATAGAGGTTTTGGGAACCAGGGCTTCAAACAAAGGAGTTAAATTTTATTGGTTGAAAAGCAGGTTGGGGGAAAGAAATATAGACTTGGCTGAAGTCATAGCACTCTCTACATGAAATATAAAGAAGTTTTTCTTTTGATAACTTATGTTTTGAATTTCTGTGGGTGCAACCCTGCATCTAGCTAGTCCCCCACCCCCTCCTCTTTGTTCTCAGCATCCTGCCAGCCTTGGAGCTCAACTCGAGGTGGTTTGTTTCCACTTGACCAGACTGTGTCAGATAAGCTGTCTCTGTAAAGAAATACAAACCTCAAAGAGAAAAATTGAAGGTTTATTTTTTTTTGTTTTGTTTTATGTTTTTAGGATCTAAGCCCATTTTGCCTCAGTTTCAATGAGATACATAGCATAGTGTCGGTGCAGAGTTGGTACAACTTATGATTACCATTTCAAGTGCTTTTGATGTACAATTTCATTCAATCCTCACAGTAACTTCTGAGGTAGATTTATTACATACTTATTTCACAGTTGGGGAAACTGAGAGACAGAGAGATTAATTAACCTTTCCAAGATCATATAGTTGATAGATGGAACCGTGACTTCAGTCTAGGTTGTCTGCCTTCAAAGACTGCTGCTCAGTTCTACATGGGCAGAGGACATCTGCACAGGTGCCTAGAGTACTCCAACACCACTAGGTAAGAGATGCTTTGGTTTAATGTTAATAATATATTGACTTTCCAGAGAAATGAAAGAAAAAATGGAAAGTACTGCAAAAGAAAAAAAAAAAAAGATTTGGAAAAGGCTGAACTTGGTCTGGTCCACATTTCAGGGATGAGAAGTTAGAGGTGAATGGCCAGAAGTGATGTGTTCAGGTGGCAGACAGAGTGCCCGGCCTGGTCAGGCCTTCCTCCAGTCATCGCTGGTCTTCCTTCCAGGCATCTGCACATTGATAACATCAGAAGTCCCTAGATGAGAGATTTTCCTGAGTGCAGTGGGTGCCACAACACTGGGGCCATGTGGGCAGGGTAGCTGGTGCTTATAGTTGGGAAGCATGTCTCCTTGGAGCTAAGGAGGCCAAGGTTGAGAGAGAGACTGCCAAGGAGGCTGAGGAACTCCCCAGATTGTTGATGCAAATTCAGGGGAGCAATTTGCATAGGGAAAATGTCATTACCCAAATGGAGCAGGGCCAGGAGCTCAAGGCCTGGAGTAGGGAAGTTCTGGAAATTCTTCAAAATATATCACCAACCTCCTTTTCCTCTGCTTGTGCCTCTAGCCCTCCCCTGGCCAGGTTAGCTCAGCCTCAGAGATGAGAACAATCCTACTGAGAGCCCAACCCTACCTGCTGGCCACCCCTTTCCTGTGGGGCTCAGAAGGTAGGAGCTATTGGCCTCCGGGTCTAGGGCAGCTTAGGTGACAGCTGCCACGTTCCTGTCTTGCACTTCCCTATCTTGCACTTCCAAGCTAGCAGGTCTGTTCTGCTTCACTCTCTAAGTGGTCATTTGAATGATGACCACTGCAAAGATCTTCAAACCTCCTGAGCTTTGACCAAAAAAAACAGTGCAGGGCATCAGCAAACTCAGTCCAGGAAGGTCAGCAGGGTCACCAATAAAATGAATCTGAGCAGAGGAATTGTGGGTCTCTTCTCTGTGACCCTCCCATTCACAAATAAGGAGTGTTAAATATAACCACCCAAGTCTATACCAGTTCTATAATTCTCCACGACCCCTCAGAGAGCTGATGTTCTTCCTCATGCTCAGAAGGCCCACAAAGACACAGCACATGACTGTCTGTACCCACCAACAACAATAGAAGGAGACTGGACCTACCCAGAATCCTGTGACCCTCCCATTATTCAGTGGAAACTTACACAAAGGCATAACTCCATCTCCCCAACTATCTACTCCTTTAGCCATCTATTTATTCCCTTCCTCAATAAGAAAGTATGCAAGCAGACAATAAACATATGGGCACTAGGGGAGGAGCTACAGACAGAGGTAATTAAGACCCACATCTCCTTGGGTGCCCACCTTGAGTAGGGCCAAGGTGGTTTCCACCAGCTGCCATTAGCATAACACTCCTGCAGGTGCTGTTTTGGTTATTCCTTTGCTGGGAAGGGAGTGTTTTGTTTCAGGGCTCCTGTTTGATTTCCAAGCCAGCACAGGCTCTTATGGGAAACAGTGGGGGACTGCTCCACGCATGGAGAAGTGCCTTTGCTTAGGGCAAAATCTGCTGTTTGGTGAATGCTCTGCCTTCCCTTTGTGTCAGTATGATTTGAGGGAACCATTAAGCTTTAACAATGCAGAAAACAAATCCCTGTTAAGGTGTTTGCACCTTACAAGAGCTGAGCTTGTGAGGCAACCTGCCATCCTCATATTCACCTGCCACCAGTCTGGTCAGCCTTCAGGGCCAAATTAAGAGGCTCCTTATCTCAAGAAGCCTACCCCTTCCTTCCCACCAGGTGTGATGATGAGTCTCTTTGCCTGGAACCCACTTATCTAAGGGTAATTAAACTTTTTGGATTTTATTTTCTAAATCCTGGAGTCCACTTTTCCTGTTTGAAGCTCAAGCCTTTTTATTCCTCATTTGAATTAGTGTAAAAAGCCTCTGACCTGGGGCCTTTGCCTCTGCTTTCTCTTTCCCCTTCCATTGGTTCTCAAAACAATAGCTAGAGAATGCTTTTTGTAGCTTTAATCCAATCTTAGCATTGCTTAAGTTAATTCAATAAAAAAGAGAACAATTTTAAACATGAGTAGAGAAGGTCTTTTTAAATAGGGCATAAAACAGGCAACCCATGAAAGAGAAGAAAGATAAATTTGAATACATAAGATTAAAATTTTCTGCTTTGGAAAAAATGCCAACAACAAATTAAGAAAGCAATATTTGCAATATAAATGACAAGGTACTAATAGCCTAAATATATAAATGGTGAGTACAAATCAATAAAAGAAAACCTGACAATCCAATACAAAAATTGGCAGGGAAACATGAACAGAAAATGAGATATAGATATATATATGGCTTTTACACATATGAAAAGATGCTTAAACTCACAATAAGGAAAATTTTTCTCCAGTTAGACACCATCAATTTGGCCACATCAGAAAGGCTACTGGTGCTCTGCATGGGTAAGCTTGAGGAAACAGCCACTCTCAAGTGCCTTTGGTGGGAATGTATTACCATGTGGAAAACTGTAAATATTTAACCATTTATTTAATACAGATAGTCTTTGAAATTTTACATTTATAAAATTATTTATAAGCTCAGGTATAATTATATAGTCATGCAAACATGAAACTATGTAGAAGAATATTCACTAGGAATATTCAAAATGTTTTCACAGGGGGCTGTTGAAATAAATCATGGTAGGTAGCCTGGAATGCTACCATTATTAACTGAAGGGAGAGGAGGAGCATGAAGCAATGCCCCATATTTAGTGTGGAAAAATCCCCAAAATACAATAAGAGCAAAAAAAAAAAAAAGAAAAAGAAAAAGAAAAGAAACACATACCATCTACTATTTATCAGGCACTATTCTAGAAGCTTTACATATAGAGGTATATTTACACTATATATCTATTCTAGATGCTTTATATATATTTATGTAAAATATGTTTTTTATATTTATATACATTTAACTCAAGTGATTTTTACAATAACCTTACAACATAGTTATTATATGATTATTATTCCCATTTTACAGATGGAAATTGAGGTACATTAAAGAATTTTTCCATGAAGTTACATGTATTTCTGTGATTTTTCTTCTCTCTGTGCTTCAACAAGGATATTTATACTAATCTATTTCCCAGTTCCCTAATTTTTTTCTTCCATATATAATTTATTGAGTTCTTAGTTTCAGCAAATGTAGGGTGTTTTATTGTTTTTTTTCCCTCACAGTTTCAGCTTTGGAATTTTCATTTGGTTCTTTAGTTCTCTGATAAGTTATTAATTTTTTAATTCTTTGCACACATTAACCTTAATGACAAGTTGACAATCCATGCACAATGGGTTTATTTCTAATGTCTTACTCTTCTTGGCCTCTCAGATATGTCTTATCATCTGATACACCTGGTTATGTTTGATGATGCCAGACTCATGTAGGAAAGATCATGGCAACCACTTGGTGTTGTTAACAATGCTCTCTTCTTGCAGAGGGGATTTGCATTGGCAGGGTGGCTAAGTAAGAAGCACCAATACCCCAGATAAATCTGACCCAGTCAGGAAGTGAGATGACTCACAGCTGGTATTCACAAACAGAAATGGGCAGTGTAGATTGTTCTTCACACCTAAGTTTTCAGCCCATTGGGCCCCAACTCCAAGCTTTGATATCTACCAGCCCTTCTCCTTGATGAGCTCTGAACATCCATTTTTACCTCATGGCCTATGAGTTGCCTGGAAGATCCACTCAGCTTCCTAGTTGCCACTTCCAAAAGCATCATTAGCCTTAGGGAGACACTGACTTTACTTGTTGATTTCACATCTCTAACCTTCCATCCCCTTTGCATCTTAGTCTTGGAATTCCTTGAGACCTTGAAAACACACCAATAGCTTCAAAGGATTTTTTTTTTTGTCTTTGGTTATTTAAAAAATTCTTTTTTGGCTTTTCTGGTTGTTCTCAGAAAAGAATTGGTTAAAGACAATTCAGTGTCCATCCATGAGATACACTTTTAATGGAAAAAAAAGAGCACAGGCATAATTCATTTAGGAAAATTTCCCAAACAGCTGGATGGAGGGATTTCAACAACTGCCTATGTAGTTCTGGTGTGGCTGGCCCACGTGGGGCACATTCAAGAAGTGGTGGCCAGAAGAGGATAACTCAAGCTTCCTCAGGAGGGCACAGTTCTTTTTTGACCATATGACCAATTCCTCTTTCAGCTCTTCTCCATCAGTGGGGGCAGAGGCTGGTCCTTGCTTACCTCCTCTGCTCCTTCTGCACAATGTCAACCAAATTCTCACCTCTTTTGGTTTGAATAATGTGTGTATCTGATTTCCTCATTAGCACCAAGTGCAGAGGACTTTCTTACTTACATTAAATCTTAGAACTTCCTGGCCTTGTACTTGGCACATAGTAAGTACTTGATAAATACTAAACTGATGAATATTTCAGAGAAAGGAAGAATCCAAGTCAGCTAAGGGTCCCAGGAAGGGCTGCTTGGAGGAGAACTTGCCTCAGACAAACAGAATGGAAGAGAAAACACATTCCAGACCCAGAAAGGGAATACGCTGAGGAACTGAGGCAGGCAAACTCATTTCTATTAGTGAAAAAGCCTGGCAATGAATATAAAAGTGCTTTTGGTGCTTTTTTTTTAAAAAAAAAAGATGAAATCCCTGAACCCACACTCAATAGGTTGAATATTCCTTCTATCTGGGGCCATAAGTTTCTCAAATGTTAATGAGTCCTTCCAGCACTGATCAAGGGGAGAGAGACCCCTATGGGTTTATAAAATATGCAGATGACTGGTTTTTAACGAATGCAAAATGTCAAACAAAAGCAGCATCACAGGCCAGTTACTCATGCATAGTAAAGTTCCCAGGGAAAAAGGAGCAAATAAATAGGGGAAAAATACCTTGGCTGGAACGGTTCCTAATAGGCAATGGACAATTGGGAACAGCAGGGGTATGCAGGGACACGGGAGCAAATAGCAAATACATTTGGAAGATATCAGTGAGACTGAGATCAAGGCAGAATCAAATGGCCCCCTGGCTTTTGTTTTTATTAGGGCATGGAGACCAAGGTTAGCTCTCCCCAACATAAGTGTACAAGGAGAAGCTTTTGTTTGTTTGTTATATGGGTGACTGGGAGAGATGATGAAAGAGGAAGTTTTTTTAGGTATATGTAGAGCAAGAAGAAAGCAATTCTAGAAAGGGTAGTATTTAA
Source organism: Galemys pyrenaicus (assembly GCA_019455555.1). Lineage (NCBI taxonomy): Eukaryota > Metazoa > Chordata > Mammalia > Eulipotyphla > Talpidae > Galemys > Galemys pyrenaicus. The sequence continues at coordinate 1,809,842 of JAGFMF010011810.1, forward strand.
ATGGGATTCTTAACTGTCCCATTTTGAGCTAAAAGTCACTAATTTGAACCTTGCTTTTCTTTTATATGGACAGGATGAAACTTAACCGAGAACCTTATATTCTCATGATGACAAATTTAGACTTCTCACAATATTTCCAAATGAGGCCCTATGTATACAAGGTCACTCTATTTGTATGTGTACAATAGATGTCTCTATGAAAGAGAATAATTTGTCTCATGTAAACAGTTTTTATAACCTTATTTCAGTGTGCCTTCACTTTTAATAAATCCAGAACTCAAGCCCTGATGTATCCTTGTCTTCTAGACCTGCTTTCTGTTTGGGGGTGCAGGCACATGTTCTCAGAAGCTCTGGGAGGGCACTCAACCCCGTTATCTCCCTACCACCCTCTCACACCTGCTTAATGATGCTTGAGTCCCTTTGTTGGGAGCACTTTCTTTTCATACTGGGAAATAAACCTTAAGCTGCAAATTCTCAGGGAGTGATGCCCCAACACCTCACATTTGCTTTAGCTCACAATGTTAGAATTTCCATGCAAATAGTAAAGAAAAGGATCCAAAAACTCAAGCAAGTGAACATGCAGATTAGTTTGGTAAGCCTACCATCACAACATAGCCACTTCGACCGGCCTAGTGGCTTAGAACAATGGAAATTTATTGTCTGATCTGCTACAAAGATATTGGTAGGACTGGGCCCCATGTGAAGGTATTTGGGAATACCTTATTAAAAATGAAGGCCACACGTATCCTGAATTGGGGCAGTCACTGTGGTTTAGGCATCGCTTGACATAGAAAGGGGGATTTACAGGAAGGAATTAGATGGGTGACTTGGAACCTTAATCCACCTGTCGATGGTTTTCAACACTACTCAATGCCCTCTGCACTCAGTTGTTACCCTTATGTAAGTACTTGCCTTTCTAGAAGGCTCTGTTTTGCTTCCTATGGGAAGTCATCTTTCCTCTGAGACATTCCTCCCATGTCAGGGAATTGGTGAAATGAATATGAGCAGAAAACAAATCCAAGAGTCCAGCACCCATAGCCTGTCTGGTCTTACAGAAGCCAAGGTCTGCCCAGATTTTCTCTCCTGGTCACACTGCATCCTGTCCATCAACCACATTCATTTCTTAGTGCAACCACATTGATTTCTTCTGCTTCATGTTTGAGCATCTGAACTTGAGCTGATCAGAGGCTTGAGAGATGCCCAATTACTGTGGATACAACTTCTGAGCAGAGGGTCAGCACTAGGAGTGCTGAGGTCTAGGAGGGAGGCGCCTTGCCTTCCCAGAGCCAGTCACTAGGATTTCATACTAGGAGATACACTCAGGACACTGTGACCCCAGTCTTGGCCTGTGCCCCTGTGTAAATCCAACTTCACAATTGCCCAACAAACATTATCAGAGATAGAAATGGACTGAAAGTTTGAGTCAGTTTCACTGAGGAGTTTAATGGGAACTGAGGAGAAGGTTGCTCATCCAACCTTGGAAACTTGAGCTTTGGAAGTCTGTACTTGGTCTTGGTGCACACTTTCTAAAGAAGGAAGGATTGAAAGAGCAGCATCTTGCATAATGTGATCAGGGCAAGATGGTGATGGGCAATTCAACAACAAAAGAGTGGAATGTGATCTTGGCCCTGAGGAGAAGATGGGTGAATGGAGAAATGAGAAAGAAACCATGCTCAAATGTCATTAGTGTTTTCACAGTGATAAAACAACAACAACAACAAACTTTTAAAATAAATGAGGTGCTACTAAATAAATGAATCACTTGAAAATGTACATGTGGGATAGCTGAGATAAATTAAAAAACAGATTAAAGTAACATCTGTATATTAGCATTGTCATAAAATGGAACGGTAATGGGGGGAGTGTGCAAGGTATTATAAAACAATAATCAGAAACATTATGTCAATTATTGAAAACCACATCACTGATTGAGAGGTATTACTTAGTCTCTGATTTTTTCTGTAGCAGTTTTCTCCCTAGCTGATTCTCTAAGAAGGGCCTATTTAACTCCTGATCGACGCCCTTGTGTTCTACTACAATATAACCTTCAGGTATGCCACATGTTTAATTGATGCTTATTGTCACCAATAAGGACTGGTTGTTCTTACTGATCGATAATAGTGGGTCATATGATGTGACAGTTACATGCTTTCTCCCTGCCACAGAACAGTTGAACACTCCCAGTCAATATGACTAAAATCACTGGGAGATTTTTTGGAGTCCTAATGATAGTCATCAACTTCACACCTGTTAAACCAATTTTTTCTTTAACTTTTAACCTACCTCCCATCTGCTGCTATGGAAGGTAGGTTAAAGCTGTGTTCCCACATAAGAGATGAGGAGACTCTACCCATGGGATTATGTGATGGCCCAGTCACATGGCAAGAAGTTTATAGGTTCCACAGCAGAAACCAGGTCCAGCCCCTCCCCACCCCCTCGAACCTCTTTCCTTTAGTCCGTCTTGGTCCCCGCCAGTCCACCCTTCCCCTGGGCCTCGCCCTCTTCAGTCTAGGCCCCTGGCCTGCAACTTCACACTCACCATGGACTCCTTCTACTGGCCTCAGCTCTTAGACTTTATATATTATTATTAAGCAGAGATTACAACATTGCCTATTGGGTTTTCAGTGTAATACGACCACTGTAACATTGAAGTGTAGAGAGTTAAGATATCTATATGGTTGTATAGATATATGCATTATATATACAATAATGAATTACATGTATTAATTTAATGTCAAAAATGTTTACTTCATAGACTGTGAAAGTTAGTAATTAATATTATAATCCCTAAGACAAGCACTTAAAAAGAACACAAGATATGATAAGAACAAAAATGGAGGGCTAAAAATATTTTTTAAATCCAGAAGATGTTCAAAAAGGCAGAAGAAAAGAACAGAAAGCAGAGAGGAAAACAAATAATAGACTGATTTCAATAATTAAGTTAAATGTAAATGGTCTAGATGGAGCAATAAAAATGTTTCTAGTCATCATCAGATTGGATAAACATGAAAACACCACTAAATAATGTCTAAAAGTAAGAATTTTAAATAAAATGACATAAGTAAATAAAATAACAAAGTCTAGAAATATGGAATTTTCAAACATTGCTGATGGTATGGGAAAGAGTACATACACTTTGACAGTTTGTCATGTGAATAAGTACTTTTCATATGAACCAACTCTTAGCTATTTATCCAACAGAAATAAAAACTTTGGTTCATATCCACACTGTATGTAAATATTGATAGTGACCTTAGTCACTGAAAGCAAACCTGAGGTCCTTAGGGAATGAACAAAGAAATTGTGGAATATACTAGAATGCTACTCCACAAAAAAAGGGGATAAATTACTGAAAGAAATGTCAGCATAGATAAATATTGAATTATACCAGGCAAAGGAAAGCAGACTTAAAAGATACTTATATGGCATTCTGGAAAAACAACCTATAGAGACAAAGAAGGTCAAACTGGTTGCCAAGTGGGGATGGTGAGGGAGGAGAGAAGGCAGGTGAATAGAGGAAATGTTGGCTCCTAAGGGTATTTTTGGAAATGTGATGACCTGTTATGTCCTTGATTGTAGTTATCTAACTCTTGGCATTTATAAAAGCTCATACAACCATATGTCAAAAAAAGTGAAATTTATGTAAGGTAAAAAAATACAATGTTTAAAATAAATAAGGTATATAGAATAATATCCAACAATGCGAAAATATACAAAATCAAAAAACACTTTTTAAAAAATGCATGGAAAATCAGTGCTCAAATGTAAATGTTTATGGTAAATCTCTTTTTGAAGCTGTTTCTAGTCATTAATTTTGTAGTTCATGACTAGTTGGCAATGTTATTAGAAGAACGGTTTCTCCAGGAAAGGGGACATTGAAGAGATGAGTTTCAGTAAGCTCAGAGGAGAAGCAAGGCAGTCTTATTTAAGGTAGGCCCTGGATATTTTTGAGGCTCCTGAAGCTCTAGTATTTCACATATTATTCCCCTCTAAACTTTGGGTTATTTTTTCTTTTCTATTTAAGGATGTATCAAAAACCTAAGAACCCCAATTTTTGTTGTTAATTCAAATAGCATTCCAAAAACTTAGGTATTATTACCCGCAATTCCCAGGTACTAAGCTGAAGTCAGAAGACTAAGTGACAGAGTTAAGACTCAAAGTTAATACAGGCTAATCTTTGATAAAAACCTAGTCTGCTAATGCTAAAGTGTACGTAGTTAGAACAGACCAGAACAATATGAACAATTGAGAATTCTTTTGTTTGTTTACTTGTTGATCTAAGAGCTGCATGAACAGAGTGGAACGTCCAGCTTCAGCAAAGAGGTGGGTAGAGACTGTGAGAGAGAAACCAGACAGAGCGACACCACTTGGCATTCCCAGCATCATGCGGGATCATTCAGCCTTGGGCAGGCAGATGTGAAGAATGAAATGAAAACCCAAGGGACAAGTCACTCTCATTACACGATGTCCTTCCTAATCTCCCCCTATCCTAGGCCCTTCGTTCCTACTAAGACATAGGTGAGGATTAGTGAAGATTGCAGAATTTCATTCCCTGTGATGGTCTAGTGGTGATGTCATATGACATCTCTGAACTAAATCGTGCTCATTAGAAACATCTAAAACACAGGTATTCAGTCTCCAAAAGACCCAAGTGGTCTACAACTGATAAGCCTCTCAGGTCCCTCATTCACTATCTCATTTATTTAGTCAGTCAGTGATTTAGCTGACTCGCCAGCAGGTTATTAAGTGCCAACAATGGGCCATACTCAACCCAGAGGACCACGGAAACCAGGGTGCACTGCTACTGTTGGAGGGAATCCACCAGCATGAAAAGCTGATAACTTAATAGTTTATCATCTGCCTCCCTGCTTATTAATAAATTGGGTATTTCTTGAGAAGGAATCCTAATTCTTACCTACCTCACAGATACACCATAAGGATCAATTAGCTGATGTTCATCTGAGACAGACTGGAGACAAAAATGGAAAATGAGAAGCTCTATAAATGATCCTTTCTCCATTATCATTGTTATTATCATCACCATCATCATCATCATTATTTCTGCTGAGTTACTGCTTCATCAAACTATTCCTACCCTTTCAGTCAAGAGAGAATAAGTCTGAACAGAGCCCGGAAATTAAGGAATTAGGAGAGACATGCAAGGAGAGAGCTTTCCTTGGTTAACCATCAAGTTACCCCTTACCCTTTACCTTCCTGCTACTGAATCTACTTGATGCTGAAGGAGGCTTACCATGAAAGTAAAATTTGAAACTCACCCCCTTTCTTATAGTCCAGTCTCCACTGTAACCCCAAATCTCCAGCACCTTCATTGTTGCTGTCTTTTCTCCTATGTCTTTTAAATTCCCACCATCCCAGTTATTCATAAAATTTTCCATCAAAGCAGAGGCCGCAGTTACAATGTCTTTAGAGGCTGCAGCTGCAATGGTCAAGGATTAAATAAGCCCCTGAGGTCCTCTGCTTTGTTGGCACAAGTATCAGCCCCAGACCAGAAAGATGCTGAGGAAGAGGCTTGACTCAGAGTACAGTGAAAAGCTGTTGCCAAAAGCTGAGGGAAGGGGTTGTTTAAGGAGGGGGCTTCCCAAGGTACCAGGACGGTGGTCCAACTGGGAATATGAGCTGTGTGGTGAAGTGAGGATGGTCACCCTCAGGAGGGAGCACAGGAAGAATGTCCCCTTCCTCCTTTTTCTCTGGACAGTCACATCCCATGACATTCACACTCACAATGCCTCACGAGGTGCAGGAGAAGACACAGTCCAATCCTGTTGCTGGGACACACCAGCCAAGAGTCTGGGGTTCCCAAGACTCTCCTCTTCCAAGAAACCCCTCCCAACCTGATTTCTCCTTCTTCTCCACACTTGTAATTATTCATTCAAGGACTATCTTTCCTCAAGTCAGTAAACGCCATCAGGCAGATGTCTATTTGACTTATATATTCCTCATGCTTAAGGGAGGAAGTTCTCTACATGAATATATGTGAGGAATACATGTGTGTGAGTTTGCATGTGTGTGTGTAAATGGGTGTGACTATACATGTACCATCATCTTTCAAGTGTCCATACCTTGTCTCCCCTCCTGGAAAGCACAGAGCCTGTCTTCTCCCTCCTTTATCCCCCACCCCTACATTAGAGTATTTTGTTCAGAGTGAGCATTTATACTATATTTTATGGCAATTTGTTGATTCCAAAAGAATTTACAAAAAAAGTAATAATCATACCTATGTTGATCTGGCTCTATTTAATTTCAAGTGCCTTTGCATGAGTGGAAATTAATTGTTCATTTTTAGCACATTACACATTTCAAAGCACTTTTAAATGCACATTCGTTAGTACATACATTAAGTTGGTAGGCATTTTTGTTTCTTGTAGGGAAATTGAAAGATGATGCACTTAGTAAAGAGGGACATTTTTACAAGTTGAAATTGTGGAGGCCCACCACTCCTTCTAATGGGGTGCGAGAGAAAGAATGAGATAGAAGTCAAATGCTGTCACTGACTGGCTAGCTCCTCAAATATGTTCTACAAACTCTACTTCAGATTCCTCAGCTAAAAAAGCAACACAATAATAACTCATTCCTAAGGCTAGTGGCAAGAATTACGGAGAAAATCTGGACTGTGTCTAGCACTTAGAAAGTCAAGGATATGTCAGTTCCTTTTCCTTATCTCTCTTTTCACTTTACTGGGAGGACGTCATAGGATAGCCAGGATTTAAAACTGTTCTGCATCATGAAAGAGGATCCAGACATGGGTCTAGTGTAATTCCTCTGGTTTCCAGAGTCTTCTACCCTAATTTCTACCTTGGGAAAGTTAACAAGCCAGGCCACCCTTTGTAGTCCTTCTCCAGCTCACACTCTTACTTCCTTCTCCCATTTGAAACTCTTGAAAAACAAACATTCCATCTCTATTTATACTTTTCCAAAACACCTCTTGTGAAATGCAAAGTTTTAATAACAGGGAAATGATCACTTGGTGGATTCCAGAGCAGTAAAAGCTAGGTAGGAAGTTGCACAGACACCAAAGTATGGGCCCCATTGGAGGTTTACAGTGAGGAAATGAAATCTTTAATAATAATAAAAAAAAAGCAGGAAATGTAAACCAGGTTTCCCCTTCCCTTCCTTCTCTAGCAGAAATTAAACAATGTTTACACACCATGTAGTCTTCAGTAGAAGATGCTAATGATATTCCCAATGCCCTCTTCATCTGATCAAACTTTATTGTCTGTGTCAGGCTGTCAATTAAGACAAAATTCTCTTCTCATACAAACTTCCCAAGTCACTGGAAAGGTTAATTGAATCATGCATGGGCCACACTCTGGTGGACAGGAGGCTTTAGGATTCTTTCAGACTTCTGGATAAGTTGAGTGCAAAAATTTTAAAATAGCACCATTACTAAGCAGACAAAGTGGAAGGTCCTGGAAGGGGAGATGCGAGCAGAGCCAGTCTCCCTACCTGTGACTCTTGCCCTCATGTTCAGTTTTTCCAGCCTCCCCCTTTCCAAGTTCTCAGGAGCTTCCTCCATTTCTGCTTCTATGCAATGCCTGGTGCTGAAAGTGACATAAGTTGACTGAGACAAGACCATTCTGGGGGTTGGACATGATTCAGATGGCCTGTCCTGGCCCATTCCCCAAAGGAGTCCTTTCACCAAAGACCTGCTGCTTCTAAGCATTTCCATGAGATGAATGGCAGGCTGCTCAGAGGGTCATCTTGAAGAGATTGTGTTTATGTGATCCTGGGCCTGACTCAGGGTAGAAATGATAACCCAGATACAGAATAAATTTTAGCTTTGAGGCCTTACTGAATGAGTAACTAGATCATAAAATTATGGGGAGATGCCTGGAGATCTAATTACTTATATGTCTTACTTATTACAGTCCCTTTAGAGTACAGACGAGGACACTGGAGTCAGAGAGGAAGTAGGATCTTCTCAAGAGCACAAGAATATGGGGTAGGAGAAACTCTTGTAGAATCCTGGCCTCCTGAGTGAGGGGAATCCCATGGACTAGAATGGAATTAGTTGTACAAACCTGTTTGTAAATATGCTCTATGCTCTTTCACCTCAGGGACATCCATGTATGCACAAGTACTGAATGTACTTAAAATAACTTTATAAACTTATTAAAATCATAATTCAGAGGATCCTAGGGCTTTCATTTGATAACATTCTTAATCCCTAATATTATCTTTTAAAATAATTTGCTTTTCTGATTTTGTTCAGAGTATTGCTTCCCATTATTTTTCCTAAGTAGATAAAACATATTGGCTAACATGATAACTATTAAAAGTTTAGATGAATCCTAAATTACAGCTGCTTTCAATAAAATAGCCCAGAGTAGACTTTATTCTAGAGTATAATGAAAAGATTATGGTAGAAGTCCTGATGTAGAAGTCACATTACAGGTTCAGATTCAGACTCAGAATTTCCAAGATGGATGCTCCTTAAAGGCCACCTTACATAACTTAAACCCAGTACAGTTCCTGGACCGCAATGTACAGTTGGTAAATAAGTATCAACAAAATTGGATGGATGGGTGGATGGATGGATGGATGGATGGATGGGATCTCCAGCCCCTACTTTGTAAGAGTCAACCACAGCCAACTGGTCCTTTACTCTTCAAGTTGAGATTACTATCTGGTGAACTCACTGGGACTGCTTGTCAGCTCTGTTAGAACATCCTTCCTTACATATAACCCAAGTCTTTCAGTGGTTTACAATATCTATAGGACTTGGGTCTATTTTGAAGGATAATACAGTGTTAGTTTCTCTCTCTCCCATATGACAACCCATCATTTTAAAACAAAATTTGCCAAATAAATCCAAATTCTCTTTTCTCTAAGTGAAATAGTCCATTTCCTTCAACCATTTAGCTAGTGACTTATCTACCTAATAAGACCATATTAAATACTAAATTAGAAGTACCTGATGTGTAGTAAGCACTCAGTAAATAATACATATTATTACTGTTATGAAGTTCTGATACCCAACTATACCAATATTTCAAAATAAGCTTAATCACTTACTTTCTTTTTAAAAATTAATTAAATTTATTTGTTTAAGTATATTCGACATCATTTGTATTCCCCAGGGAGTTCCCACCACCATTCCACCCGTGCACCATCACCTCAGTCTCTTGTGCTCTTTCTGCCCTCATCCTATTCTTTGCCCTCCCTTCCATCCCCTCCCCAACCCCCATGGTCCCTTTGGTTTATCTTTGACCTTTTGGTCTTATTGAGTTTTGTTTTTTTATTGCTTTTGGTTGTAATTGCCCTTTTCCTTGAACTCCTCCTCCTCCTCCTCCTCCTCCTCCTCCTCTTCCTCCTCCTCCTCCTCCTCCTCCTCCTCCTTCTTCTTCTTCTTCTTCTTTTGTTGTTGTAGCTGTTGCTCTTCATATTCCTCCTAATAGTGAAACCATCCGATATTTTTCTCTTGCCTTTCACTGAGTATAATTCCTTCTAGCTCCATCCATGTTTCTAGGAATGTCCCTAGTTTTTCATTTTTGATCACTGAATAGTATTCTATTGCACTCCACACAATGGACAAGGGTCTGATCACAAAGATATACAAAGAACTCATAAGACTCAAGAAAAATAAAGTAAAAAACCCAATCAAAAAATGGGCAGAACTTAAAGACACTTCTCCAAAGAGGATATACACATGGCTAACAGGCACATAAGAAATGGTCAACATCTCTCATAATCAGGGAAATGCAAATTAAGACCACAATGAAGTATCATCTTACACCAGTAAGAATGGCACACGTCAAAAAAACCAACAACAACAAATGCTGGGAAGAATGTGGGGAAAAAAGAACCCTAGTACACTGCTGGTGGGAATGCAAGCTAATCCAACCATTATGAAAGGCCATATAGAGGTTCCTCAGTCTACTAGAAATGGAACTACCATATGATCTGGCAATCCTGCTCCTAGGAATCTATAAGACACAAAAACACCGATCCAAAAGAGCACCTGTACTCCTATGTTTATTGCAGCATTATTTGTAATTAGTAAGACCTGAAAACCACCCAAATGCCCAAAAGTAGATGACTGGATCACAAAGATGTGGTACATATACTTACTTTCTTTTGCATGAGGCTTACTTACTGAACAGGACAGTCTGAGCTGAATGGAGCATAAAGACCATAGCTGGACACAAGAGGGATGGTGACACTCACTTAGATCAGTTCAGGATTACTTGTAGAGAAGAGGGACATTGATCCACTAAATAGTATTCTATATATAGGGTGAGACCTAAATTTGAACTGCAAGTTTTAAAAAGCTTGGTGAGTAAACTTTGGCATCTCTTACCAAACTCAAACTAGTCCTTGGGGTAGAAATCACTAGTTGTTCATAAATATCCATTCTCCCTGTCTTCTACTCAGGCACATGAATGATTACATTTCCTAGACTTATTTGCAATAGGTATGGACACTTTTTCTTCAGCAATTGTTTTTGTTCTTTGTCATTAATACTCTTAGTGCCATCTTACTCTTCACAATTTGAACCTTCGACTTACTCTGATCTTAGTGCATAAGCATGAATCCTGCAGCAGTTCAGTCCAGTAGATTAGGTACTTTGATTCCATAGCATGGAGGAGGAATGGCTAGACTTATCTCAGCATGAACACAGGTCAAGAAGAACTTAGGAAAGACGGGAGTGGCAATTGCTTGCTGACTCCAAGAACTTGAAAACCAAAAGGGAGACTAACATGAATTGAGTATACTGAGTATTCACAATGTGTGGAATGACCACATAATTTATCCTGCAATCTGAACACTTGAGAATGAAGGGGGGGGGGCTATTAAGGAAAACAATTGAAAATCAAGATTCTCCCAAATATACCAAAATGTGTCAGCTCCCTAAAAATGTGCCAGGCATTGTGCTAGCTTCTTAGAATATTTTATTTAATTGTTGTAGAGACCACATTAATGTAAAAGTAAATATCATTATTCTTATTTTGCACCTGGGAAAATTAGGTTCATGAGAGGTTAATTAGCTAACCCCTCAAATCACACTGCACTTGGTGAACAGGAGAGCTGGGACTCAGAGTAAGCCTCTGATTGTGAGGCTCCTAACCTCAACATTGACCTCTCTGCCATCAAGCCTTCAGGACTTCTCCCCAAGTGAACCTCTTTTGTTTCATTCTCTTCTTAAAGAAGCACTAATAGAAATTTTTAGGCATACAGAAAGTTTTAGAGTGATCATGAAGGCCCATATACCACCACCCTGCTTAGAAAATAAAACATGAAAAATACATTTTCAGTTTCCTGTGCATCATTTCCCAATCGACCTACCTCCCCAAAGAAGCAGGAACTGTTCTGAACTTGGCTTTATAATATCCATGTAAACCTGTACACTAACAATGCATTTGGATATGTCCCTAAAAGGTTCATAGTCCATCTTTGCAGGTGTTTTTGACTTAGATAAATAGTAGTGTGCTATACCTAGTCTCCTGCAACTCTTTCCTCACTCAGCAGTGGAGAAACACTGGCCTAACTACATTTAGGGTTGTATAGTATTCCACTCTGTGAAAATACAACAATTTATGAATTCTTTTCCCTCTTGGGGAATGGAGTAGTTACAATACAGAATTTCACATTACAAAGAGTGTTCCTAGGAATTTGCCCTCATGAACAACTGGTAGTAGATTCTAAAGAGTATAAACACAGCATAGGACCACTGGCTGACTCTAAGTGTTTGCTTATTTCCCTCTTTATTAGATGTTACCAGATTTTTCTTCAAAGTGGCTTTGGCAAGTTATTCTTTTAGTTACAATATATATAGATAGAGATTGTTTCTTATTTTCTACAAACTTTGTGGTTTTTTTATACTTCTTTTTGTATGTGATAATATCTTGAATACTATTTTAAAATAATACTAACTGTGATGATGCATTTCCTCCTAACCATTTCATATATTGCCCCTCCTAGAGAGATTGCATTTCATTATTGAGTAAGATTGCATAGGATAAAGAGTATTAACTTGGGAGCCACACTGAATTGTATTAAATTCCAATTATTATTAACATCAAATGGAACAATAAGGAGATATTAAGAATAACAGCCAGTACATTCAACTTGGGTGAAATGTACAAATTACTTGAAAGACACAAAGGACAAAAAATGACTAAAGAAGAAATAGAAAACCTAAAGTGTCCTTTTTCTAGTAAAAAGATTGAATTAATAATAATAATAACAATAAATTTCCTACAAAGAAAATGCCAGAAAAAATAATACCAAGTCTCCATAAACTTTTTCAGAAACTAAGGAGGTAAGCATACTTCCCAAGTCAGGAAAGCATCCCTGACTTGAAAGCCAAAGACATTACATGATAAGAAAGCCACAGACTGTATCTCATGGATGCAACTATAAAAATCCTGTATAAATTATTATTAAATTGCATACACTAACATATCAAAGAAGGGTAATATACATGGCCAAGTGGGATTTATACCAGAAATGTAAGCTTGGTTTAGTAGTCAAAAATCAATGAATGTAATACATCATATTAACAGAATAAAGGAATACCACATGATTGTTTGAATAGATGCAGAAAAAAGCACTTGACTGAAGTTAACAGCCATTCATGATGTTTTAAAAAATTGTCAACAAACTAGAAATGGAAATGAAGCTCCTTAATCTGATAAAGGATATCTATGAACTTATATTTGTCATTATACTTATTAGTGAAATAGTAAAATGCTTTTCTCCTAATTTTGAAAATATCACAAGTACATCTATTCTCATTACTCCTATCCAACATTGTATTGGAGTTTTCAGTTAATGCAGTAAAGCAAGAAAATAAAATAAAGGCTTACAGATTAGAAATTAATAAGCAAAAACATCTTTATTTGCAGAGAATTTAGTCAAGTACTCAGAAAATTCTGAGAAATCTCTGAAAAAAACTGTAAATATCCACAGAAAAACTTGTACATAAATGTTCATAAATAATTATTTTCATAATTGCCAGAAACTGGGGAAATATAAATGTCCATTAACAGGCAAATGGTTAAAAATATATTCAACAACAACAAAACAAATAAATACTGATAACATTTTAAAACATATTGATTGGAAAAGCCAGATATCAAGAAGTATATATGTATGATTTCACTTTGAAAGTGATAAACAACACAAATGTAATCAACGGTGAAGCAAACAGATCAGTGTTTTTCTGTGAATGGAATGGGAATTGATTGGTTAGGGGTATGTGGACTCCTTTGGGAATTATGAAAATGTTCCATGTTTGATAGTAGTGGCAGATACATGGATGTATCTGTTTGTCAAAACTCACCACATATACACTTTGAGTGTGCATATTTTATTGTCTGCAAATTATTTCTCAGTAAAATTTACTTTAATACCTCCACCCTCATTATTTACTGAGTGGCCTAAACCAGCTAGTTGATTCCTTGGAGCCTCAATTTTATAGAATTGCAATAGTATTTACTTTGCAGATTTGCTCTGATAATCTTTGTAAGTTCTATAATAATTTAATCATTTCACTTAGGACAGTGAGAGCAAGCACTTAAGAACTAAAATTATTATTAATTGATAAGTGAGGATACAAAGAGATTACTCTAATGGTAGAATTGTAGGCACCACAACAAGTGGAATTTTTTTTCTAAATCAGGAGTCATCTTTCCTAATTGATATAAACTAATCCTGGTCCTGAAATTTAAATATGACCTTATATTTCAAAGCAATTTTATTTCACTTGACACCTAAAACTACCTTTTGAAGTATATAGATCATGAATTGTATTACTCTTTATTTATTTATTTTTTATTAAAATATTTTAAAATTTACATATACTTGCCATTAATTGTAATCCCCATGTATTCCCCATCACCATCTCACCAGTGCACCATCACCTCAGTCCCTCGTGTTCCCATCTTCCCTCAACCCTTCCCCTCCCCTCCCCACCAGGTGTCCTCTTGAGAGCAGCAAAGTAAAGGAACTTGCCCAAAGACACACAATTCCATGGAGCCAAAAACCCAATGATTGACAACAGCTTAATATATTATCCAGATAGACAGGGAAAGATGGGGAAGGGAATTCTCTTTTTGCAAAACATTAGCTCATCACTCTGTTTGAAACACTATGATAGAGATGACATGTCATGCCCAAAGTCACAGAGAAAATTAGTGGCAGAATGAGACATCTCCTGAACCTGAGTGTGGAATGTTCTTCCTGCATCCTGTCTCATTAGGAAATGGGAAATAGTGGTGGCCCCAGTATTTGCTCTTGACCTTCAACAAGGTTGAGCAGCACAAGAAGCCCTCCTCCTGTGTACTTTTTCCTTGTCTTATCTAGGTGGTACGGTCAGTCCTCTGTCTCCCTTGCATGCTCCAGTCAGGACAACAGCTAGGGACAATGAAGGTCAGTGGCCTTGTGGCTCAGCTACCCTGGTTGGGAAGGATGCCCCACTCCTGGCTGCCAGGGAGCAGGAGGGCCCGAGTAATTAATTTCTATGCATATCATTGCCAGGATCACTTACTGATCCGAGGAAGGGAATTAGAGATGTCACCCCGTAAATTGAGTCAGAGCCTTCACCTCAGTGCCTGGCTGGCAATTTTACACGGTGCCTGACACAGTAACAAACACAGGGTACAAAAAGGCAGCAAATCCCCTGGGTGATGGACGGGGGGAATTGGCCCAATAAATTGTTCCCTGTAAAAAGCCATGTTTCCCTCATTAAAAGGCAGTGAATTCTCTATTGCTTTTCATTAGCTCTGGCCTTGCTAGACATGAGGTGTAATTGACAGTGTGGTTACAGGAGGTGGGCCCCGAGGTGAGGAAGACAAAGAAGCTGAAAAGAGATTCTTATTTATTAAGGTGGAGGTGACAGGCAGCTGCTTAATAAGTTTTTGGCATGGGGGTTGCGGATGGGAGAAGAATGTGATCCTCTGAGGGTTGCTCCAAGGGCATTACACCCAGAAGAGTGGGGAGCTAGCCAGGCCTGGGGGAGAAGATGGGGCCTCCCCACAGGGTACATGTGTGCCTGGAGCCAAGGGTGGATGGTAGTGACCCAGGGATGTCACTTCCACCCATTTTGGGGACTCATGAGCACTGGACTCGGGTAGAAAGATCTGGGCTCTGGCCTGTCTCTGTCACTGACTATGTCAGGAAGCCATCTTGGAGAAGTTACTACTTCTGACCACATTTCAGTTTCTCCATCTGAAAATGGGAACGATGGGATCAAGTGAAAGTTCCTCTCAGAGAAAGCACTTGAGGAAGTTTGGAATACTGTAGATCCAACTCCTAGGATTTTTTTTCATAGTATAAACATGGACCTGAGAATCTGTTTCATAATTGCATGGGTTACAATCTGCTCATCTCATTGTGATGTCCACATTGTCCAAGATTTGGCCTCTAGGGGGCTTCACGGGGCCTCCTGTGTCTTGTGTCTTCACTCCTGCAGCTCTTCTTTATCTTGCAGCACCATCAGTGCTCCAGACTCACCTTTCACATCTTACGCTTTCATATTCCAGCTCAGGCTCCTTTCCATGGAGCAAAAAGCGAAACACCAAATAGGAGCTACCCTCACTGTTCAGTAAGGTGCAAACCACATATATAGCTCAGAGCCTCACAAACTACGAGGGTCTAAAAAGACCAGTCTACAGGCAAAGTTCTGCAGATTTGTTCAGACCTCCCTCCCAGCTTATGTTGACCTCGTGAATTCCTTGTAGATGACAAACTTCTCCCTTTGTCTCTTTACCTTGTCTTCTGTCTGTGTCTAAATAGCTCCTTTTCATAAAAATTTCCATTCATATTGGATGAGCGCCCTCCCCCACTAAGGACCTCATTTTAATTTGATTACCTTCAATACTCCCAAAAAAGTTCATATTCACAAATTAGGACTCTCACATCTTTGGGGGTGGGGGGATGGTACAGTTCAACCCCAAACACCCTATGTATTCCTGCTTGTTTGAAAGATCTTCCTGAGTTTCTGCAAGGTTTCAGATGTTGTGCAGGATATGGGGGATGTGAAATGCATGATCTGGAGACACATGGTTGCAGGCAGCACCAGAGAGTAAGTGACTCTATCAGCAGAGTGAACCTCTGTTGCACCAGGAGAGGATATTTCACAGGAGGAAGTAACTCTTTGGTGGAGTCTTGAAGTTCAAGTTGGCAGTAGATTGACAAATATTTAGAGTGGGTAGACCAGGCTGGATTAGGGGAAGATTAGGGCCACCAACTGTCCTGATTTGCTCATGACCAAGAGGATTCCTGGGATAAGGGGTTTTCAGGGCTAAAGTGAAGAAAGTGCCAACCAAGTCAGGAAGATTTGGCAACTCCAGGCAGGGAAGACGCCTAACATCCACAAGCAGAGACAGTCGATCAGAATGAAATCAAAGCTAAGATACAGTAAAGTTCAAGTGAAGGCTCTGCAGGGTTGGGGGGAACAGAGTGGTGTTGGCTGGACTGTGTCTTGGGAAGACTTTGAAGAAAGTAGAGCTTAAGCTGGGCCTTTGAGTGTGTGCGGATTGGACAAGGGTGCAAGAAGGCCCCACAGAGTGGAAGAAGCAGGAGCAAAATACACAGGAGAGAGTCATTTCTGTAGGAAGTTCAGATAAAGGAGGAGGTATGATCCCTGTTCCTTCACTTGGAAACTCATGGAAGAAAGACAGAACCATGCCCATGTGCAGACACTGTATGGAAGGCAAATGGTCAAGTCAGGCCAGCCAGCAGGGTCCCTGGGAAACCAGGCATGCTGGGCCAGTGGGAAGAGTAGTTCAAATGCTTCCAGAGTCCTCTGGGGAAAGCTCTGCTCAGATCCTATGAAATACTGGGAACCACATTCCAAGATTCTGAGGAGACTGGGGTACCCAAGGCTAAGAATTTTGTGGAAACTGGGGAAGCCCCTTTCTTCCCTCCCTACTCCTATTTGCTGCATTCATCCTTCCTGCCACACACCCAGTAATTACCAGCTGCCCATTCTGCTCTGGACCAGGTACTGGAAACCAGGAACAACAGTGAGTGAGTAGAAGCTGCAGTCCAAAGAGATGAGACAGACATTCATTAACGGCTTTGATAAATGGACATGAAAACACAACTCGGAGCAGCGCCATAAATACACGATGGAATACTACTCAGCAATCAGAAATGAAAAACTAGACTCATTCATGGGAACATGGATGGATCTGGAGGGGATTATGATTAGCGAAGCCAGTCAGAAGGCAAAAGAAAAATACCAGATGGTTCCTCCCTTAGGAGGAACATAAGGGAACCAAAGGAGGATCAAGGAAAGGAATAAGAACAATAATAA
>JAGFMF010011810.1:1827254-1911624 GCA_019455555.1 Galemys pyrenaicus
GATGGTGCACTGGTGAGATGGTGATGGGGAATACATGGGGATTACAATTAATGGCAAGTATATGTAAATTTTAAAATATTTTAATAAAAAAAAAATCAAGGAAAAAAAAAATGAGTTCCTGAGAGCACAGTGACAGGCCGTGAACCGGAAGGCAGGAAACAGGGGCAGGTTCTGCCCTAGTGCAGTAAAGTAGAGGAGCTCAGCCAATGAAAAAAACAAAGACTGAATCTGAGAATTGGAAAGGCGTTAGCAGGTACAGGGTGGTAACGGCCACATCTTGTTTGTCCAGAAAAAGAATTTTAGCAGGCACAGCCTAAGGATTCTTGAGACAAAATACCTGATAAATCATCAGACTTTTTCCTAAACAATTTGAACCTGCTCCCACTTGGCTACTCGATAATTGAGGAACTTAAATTGGACCACAGGCCATTTTCCTCCTCCTTTCCCACCTCTTCTTCTTTCTCCAGGGCACTCAAGGAAGCCCAGCCCAGATGCTTGGCACTCCATGCCTTGTTGTCCTCAGAAGAAATACTGGCAAAATGGGAGCCTTAAAATTAAATAGCATGATGTGTCCAATAATTAATTTGATTTTATATCCATTGTTTATTTAATATGAGTCTAAAACTATACTAAGAAGGCGGAACTGCGCAGCATAGCATGAAAATGAGCTGGAAGCTTTCCAAGTGGAGTCCAGGAATTAGCAAGTTGGTCAGATGTGCAGGGTGCATCCAAGTAAGCTATAATCAAGAAGCCACACATCTGAAGTCTCCTCCATCAGGGAGATGACCAAAAGCCTTTGATTTCCTGATCCCCAAACTTTAGATGGCCTGGGGCCACCTGCCTTGTCAATTGAGTTAATATCAACTCTTGCCACTCAAAAAGGCTGTGCTGGGTATCCCTGAGCCACAGGTGGAGAAAATGTGCTGCTCCCCCAAGATCATTAATTTCAGTGTCAACTTGACTGGGTCATGGGTGCCCAGATGTCTGACTAAATATTATTCTGGGTGTGTCACTAAGGATGTTTTCAGAAGAGATTAGCATTTCAAATTAAGTGGAGTCTTTTAGCCTCCCCAAAGTGGGTGGGCCTGGCCTAATCGGTCGAAGATCTGACTAGCACAAAAATGTGGAAGAAGCAGGGATTCATGCTGATTCTGCCTGACTGAGCTGAGACAAGTGTCTTCTAAGCTCAGCATCCCTGGTTCTCAGGTCTTCAGGCTTGGACTGGAGTCTACGCCATCAGCTGTCCAGGTTTGGGGTCTTCACGCTATACACTGGTTTTCCTGGGTCTCCAGTTTTCAGATCATGGCAGATGGTGGGCCAGACTTCTCAGCCTCTGTAATGGCATGGGCCTTGTCCCTATGATAAATATCATTCTACTGGTATTGCTTTACTGGAAAGCTCTAACTGCTAACTGTCCCCCCCATCCACTCACCCCCAGCCATTCCCACCCAGCTGTTATTTACTTCAGATTGCCTGCTGTTACCTGGCAGGAAGACCTTAAAAAAAATCCCTTTGGCTCTGGTCTCTGGCCCTCTGAAGGAAAGTTGGGCATGAAGTAGAGCCACCTCAATTACAGAATTTTGGTGCCTGTTGTCTGCTGTTTTGTTCTCACTTAGTTTCTGTTGCTTTCCTGAATTTGATATCTTAGGAGTTTCCTAATAACCTCTCACTGCCTCTCCAGTGAGAGAACTGGCTGCCTCTCCAGTGCCACCAGGACTTCCTGGGAGCCTGTCCACAGGCCCAGGCTTGACTCAGAGCTACTCCATCCCCCTCGGATGTTTCATAACTACCTATGACTCCTCGGCCCTTGATGCCCAATTTACCACATGGCCCCTTGGACATGTGACCTGGAGTGGCTGCCTGGACTTGGACCCAGTCCCACTCACTGAACCTAAAGGCTGGGCATCATAGGAAAGGGGCAGAAGGGGTCAGGCAAATCTAGGAACAAAAGAGCAAAATCAAAGTACAAATCAAGATAATGGCTGCTATTGTCAGCCTCCCCATATCTCTCACTCATGTCTCTTCCAAGTATCTCTCTCTGCATATCTCTCCTCTGTTTCTCTCCTTCCATGTCCCCTGAGTCCCTGGTGCAAATCCAAAGTTGAGAAGAAAGTGAGCCCTTTTCCTTCACTTGTCTTCTTCCATGTCTCTCCTCTATGTGTCTCTTCTCTCCCTGTGTTTTCTCCTTCTGAACACATCTTCCTTCATGTTAAATAGCTTTACCTGCTGCTCAGCTCTTCCCCTCACTGGGGCAGAGAATAAAGACCTCCTTTTTCTATAGAGATGCCTCTTTTACCTAAGGAGACCAGCTACCCATCCAAGGTGAGCCTTGTGCTGGTCCCCGGAAGACCTATGATGCTGAATCACAGCTTTTTCCTGAGGCTATGTCCCATTTAGTGCCCCAGTTTTGGTAACTGGGCCCTTCTTGTTCTCCCGAGTCTTAGCCCTGATAACTGCCCAGGTAACTTAGCTTCCTAGTCCTTGGGCCCTGCCTTGGCCCCAATAACCCTAAGTTGGGGCATGGACACAGCTAAGCATTCAGGGCCTGACCATTTGCCCACAGGGATCCTTCCTGCTAATGCCTTTTGCTGCATTTCCTGTTGTTCAATTCTCATACAAATCAGATCCAACACCTCCCTTCCAGCTGGGCTGCCTTGGTGCAGACTATTCTATTAGTGCTCTTCACTAGACTTTCCTCTGCTTGGCTGCAACTCCTGTTGATTCCCAAATCCGAGTCCCTCCCAGGGAGGCGCATGCCTCAACATCACCAGGATCTACTCAATCTAGACCGCTAATGACTCACATCTACAACATCAATTAGTAAGGCCACAATGTTGAATTAAACCTTGGAAAACATCGCAGCACAGATTTGGTCAGTTGTTAAGATGAGGTCACATGTTAAAGTGTCTGAGTGCAAAAAGAATTAAGAGAAGGAAAGGAGAAGGCAGTGTGAGTTGGATCAGGCAGATGTGACTTCAAAAATCTTTGCATCTTCACTTAATTGGAGACAGGGAACTTAGCCTATATTTTTTCACACCTAGAAATAAGACTAATATTATTGACTAATATAAGGATGTAAAACTAAAGGAATTGTCACACAAATTGATTTATTCATTAATTCATCCATCATTTAAATATTCGTTGAGTATGTTCGATGTCTCAGGGAAGGTTTGGGACACTGGGGATATAAAGATGAATAAGACAGGGGGAGGCAGACACTCAAACAAAATGATTTGTGTTTAGTGTAATGATAAATATGCAAGGAGTGTAGTAGGAGCAACAGGAGTGGAGCAGTGGAGAAGAGATGAGACAGAAAGACTTCCTGGAGGTCAGGATAGTGAGTCTGGAGAGGGGGGAGGCATATAGAAAAGCTTCCTGGACAGAAGGAACAGCATGAGCAGAGGCAGGCAGTAGAGGAAATCTGGAGATAGATGGAGCAGAGAGAGAGAGAGAGAAAGAGAAAGTGAGGGAGGGAAGGAGAGAGAGGAAAGGAAGGAAAGAGAAGAGGGAAGGGAGGGGGAGGGAGGGAGAGAGAAGAGGTGAGGGAGAAAGGGAGGGAAGAAGAGAGAGGGAGGGAGGGAGAAAGAGGAGGGGAGGGAGAGAGAGGAGGGAGAGCAAGAGGGAGAGGGAAAATTCAAGGACATGGAAGAATTAGAAATGGGTCAGAGTTCTTAGAGTTCAAGGAAGACAGTTACATGAGATCAACACAGATATCATCCCACATTTAGAAGCTAGGAATTCACTTACCTGTAGGAAATGGGAAATCACTTGATAGTTCCAGCAGAGGAGTGATGTGGTCAGATTTAGTGTTAGAAACCTCGCTGGGCCAAGAGGGTAGAAGGCTGGATTGGTGCAGAGCAAGCAGGAGACTGGAGCCTAACCCAGCAGGAATCCATAGGAGGACCTGAGACTGTGAGCACGAGTAAGGTGAAGGCCTGTGGACATGTGAATAAGTCAGATGATAACATGGAAGGACAAAGGCATGGAGAATGCAGAGAAGAGTGCATCAGTCATTTGGGACATGTGAAAAAATTAACTTGACTGGAACTGGAGTGCCAGAGCAGAGAAAAATCTTTAAAGGAGCAAGAGAGGAGGGGGTGGATGGGGGGAAGAAATATTACCTTCAAAGAATGAGAGTAAGTGATTTACAGTTGACTGAGAGCCAACTTCCTGACAGAAATCATGGAAGCCAAAAGACAGGGAACAATATATTCACAGTTATAAGGAAAACAACTGCCAACATAAAATTCCTACAATGAATGTATCCTTCAAAAGCAAGATGGAAAGGCTTCCTACTTCCTGGTGAGATCCAGTAGCTTGAGGCAGACCAGCTTTCCTGCCAAGCACAAGTAGAAGGGCCAGAGAAGGAGACAAGACATTCATCTGAAGACAGTGGAGATTTGCAGAGGAAACGAGGACCGGAGGGGGTAAGATTCTGAAGACGAAGGCAATGTAGGGAGGTGAGCTGACTTTACACCAAGGAAGGGCAACTAGTGGGGGGCCAGAGGATCCTGAAGAGCTTTGGGAGAAATTCTAGGGGCTCCTGATCTCATGATCTCTCATTCTCTCAGACTTATTTCTCTAACCAAGGTTCCTGCTTACACTAGCTCTGCAGAACAGATGGACTAAGCAATCATTCTTGTCTGTTGCCCTCTAGGATGCTGTGACACTGCAGCCCAGGTTAAGACAAGGACTGGGTTCTGCCCTCTGTCCTGTCTACAGTCCCTGGAACCCAGTGGGCAACTTTAGTCCTGGGAAGCCTTAAGGGTAACAGAGCTATTTCAGATGAATGAGAGAGTATTGGTTAGAGGCATGACTAGGAGAAAAGGTGAATGGTTGACTGCAGAATTAGGTCACATGTGGGTCATTTCTTAGAAGCCATGATTGAGAGAAATGCAAAGATCAGAAACCCTAACTCTTATGCCCAGGCTAGCTTCTCACGGCTTCCTTTGTAAGTGTGAAGGTTTTCATACTGCTTCTTTATTATTCTGTTCTTTATGCCTGGATTATCCTTCCAATATACTCCTCTCTAGTTATCATTAGTTCTCCTACAAGCCCATAAGGTCACTATTTCCTACATGGAGCATTTCCTCTTCAACACTCTGGGGTATTTAACATTGCTCATGGCCCCTATGCATGGTTTGCACTCAAACCCTTCATGGATAGCTCTCAGCTTACTCTACCAAACTGTACTGTCCATGAGGGTAGGAACAAGCCCAAATCTAGGGTTCTGCACAGAATACCATCTGATATGTTAGTCTTGGAATGGGGAGAGAGATATAAACTACAGTGTTCTCAAGAGACAAATTATCTCAAGGCCCAAGGTCAAAACAAACTTGCCATACCTGAAGGTAGATACCTTGTTTTCTCTTTCATCTCAAAAATATCAACTTACTTACTCTCTAGCATCTTACAGAAAATGAATGTATATTTATAAATGATCTATTATATTTTTTCCTTTTACTTCTTTCCTTTTTTTTAATGCCAGTTTCAACCCAACAACAACAAAAAAATGGATAAAGGAGCTAAATAGACTCTTCTCCAAAGAAGACATAAAAATAGGTACCTGAAAAATGTTCAACATCACCTATCAGAGAGATACAAATCAATACCACAATGAGGTACCAACTTGCTCTAGTAAGAATGGCCCATATCAAAAAATCCAGAAACAAAAAATGCTGGTGAGGTTGTAGAAAAAAAGGAACCCTTATATTGTACAATACTATTAGGAAGGCAGACTGATCCAGCTCCTGTAGAAAAAGTATGGAAGTTTTTCAAAATACTAAAAATAGATATGCTATATGATCTAGTAATTCCACTTCTTGGTATTTATCAAAATACTAATTCAAAAGGATATATGCACACTAATGTTCATTGCAGCACTATTTACAATAGCTAAGTTATGGAGGCAACCTAAGAGTCAATGAAAGCTGATCAAAAAAAAAAACACACACACATACACAACAAAACAAAACAAAAATAAACAGACAACTTATAAATCAGAGCTATTTTATAGGGGAGGCAGGGAGAGGGATCAAAATGAGGGCAGGAAGAGCACAAGGGATCAAGATGATAGTGCATGGGTGAATTGGTGGTGGAAATTCTACTGGAACTACACCTAATGTCAAATATATAGTAACAAAAACATTTTTTAAAAAGACATGAATCATATACATGATGTGAATCATATACATGATGGAATACTACTTAGCTATAAAAAAGATGACCTCCTGCCATTTGTGACAACATGAATGGAAGTGGAGGAATAGAATGTTAAATGAAATAAGCCAGAGGGAGAAAGAGAAATACTGGATGATTTCATTCATACATGGAATATAGAGGAAAAGAAACAAAGGAGCTAACAGAACTAAACCAAAACAAAGCCTAGAAATGGCTGCAGAATTTAGGCCACTAGAGAGGGAGGAGGATGGTAGAAACAAAATGGAGGAGGGACCAAAGTTAGATTATAAAAGGATATGGATGGTCTGGGGGGGCTGGGGTGTGGTGATGTACTCCTGAGGTTGTGAAAACCCATTCCTCTAAATCATATACAGTGATGTGTCTCAAACAAACAAACCAAACATCAGTCTCAGAGAGGACCTGGATCTTGATATTGACTTTTGGGTCATGAACCCTTTTAATAATCCCTCTCTCCAAAAACTGGACTTCCCCTATATTCCAAAGAAATTGGCAGGCAATTTTTGGAGGTTCATAGACCACACCTACCTCCAAATTATATCACCCCTGCCGCGACAGGAATGGGGTTTGACATCAAAGATTGACTCCCATGAGTGAAGATACATGAGGACACAGATATTCCCCTGCAAAGACAGTTCATTTCCAGTTTATTTAACTGATATAGAAGCTGATCAACAATTTATAATCTTGAAAAAATCACCAGACTTCAGTTGGCAAATTGCAAAAAGAGAAAATTAATTATATGGTTAAGACAAAAAGAAATTTCTACTTAATTCCATGAATGATTAATTTAAGATCAGCAAAGTCAATGCCATATCCCCTATCCCCACAGAGAAATCCAATACTGAACCCAACAAGAGTAGCACTGTCAGTTGGCCTGCACTCTCCCCCTCTCTAGCCTTAGGTTCCTTGGGGTCAGGAGCTGGTAGAACCACCTCTTTCTTATTATCTGTTGCCAGGTAGGTTGAAGAATGGCCTCCAAAGATATCCAGATCCTAAATCCTAATCCCTAAATGGCAAAATAGATGTCATTAAGGGTGATTACTTCAGTGATTCAAACAACACAAATATCATTATCATAAAGTTCTGAAGATCCCAAGTTCAACATAGATCTCCCCAGGTGAGATCAGAGTGTTTTGGGCTCAGTTCCTTCTGGAAGTCCTAGTGGATATTTGTATCCTTCCCCCCTCCAACTTCCTTTCTAGCTTCTGAGGCCTCCAGATTTCCTTGACTTGTGGCCCCAACCTTCAGAGAGTGATTTTGGCTGAGTTCTCATGCTGCTATCTCTCTGATACTCTCTTCCAATTCCCTCTTCCATTTTTAAGATCCTTGTGATCACATTCAGCCCAAAGGAATAATGCAGGGTAATCTCCTTACATTAAAGTCATACAATTAGTAATCTCAATTCCCCTATGCCATATAATCTAATATATCCATAGGTCCTGGGAATTCAAATATAGACGTTAGGAGGGAATGGAGAAGTTGTACACTATTTTGCCTGCCAAAGAAGGGATAATACGGAGAACATTCTGGGTATGATGGAAATGTGTGAGTCAACATCTGGAAGAAAAAACACATGATGTGGGTTTGAGGGACAGTGATGGGACCCATGAACAAAGAAACTAAGGGTCCAGACAGTATTGAGAGGATAAGACTCAGGAAATAGTTTGGAACCAGATGGTGGACAGCAGGTTTTGAATATTGGGATGGCAAGAGCTTTGTTCTTTAAACAAGAGGGAGTCCAGGTGCTTTGGGAATATAATTTAATAGTCACCAGGATGTGGTGAAAGGCAGGACCACAAAGAGATTTGAGCATTAGTTTCTTTGACTTTATTTCCATCATGGCACTGGAAAATGAGGCGAAGAGGTGATCCTGGGAATAATATGGCCTTCTGTGGGACAAATGCAGGCTTCACATGAAAAAAACAGCAGGACACTAAAAACAGAGGGAAGAGAGGAGGAAGAGGAGGGTGGAGAAGAGGGCATTTAACCCATTCATAACCTGATCCCACCTTTTAATTCCCATTGAATAGGCCTGATTCCGTTTTGATGGAAAACACACCCAGTGCATGGTTCAGAAGGCTATAGAATTGAGAGCTATTAAATACTAAAAAGACAAGGTGAGAAACAATTTGCAAAATCTCCTCTTTTTATAGACTGCAGCGATTGAGAAAAATTGAGTAAATTCCCCAGCTGCCTCGACTGCAGTCTGTTTCAAGATTCCATCAATTTTTTACGGTACAATCAATATTTATGAATCCCCAAAGAAATGTCGCAAAGAGAAACCCAGCGCAACATTTTCTCAGTGGTTTGCAGAGATGTAACAGGGGGACCTAAATAACTTTTAAAATAATCTCAATGACAATCAAAGACTCTTCCATAGCCAATATGGTTTAATGTCAGTGTTTATATTAACATTGTTCTTGTGAAGGGTGGGGGAAGGGAAGGCAAAATGGCTGGAGTTTAATCTGCTCAAAAGATGACACAGGCTATAATAAGTATGCTGTAATATGGTACTTAAAAATTCAAACGAAGTGCTATATTAAAAAGTCCCTGGATTTTTTTTAATGCATTAAAATATCCTCCATTGGTTAAGCAATGGATTTTTTCAGTCAGCTGGAAAAAAAAGATTTCTGGGGGAAAAAAAAAAAACAGACAAACAAATCCACATTGCTTTAATGGCTACTTTAGGTTTAATATCTAAACTTATTTAAATAACTCTGAGCCCTCCTGCTGAGAAATATTGAAACTAATGGATTCCTTTGTGCGTAATCTCCATTTAAATGTAGAGTTTAATTTCCCTTTCGGCTAAACCTGTGTGAAACTAGTCTTGAAATGTCCCTCTAAAAAAAAGAAAACCCCATATAGAATATTTAGGGGAATTTCTTTATTTTATTTAAAATTGGTTTTGGGCATTAAACCTAAGTAGTCAGCCACTGATGAGCCCACACACCCCCTAAATATATACCTGAGCCTGAGGTGGGTGCTGGGAGCCTATTGGCACCCATGGGTGCAGGCACCCAGGTGCATGATAAAACTAGCCTGGTGGTGTGCAGATCTGGCAGTACCTGTGGGGTACGCATCTAGGGACACCTGGCAGGTCTCCTTCTCACCCCCATATGGTACACATCCTTCCCAGAAAAGTCCAGAAATGCCAGTGCTAGGCACTCCATCTCTGAGCCTTTGATTTCTGGTCCATGCAAATGACCTTGGCAGGGCCACATGTCCTGTGTGGCTGAGAACCATTTTGTGTGTATGAATATGCATGGAGTCCTATGATGTCAGAATGCAAAGTAAGACCTGGAAATTGATCACTCTGCCCTTTTATTTGTCCAGAAATGAAGCCAAGGCCCAGAGAGGACTAAATCACTGGCCAGTGGCAGAGGTGGGACAAAAGCCCAGATATCCTGATTCCTAGACCATAATGCTCCCTATACCACAGGCCTAGTCTACACCAGCAGACTCTTGATGCCTTGTATATGCAGGCATCAATTCAGGTGCTTTTTCATCTCTGCTTAACAGAGAATTTAAACCACACATATCAACACACCTGAAATGGAGCGAATGGGCTAAATCATAAGTTCTCTGTATTAAAGAGCAGAACTTCTTAAAAGTACCACTTCAGCCACGCAGGCATGGGGATAGCAGGGATGTCATCAAAGGATTGCTCTAGCTGTCTTCTCTCAATTGTGTAGATAAAACTCAGGTTCTAAAGCTTCAATTTGTATATAACCCTTCTCATAACACCTCACTGCGTAAAACCAGCCATACCAGGAAGTACCTGCCTAATAAGCTTCATGGGCAATGACATGAAACAATCACTGAAAGGTTAGAGCCAGAGGGAGATGGAGGCCTCTGACCCAACGTCTCTGATGGAGAAGAGACTGTGACAATCTTTGAGGGAGGAGTTCTGGGTCCTGGTCCCAATTCTTTCTCATAACAGCAAGGTGAGCTGGGCAAGCCCAACATCCCCCTGCATATCACTTACCCCATCTTTAAAATGGAGCTGGTGATAATAAAACTTAGTAAGTCAAAAGCAGGACCCTGGACATGATGGTCTGGGGGAGTCTCAGGTAATAGGATTTGATTATATTCCATTATATAATGGAAGCAAGCTGAAGACAAAGATAGAATTTTGTATGAGTAGACACACGTGCACCAGCTCTGAGGTTAAGATCCAGTCACACACTGGCTTATAAAAGGTGACCTAGGAAATGTGAAAGTCAAGCAAGAACCACAGCCCAAGGTGGTCCGTCAGGATAGAGCCGTGTGCCTGGTCTGTCTCCCTGTCTCACCAAGAACACTTATAGGGCAACCTCATATGTCAAATGGCTTGGTGGTGTAATCTAAGGAATGCTCTGAAAATTTTATTCCCAGCAGCTTGTATTAGAGATCATGATGTCCAGCCACTCCTATTCATGACAACTCTGAAAACTTCAGCCCAAATGCAGAATTATTACTCATGGGAGATCTTGTTATTAGCCATTAACACTTTAGCTAGAATCAATTCTTCTGTCATCTAACCTTAAAGATTGCAGGAAATTGTACCAGAAGAGGAGAGAGACAGGCCTCAGCTGCCATCTAGGAATGAAAGGGTCAGTCTGGATGACAGCTGGGGTCAATGGGCAGAGAACTCAGTGGGGTGGTGGGGGAACCTGAAAATAGCAGCTTACTTCAGAGTGTTTTGGGGGCTGGAGTTGGCACCATCAGTGCCAATTGACCTTGTTCAGCTCTGATGCTCAGGACTGTGAGTAGAAACAGAAGAAATAGTTTCTGCTTTCAAAGAGCTTATAGGCCAGCTGGGGAGACAAGATCTTACTCTGAACCAGAAGGACACAGAGACACAGAACAGATGGAGACTTAAAGGAGAAATTGATTGGCAGATGGGAGAGGCTTCCTCAAGGAGACAGTGGAAAGGACCACCAGAACTATTTGAACAGAGGTGGGCAAAGGGTAAGCAAGGGAAGCAATGAGAGGACACAGAGCTCAAGGGCATAGCCTGTATGACACCGTTGTCCCAAAGGCTCATTTCAAGAGGGGCCAACACTTAGACTCTCCCATGGGAAACCTTCCTGCCTACCCCAAACCACAGGACAGCTCAGTCCTAACTCATGCGCTGCTCTCTCAACACAGAAGCCCAGCGGCTGGGGCAAAGCCTACTGAAAGCTGTCAGAACATGCTCCATCCAGGAGTTTTCACTGTTGAGGTCACAGTAAGAGCCTGATGAAGGCTATGCACTGACCCTCTCACATAAAAACATGTACACATCAGACACACACACCATTTCACGAGGTTCAAAGACCCATTGGGCCAACGCTTGAACCCTAGTTAGTCTAATCCTTTCATTTTCCACAAAAGAAGACCTGAGTCAAAAAGTGACATGCCCAAGATCACACTCTATTAAGCTGGGAGCAGAACTCAGTTTCTACTTTCTTCATGTGCAGTGACCCTTGACAATTTTTACAGACTCATTTGTATCATTACACATCTCTTCATTTTTGTATTGATACATTACCCCAAAACTTGAAACAATAAGTGGTTATTTAACTCTTGAGTACACAGGTCCAAGATTTCAGTACAATGTTTAGATGATTCTTCTGGACTCTATTCTTCTGCTTACACATCTGGGGGCCAGCTGGTTGGTGGCTGATCCATACTGACCTCCACTAGAATGATTTGCATGACTCAGCTCTGCTCCCTGTGCCTGTCCTCCACTGGGCTAAGCAGGGCACATTAGTAGATGACAGAGGCTCAGGACAGCAAGTCCAAAGCCCACTCCAGCACCACAATTGTTAACACCTCATTGGCCAAAGCCACCTGTTTGGGCCCAGTGTCGAGGTGAGCAATTCATTTGTCCCTGATAAGGGAGCCCCACAGCTTTGGAAGAGAGGGCTTAGCTACAGGGTAGGGGGAAACACTGGAACATCACTGAAATCTCAGGGCTTGTATCTGTCAATTATACTATGCATTGCCCAAAAATCAGTGCTATATCATATTCCTCTCTGTAACCTAGCATGGCGTCTGGTACTGAGAAAGTATGTTGCTTGCTGGATCAGGTGATGAGTGAGCTCAACAATAATGACCCATTCTTAATTAAGAGACATTCCAGCAGGTAAGCACTGGTCCCATATATTGGAAAGTGATACCCCCAGCAGGGATTCTAATTCTGTCAGATCCACAAGGACAATGAACTATTCAGCCTTTGTGTGCCCTGAGTGTTCTGTGTTATGGGCATCCACTGAACTGCAAGCGGAGCAAGACTGAGTTTCTGTATGTCAGTCTTTCCATGGAGCCAACTCAGTAGGCAATGAGTTATCAAGGGCCTTGACCTTAGAAGAGAGGGGACCAACTGACCTAGATAAGTTTAAGAAGATAAGTTTAACTATGGTATCCTCTCCCTGTGTGGTTCTGTAACCTTTTCATGGTGCTGTCGATCCTCTCCTCTCATACAGCGTGTCTCTGCTGTATCCTCTCTAAAAAACTCCCCCATTGCAACATGCTGTTTAGCCCATTCCTAGCTAGTTCTCTTAGATCCAAAATCTAAGAGCTGTTTCTTTCCTACAGAACTGCTAATTGGTCTCAGTGTTAGGTGGTAGGCAAGCAATCTGATTAAACAGCATTTGCAAATGACCTCAAAATTATTTTTGCAACTTGGGAACTTTATATTTGCCCTGCCCAACCTCCACCTACCACACCATGCACATGCCCAGGAACATACATGTACATGCACACACTTCCCAGATTTCCCCACCTCTGCTCCTGCTGCTTCTGGAACCCCTGTAGACAAAGACTTTCCTCTTATTGCTTCACTGTTATAAGAAGAATTGGCTTCTTATCTGATCCGCCCAGTGACCCTCTGGCTTTCCCCAGAGAGGGCTAGAAATTTTCCAGGCCAGGCTAAAGGAGGGACTTTACCCTACTACATACATGATATCTTTAGCAAGGTGGCCCATCAACCAGCTCCCCACAAAATAAGATGCTAGAAGGACTCTTTTTTTTTTAATTAAAATATTTTAAAATTTACATATACTTGCCATTAATTGTAATCCCCATGTATTCCCCATCACTATCTCACCAGTGTACCATCACCTCAGTGACTCTTACTACACAATTTGTTGGTTGAATCACCCCAGCTCCCCTGGCCATAGCAAATTGGTCCAGGACATGAACAGCCTGAAGCAACAACAAATGGCCCAGCCTCCCCTTAAGGCAGCCCAGCTTAACTTCTTTCAGGAAGAGGTAATTCACTCTGAATGCAGCACATTGGCCCATGCAAATCCTCTCTTTGAAAGGATCAGATGTCCACCTCTCTGAGAAGACTAACTACAGATGCTCTAGTCAGATGGCATCCTTGGCGTCCAAAGAAAAAATTGATCATAGAGTTTGTGGTTGTTTTCCTGAGTGGTACTGAACTCCTTTTTCATTTCTATACAAAGCATAATGGGCCTCTTGGTCTTAGGAGAATTTTGTATTTGGAGAACTTGATGGCTAATGAGGACAGATCTTGATCAAGAACACCAAAAGCACACATCCCTCCACTACTAGCCCAGTGGAAACCTGGGCTACCTGCCATAAAAGAGGGGAGGGTCACAAGTACTGTTTCCAGCCTAGGTCATGCCCACCCACAGGTGATTCCAAAAATGCTCCTTTGGACTGTTGTTGATTTTTCAAAAACCATTCATTTTACTGATGCTGCGGACTCACCATTGGCTCTTGGAGTTCAATAAAAGTATTAAACTTGGTTTGCTTTTTATGTAATTACAACATCAAATTCTTCTCTTTTATATTCTGCCTTTCCAGTCTATTGACCACAGTGCCTCGTCATTGCCCATAACACAGAACACTCAGGGCACACAGAATGAGGCTGAGTAGTTCATTGTCCTTGTCGATCTGGCCCAGAATTAGAATCCCTGCTGGGGGTATCACTTTCCAATATATGGGACCTGTGTTCACGCTGCTGGAATGTCTCTTAATTAAGAATCTTTTTTTTTTGGTCTTATGCATAAATTAATCAAGGTAATTATTGTAGCATTATTATTATTACATTGTACTTATAGAGCACTTACCTCCAAGGTGCTCAAAGTCGTTTATAGATTTTTTTAATCTAATGAACTTGAGTAGCCTCTAGGCAAGATGGAGAGCAGAGCAGGGATTATTAGAGCCACTTTGTAGTCGGAGAAAATGGGTCAGGCCAAAAGTAGGGGTGGTTTCAGGTTGCTGCAAAATAACTCACTCAAGTTTGCTTATCTGCTCACATCCAAGTTCTCTGCTGTCACTGGAGGTGTGGATGGTGGGAGGGGACTGTCTCTGGGCAGGGAGTAAGAGATCCTTCTCCACCTCCTGGAGCTCTATTCAGGTAGCAACTCTGGGGCCAAAAAAACACTTTCAGTGGGTGTTAGTCTTAGAAACAAACCATAAAATTCCTTTTTCCTTCTCTTCTGCCCCTATTGTCCACCTGCCCTTAAGTTTTACTAATTCCAAAACCAATTGCTATCTTGTGGAGTTGGAAGCCAAGGGTCTAAGGAAAGAGGAAGAAAAATTTATCAGCACACATCATCAGCACTGCCCAATTCTGACCCTCACTCACATGGGCATGGCGCTGTGTGTCTCCCTCTGATGCTTCAACTTCCTTGGGAGCAACAGAACCTGGAGAGGGGCACAAAACAGATCCCAGAGTGATGGAGGAAACCCAAATGCTGATAGCTATGGGGAGAGCATGGCAGATGAAGAGAGGGAAGGAGAGGGGAAGCAAGAGGAGGGACAGGGAGGAGAGGGTTGGGGAAGGAAGTGTTCTGTCCATTCTAATGTCACTGGTGGGGCAGGAGACAGCAGCACTGTATAAGAGCCTTGGGCTAAAGTGCCTGTACTTAGTACTAAAGAATGTAGCTGCTGGCAGTGACCTGGAGAATGTTGACTCTAAGCACCACACAGAAATAATCACAGCAACAATAATATCAAGGTGGCCACCATGTAGGTCTGTTTCTAGGCACGTATATAAGAATTGCTGGGCATCTTCAGCCATCAACAAGAACATTGCTGTAACTCAACAGACCCTGGGGTCACTCACCAACCTATAAGCAAACCATAGAGCTTGCAGGGGAAACAAGTGTAACTGAGGGTAGAAAAGGTAAAGAATATCTAGCGGTACATTCAGTAACTGGAATCTCTGCCTCCAGGAGACCCTCGTCCATTTCATCAAGCAGACGCAATGTCCAGCACAGGACTTCCCTCAGGCTCTCTGCTTGCCTTGGTCCAATTTCCCCTTAACACTCAATTCACACATTCTGCATTCATTTCACAATGGCTTTTTATAGTTAGGGTCTTTACCTTAAAGATCAGGTGCTATTCTGGGCTCTAAGGATAGAGCAGTGACAAATCGATAACAAAAATGCTTATGTCACAGGTAGGCAGAGACAGAGGAGAAACAACAAAGAAAGAGCAACTTATCCAGCAGGTTAGAAGTTGAGAGTGCCATGGATAGATGTGAATGCAGAGGGAGGGAGAAGAAGGGGAGAGGGGCATTCTGATAGCAGAGGCCCAATTGTAGCCAGGGTGCTCGGAGTGAGGACCTGAGGAGACGGGAGTAAACCGTGCAGATTGGTGGGAGAAGATTATTCCAAGTAAGGTGAACAGAAAGAAAGAAACTAGAGCCGAGAATGGTTGACCCCTTCAAAACACAAAAAATTGCAAATGCTGGGAAAGACTTGGAGAAACTGGGAATTGGTGGGAATGTAAAACAGTACAACTATGGAAAATAGTCTGGCCAAAAAAACAAAAAAGTCTGGTTTGTGCCCCTCTCATCAGAAAGTGAATATACAATCGCCATTTATCTTGGCAATTCTACTCATAAGACTATGCCTGGAGGTGGGCCTCCCTGGTGACGCAGTGGGTTGAGTGCTACACTGCGAAGCATCTGCAGTCCAGCAGGGCTAGTTTGATCCTTGGCCAGGGAGGGGAACCACATGGCACAGCAGACCTCTCCTGTCTTGCCTGCTGCTCCCCTCAGCAGTGTAATTCAGTAGATCTCCCTGTTCTGCTCCCCACTCTGTCTCTGGTGAATCTGCTCACTTCCTGCACCTCTGACCTGTACCCTAGCTCTTGGATGAATAAATAAATAAATCTTTTTTTAAAAAAGAAAAGAATATACCTGAAGGAAATGAAAGCAGGGTTGTGAAGATTCTTGTGTGTCAAGGTTTATTCACAATAACCCAAATGTGTCCATCAATAGATGAATGTATAACAAAGAAGTACTATTCACCAGACCTCTGTCAGGATTTTGGTTTGGACTCTGGGCTGAAAGTCCCTCAGTGGGGAGGGAGCGGTGCTGGGGCAGGGTGACGTGATCTGACCATCTGCTTATGGGCTTCTCTGTAAAGAGCAAAAGAGAAAGAGGGACAAGGATGGAAGCAGAGGGATAATGAAGAATAGGCTGTTATACTATTCTGGGCAAGCGAAGACAATGGCTTGGAGGCAGCAGTGGTAACAAGAAGAAGTAGCATTCTAGACGTAATTTTCAGGTAAATATACGTGTAGTTGCTGATGAATGTGGAGTATGAAAGAAAAAGCTAAGGATGAGTCAGAAGTTTCTTGACCTGCTATTGGAAGGATGGTGTTTTTTACCACTGACTGAAGAAACAGAAAAGTAGCAGGTTGGGATGAGATCATTCTCAGTGTGGAACATGGAAATGCTTAAACATGGGAGTCGAGAGATGTAGAAGTGGTGGAATTTGTCCATTTTGCATTGGAAGAGCAGTTCAGGCTAGAATTAATGTCATGAAAAATATTTAATGTACAGTTGAGACTGGCTGATGCCCTTCAGAAGCAAGCTTAGGTAGGGAAGGGGAACTTCAAAAGCTGAACCCTGAGACCCAGCATCAAGTAAAAGGAGAAGGAGGAGAGGGGAGAGCCTGCACAACAAGAAGAGAACCTGGAGTTGGGGCTGGGGGTTCTGGAAGGCAGTGAAGAAAGCAATTTTAGGAGAAAGAGTAATCCACTGTGTCTAGTGCTGCTGAGAATTTAAATAAATTCGGACTGAGGGCTAGCTATCAGAGCTAGGAAGATGGTGACTTGACCAAAATGGCCTCAGTGGTGAAGAGGGGGCAAAAAATAAGATCAATTCAATTGAGAAGAAAAATTGGAAACAACAAGTAGAAAAAAGCTTTCCAAAGAGTTCAATGAAAAGAGCCAGAGACTTGGAGTAGTTAATTAAGGAGGAATGATGGGATGAGAGGTTAAGACGACTCTTCCTCCCTTCTGGCTGAGTGAATGCCTCTCCCAAGCTCAAAGCCTTGCTTATTGTCTACCTCCCCAAACAGGCTGTCAGCCCCTTGAAGGCAGGAAAAGGATTGCACTCATCTCTGAGTCCCAGAGTTTTAGCTATTCAGCAGCTCAGCAAATGGCTGTTGACTGAAATAATAGTGACATGAGTGTATTTTGAGGAGGAAAAGTTTTACAAAGGAGTAAAAATTGGTGTGAAAAAAATGGAAAATTATTCAGCAAGTTGTCTGGATGAAGTTTTAATGAAACCCTGAACTTTAGGTCTAGACCAGATTTAGATTCTTAAGGGGAGACCTGTGATTATAATAAACCAGCTGTCTCAATTAATTCCAACCCCGTTTATCTACAGCATTTCCCTACCAGGATCAAGTACACACCAGGGCAGCCTGCAAAGCCCGTGTCACTAGGAGGGATATACCACGTATCAATAAGACACAGTTCTGCAGTTGATACCTGACGTCATCAAGCCATGGCTCATAGGCTAAATCAATGTCAGGGTTACTGGTTCTGCTTATTTTAATATTTTCTGTCATGTGTATGGAGCTTTTTAGACCATGGACATTTAGATTGAGGAGCTCACTTTGCTTTTCCTCTTTACCTTCTAGTAAAAAGCAAAAAGATTCCATACCCTACATAGAATACTAAAAGCTCTAACTCTTAATCACCTCTAGGCTAAGTGAGAGCTTGACAGTTTGCACTTAACTCTGTGCCAAGCACTGAACTAAGCCTTCGACCTGTATTAATTCATTTAACCCTCTCCACACTTTTATGAAATGAATTGTTACTGGCTTTATTTTCCAGATGAAAAATTAAAACCCATCAAAACTAGACTAATTTGTAAGGTGTCATTTATGAGGGGCCCTCTGGCTCCATCTGTGAGGGGCCCTATGGCTCCATCTGTGCCCTGAACCCCATTCTGATTCTGCCTCCTCCTCTTCTAAAAAGGCCTAGACTCAGAAAAAGGCAACAAACTTGCTTTTACTCCTATTCGGTGTGTGGTGTTCTCTTCATAAAGTCCCCCTGAATTAGAAGGGAAGAACCAGTTCTTGATTCTACCTTTGAGATAAGAAAACTATTCTTCAGAAGATTAAATGACCCTCACATGTGTGTTCTTAGATTAAGTCCTCAGTGTGCTCTATTCCTTAGCTCCCCTGCCCAGGAATTGAGAAGCACCTCACTTACCTGTGTGGACAGTAACTGCGGTCCGTTTTAGACTATGGGTCAGTGAGGACAGGCACAGACTAGAAGAGAAAAGACCCAAAGTCCAGGTACATCTCTTCCTCTAACTTCTCATAAGACTGAGAAACAGTTCTCGAAACCTACCACCTTCTCACCCTCAGTAGCAAAAAGAAGATATGGTCCTTCCTCTGTATTCTATGTGGTCACATACTATTCTAATGATCTCACACTGTCCATTTTCTACAGTGAAGAAAAACAAGACATTGTTCACCTTGTTGGGTGCTGTTCCTGGATTATGTAAGGAATGTTAAGGTTGCCATTGACCATGGCACACCAGACAGTCCCCACCCTGGGCTCATCCCATGGGCCTATCGAAGCCTCATTCTATGAGGCAGAGGGCAATGGCCCTGTTGCCTGTTCCTGGGCCTTCGGGGGTACTTGAACAAGAAGCATACTAAATGAAGAAGGGCCCTAAATCATTTTTGATGAAATGGGCTCACTGAAATCTCCTTCAGTTAGCAATCCTTATAACTCTGGAAGAAGCTTGGGATTTGTGGGGGACCCAAAGGGTCTAAAGAAATCTTAGGAACCCAAACTGTGTTCAGTACTCTAATCACTTGAAGCGAACATAATCACCACATGGTTTATCATGATTCCAACTTCTGCAGGTCAAATCGTATTGCCTGGAGTCACAGCATCAGACAGCACAAGGAAGGGGACTGGTGCTCTCCTTGCCATTGAGAGTGGGCTCCTCCACTGCTGTCCCAATGCAGGGACAGCCTACTTTCTGGACTCTGTGGAAGCTGTGGCCAAGACCTGACTTTGTGACTCCCCTAGTTCTAGGTTGTTCTCACCTCTTTTCCTGGGTGGCTTGAGCTCTAGGTACCTGCTCTCCAGCCCCACAATAGAAACTAGATCCTCAGCCTTCATGTCACTACTCCACATACATCTACAGTGGCGCTCCACTTTCTCCTCTCCCCAAAGGTGCTGCCCCAGCAGGTGGTGATCCCAGACAGGTACCAGTGCCTGCTTGTCACACCCCCTGAGATGAAAGTCTTCCTGAAGCAGCAGAATTGGCATCTGTTTCACACATGAATGTTCTTTGAAACAATGAAGAGTGGATTCACACTGAGCTGTAATGTGCTAGTTTCCTCAAAAGTTAAGAAAGTGTTTAGGGCTCCTGCCCCTCTCCACCTAGCCCAGAGTACCACACACCTTGGAGTCAAGGCCTACTGTCTGAGAGTATCCTGGCTCTCTTGGGTCTCACATGCCACCTGGCAGCAAGACCTCTTTCACTTCATAGATTCTAATTTATTGATTATCAAGAAACCTGTTAAATGATCTTCCTACAGGGGTATAAAGAGGAAAGGTACCAGTGCTCTAGGATAGGACCTAGGAAAGAGGCTCCCCCACTGACAAAGGATTTGAATTTCTGTGCATCAATAAGCAAAACCTACTTTGAGGACTTAAAGTTCATCCATTAATTCTATATAGACTTGGTTTCAGATATTTGGGGCTATGTGTACTTGGGTTTTAAAAAAGTGAAACATCACCCTAAAACTGATGCTGGACTAGTCCACATAAACCAACTACATCTAACATAGTTGATGTGATTGAAATGGATTTTTAAGAGACCAAAATGAACTGTTTGTTCCTAAGTCTAAATGCAGAGGGGGAAGAAAAGAAGATCACTTTTCAGCTCCAGAAATGAATTTTATTAAAGTTTTTAATCCCTGGGATCTCTTTAGTGCTAATTGCTTCCAAGGAGTAAATTGAACCTGTTTTTGGATTTTATTCATCTGGCACATCAAGGTAGAACTAAAACTTGGTTAACATTTCTTGGCATTAACACTTGTAATCAAGGTGCACCATGTTACCAAAACTAGCACTGCATGTTTGCCATAAATGCATGGCTAACACGACCCTGGTTTAAGATTTTCTTTCATGTCTTTCAGCATAACAGAGGGTCTGTGTCCCTAAGTTACCGAGGGAGTCAGTCTCATTACTTCAGAGTCAATGTCCTCTACTAAAAAGACTGCGGGCTGGCTGTGGCTGCCAGAGTCACACCCTGATGTCTAAATATATAAATGTGCAAAGACGTTAACTAGGACTTATTTGTGGCTTGGGAATTAAAAAAAGTAATTAACTGGTATTTTTAACGCATTTTCTCTTTACAGGATGATCTAGTTAAATGGTTCAGTTATAAGATCAGGGAATTTGGTACCTTTTGAAATAGCCCATCATAAGTGGTTCCAAAGGTACCTTAATGGGCCGGTAGCTTGCGCTTTGTCTCTTGGAGAAGCTGCAGGAGGGGGCAGAGTGACTCTAGGAGCAGGTGGAGAAAGACCAAGTGCACAGGGCACTGTCAGCACCCACCACAATCAAGTCAGATGTGGGCAATTCGCTCCCTGAGCTCAAGAATATATTAAAAATATTATTTCAGATCTACAATCCTTTTTTTCTTATTAGCAAAGCAGTAAGCACTTTTCATTATTTAAGAAATGAAAATTTCTCTAATTTCTTTAGACATCAAGCTCCAGTGTCTACATTTGTCTATTGGTCTGTCCTCATGGTTAAATTAAAGGTCATACATTTTGAGCTCTGGCCAGGTATACTGCCCCAGCCCTAAGCATTTGCTGTGTATGGAATGTGCAGATTAACTCTGCCCCACAAAAAAGATAAAACATGTGTGTCAGTCAGTCTCCAAGATGGTCCCCTCCTTCTGGCATTCACACCCTTCTGTATGACACCAGGGTCCTGTAATATATACATAATAAATATATGAAATAAATACATAACCTATATATGGTATAGTATATCTCTAGGTAACCAGTAGAATATGGCAGAAGTGATGTGGTTATAAAATGCACTACAGCTTCCACCTGGCAATCCTCTTCCTCCCTTTCCTCCTCCCTCTCCTGTCTCTCTTCCCTCTTTCCTTGCTTTTCCTTCTCCCTCCCTCTGCTAGGAAGCCCAAGGTATTCATATCCTGCAGGACCAGTAAACTCTGGGGAAACCACCCAGGCCTGCACTCTGCCTTCCAGGACTACACAAGCACATCTAGTGAAGGAAAGTAAACTCTCAACCAGAACCCTTGCTGCCAGGAAGTCTCAAAATGTAGGTTTAGGTTTACAGACTCAGAAATTCAGAAAGGCTCATTGCAAAGAGGATGGAGTCAACCCAAATGCTCATCCAATGAGTAGAATACAGGAAACATGCGGCCAGTGCTATTCAGGGTATCTCTCACTTCTAGGTGAAAAATTATAGGAAACTGGGCATGTTCAGAGGAACCCTCAAACAGGGTTAAAGATCACCACTTGACTGAGGGGTAGAGGTCCAAGGGCAGGGGCACCCTCTTTGGTATTCCAAGCTGCATGAACAAACTGAGTCTCCATATAACATGACCTCCTTCCTGTTTAATCTTTCCCCTTTGGCTGTCCAGAGGCTCTTAATAAATTCTCATCGATATATTCCAACTGGACTCACCTGGAATTAAGAGAAGATTTGTGATAACTAAATTAAGAGCAAAGTCCAAAAAGGGAAATAGGATGTGGGCTGCAGTGAGTACAGTGAAGAGAAGTGAGCCTGGTGAGAAGCAGAGAGAACACCAACCCAGATGACCCTAAACCTAACCTCAGCCTGCCTCTAACCTCAGTCTTCCCCTAACCTTTACCTTTCCCTAACCCCAGCCTTTTCCTAACCTCAGCCTGCTCCTAACCTCAGTCTGCCCCTAATCCCTGCCCCTAACCATAACCTTGCTGAAAAAAGTCAGCACAATCTATACAGAGATCCGCCTCTCCACCCATCTCACAGGACACAAACTAACTTTATAGAGAGTTGGGGTGGGGTCCTGCCTGATAGCAGGAGACCAGAGTTCTTATTTTATCCTCATCCCACTTGGGGTCTCTCTTTCCAGTGCTGGCCCCACTGCCTCACCCTTAAAGCCATTGGCTGGAGTTGCTCCTCCAGTTCCTTCCGCTTTGAAGATCCATGTATCCAAGTTCTGTGCTCATATTAGAAGAATAACATCAGGGTGTGAAGCGCTGAGACATCTGCTGGGGTGTTGAAGGGTCAGGATTCGGGCTGGAGCAGATGAGTGAGACTCTTAGGGCATAAACCATAGGAAGAGCATACTCTCACTAGGTAGTGCCACCCCTGGGCCCCTCACTCATAGCTCTCTGGCCCCAGCCTGTAATGGGATCAGAGGACACACAGGGCTGCATCTGAATAAGTGAGTCAGATCGTAGAAGACGGGACCTAGATGGAAAGGTGAAGGCAGTTCCTCTTGTCTGAACACAGCTACTCACAGCACTCTGGGAAAGGAACTGGGTACCCACTTAAGCTTGATGTGTTTAACTAATGCCATCTTTTAAATCTCCAGTCCCTGTGGAATGCCAGTGCCCTAGGAC
The DNA here is from genome assembly GCA_019455555.1 of Galemys pyrenaicus. Taxonomy (NCBI): domain Eukaryota; kingdom Metazoa; phylum Chordata; class Mammalia; order Eulipotyphla; family Talpidae; genus Galemys; species Galemys pyrenaicus. Next base: position 1,850,318 of record JAGFMF010011810.1, read on the forward strand.
TGCCCTTGCAGCTACCAGCTGAGGGCTTTGAGCAGTGGGTGGGTACAGTGTTGGGCTCTTGGGGGAAGTCCTATGGAATATAGAAATCTGAAAAGGAATTAGAAAGCCCCAAAACTAACCATAACCAGCAGTGGGGATCCAGGTCAGGTTTCCCACAACACAAGTTTCCTGAGGGACTTCCCAATCCAGGAAGAGACACAGAAGAAGGCAGATGTCACAGTTACTCGGAGAACTCCTGACCCCGCTCCACAGGCCAAGGTCTGTGGCTCCTGGGACTTCACTCTGCCCTCCCTGCACTTGGTCTCCAGGAACTAAGTCAGCCCTCTGCCCCCAGAGCACAAGCTCCCTCCCACCCCTTTGCAAACAGTCACTCATGTATACTATCAAGTAAGATAGGGGAAGGGAGAAGGGGAGAAAAGTTAATTTAAGGGGAAAATTATCTCTGTTCTCTGCTAATGGAACCTGTAAATTAGGGCATTTAATTACCAAAGACAATTTGTTCATTTTGGATGCTAATATTTACATTAGCAACTGCTTTGAAAGCATGAAATCTGATGAATTGGCAAAACACTTTTACTCCTTTTCCCCAAATTAATCAAACAAGCTGTGATCAGGCTATTTATAAGTCTAGTTAAGTATATCTCCCCAGTGAGGATTTTTTTTTTCTTGCACCTCCTGCACATTTTGTGAGCTCTCACAGATATTCAGCTTTTTACCTAGATACTTGGTACCAGAGGATCTCAGTGGGAAGGTATTTGATCTATTTCTATATTTAATGACACATTTCATCATAGTAGAACAGAGCATTGTGCCATCTTTGTTGAAATTATATTTCAGTGATAATCCCTTCCATTTCTACAACCTCTGGTGACTTCCAAGGGGCTCTTATGAAGAAGACCTCACCTCTAATTCCCACCAGTGAAAGCCCCAGCTTCAGACTCTGAAGCCGACAGCTGGTAGGTTTAAATGGGCCCTCCCCCAGAAGAGCCTGAATGTTCAGGAAGAACTAACCTGGGAAGGGAAGGGGCTATGGATGGACCCAGGATAGACCTGAGAATTTTCTGAGCAAGGTTTCTTCAGGAGGCACCACCTTTTCCAATGCTGGCCCTTCTGGTCTCAGATGGGTCTCTTGTCCTAGCTGCTGACCTTAGTGCTGACGTAGCTGTGCTCACTCAGTCCTCCAAGGATCACCCCTTTTCAGCCCAGTAGCATCAAAGGAGGTGGCATTAATGTCAGCCTGAATCCCTTCTCCCCACTTGTTATTCCACTAGTATAAGCACTAACCCTGGGATCATGGAACCTGAAGAGATTATCTGGTATAATCCACAGATATTTTAGCATGAGAGAGCTAGAGCTCAAGGAGCTATCTCTGGAAGTAGACATGCATGGGAGTCATAGGGGACACTGAGGATACCTAGGGTGATCTTGGTGGTAGGACCATTTGTCCTCTAATACGCCTTTGACCTTTGATGCCCTTGTCCCCCAATCCTGAGAAGACCCACTTTGAAACCAAATTATCCACTGTTCTCCAAGTTTTGAAGCACATGGGTAAACGGAGAGGCTTTGAGAGGAGACTGGAGGTTAAGAGGGGTAAGGAGAGATAGGAGCAAGATTTCTGAGCCCCCAGCCTAACCTCATGGAATATTGGTAGAAGATCCTCATTGGTTAAAACAATATATGTATCAAAAACTCAATAGTCATGTCTTTAGAACCTTCCATGTGCCTAGGTTGTTCTGGGCATGTAAAACACATGACTTGCTGTGAAAGCATTGACAGATTCTGTTAAGGAGAATGAGAGAAGTGTGATGAGTTAACTAGCCATGCCTGTTGGGACTTTCCAGAAGTGCAGGGAGAAAGAGCTGGGTCAGGGGACTTGAGGAAGGGAAATGGGCCTTGGTGTACCAGTCAGGATAGATGAAGCTATGCTGGGTAACAAATGACTCCAAACAATCCATGATGAACTCAACAAGGCTTATATAAGGTTCATTTCTAGCTCACTCTACAAAGCCAGCTGACCCCTGCTCTGTGTCATCTTCATTTTGGAACCCAGGCTGATAGTTTCATCTCCAACTAGTACATTTCTGTTTGCTGCGGTAACAAGAAAAGAGGAATTTGCTGGTAAATCTTCTACTTGGTTGTGCTACTTGTCATTTCTGCTCATGTTTTATTGAGTGAGTTCCACGCTGAGCATCATTTCCACTCACATTATGACCAAAACAAGCCACATAGTTGAGCCCACCACCAACGGAAGAGGAAACACATAAAGTTTATGTGGATAATTGTGAAGTCTCCAACAGGGAATACTTGAAGAAGAACAATGTCATCAGATTGATGCTCTGGATAAGGTCTGGACCTCAGTTTCTTCTCTATCATATGGGAATACTAATAAAGCGTGGGTGGATAAGGTAGCTGTGAAATAAATTAAGGCAAATAAAACAATTTGGGAATGGTACCTGGAATGTAGTAAATGAATAACAATAAAAATATTCTAAATAAATTCCAGCTCTTATTATTACATCAGATTTTGTGTAAGCCCAAAGGAATAAAGTGTATTTTGAAGATACCACAGTAGAAGACATTTTATAAAGGTAAAGTAACTATAGTAGATGAGAATAGCAGACAAGCCTACAGAACAAGGAGAATGGAGACTGATTATGGAGGACTGTGGATGCCAAGCTGGGAGGCATGCACTTGACTGTGACCCATGAGCATGTGGATCAAAGAGCCTCTCAGTAGTCACTTGGAGGAGACAACTCCTCCAAGTGCAGGAGGCCACCTTTCCCACTGCTCTGGGAAATGGAGCCACAGCAGCAAGGTGCAATGGCATGTCCAGTCCTTTCTCAGTACAGGTGGGTAACCGTAGAGAATTTCTTCACCTTCTGGGTCTAGAAACTTCTCATCTGAGAAGGAAGTGGATTGAAGGCTGCAAAGGCCCTTCCAGTTCAGTCTTCCCCTTAGGCATCCGATCACAAGACTCCTCTGTTTCTTCCAATCCCTGTTGGATCTGGAGTTTTCAAATGCCCCCTGATACCCCACCCTACCACCTTTACCCACTCCCTCCACCGCATCCCCAGCAACCCATGTGTTTTATTTCCCAGGAAACCCCATTTTGCCAACGGCACCCAGGGCACAAAAATGCAACCCAAGCAGTGCAAGTGAGCTGCACCCCCCTCTCCCCGCAGCGGTGCACAGAGGAGCAGGCGGGTATTTAATTAGTTTGCAATATTACCTATCTTTTAAATCTTTTAATTTATTTAATAAAAAAAAGTTAAAACACATACCCACAACTAACCAACTAACAATGGCCCCAATTTGTGTTTTGTCTGACGGGGAGTAATATTCATGTCTACATGAGGATGGCATGTAATTAACATGTCATAATCAAAATGACTAAGTTTGACACATTATAATCACTGCATGGAGATTATAGCATAGCCAGGGGCGATCCACACAGCCTATCTTAATATCATTTGCATAATGAAAGCATGGTGGCAGTAATAGCTTTTTTCTCTTGTTATCATAATTTTACCCAGGGCTGCAAGGGCTCCCACACTGTCAGATGTTGCCTGTTAAAAGTCATTGTGACTTGAAGAAGCAGCAAAAGTGACCCAGAGTTTTCCCCTGGGAACAATAGCTTAAAGGTTGATCCCTAATGAACAGATTGGAGGGATACTGGGGATGAGCTTCCAGAGAAATCTCCTAGGAACCCAAACCCAGCAGATGTTTGGACACTGTTCTCCCAGAACCCTTTCTTGCAGTGGGTGTGAGATCACCTTCCGATCAACAGCAAGTGTTGAACACTCTTAGATCCTAGTCAAACTTTGTCAGAAATGCAAATCCCTCATAGTGGGCCCCTTACAGTTTGACAGTGGGGAGCCTAGCCATGGAGGATCATGATGCTGACCATGAGGTCAAAGTCATGGAACTAAGAGCCACACAGGTCAGTCAGCCAGCTTCAATTTCATGGCCATAGACTGGACCCTTAATCTCAGAGAGACCCTCATGGATAAAGTTGAAGGATACCCCTTCACATAGTGACCTCTCGTCCCTTAATTTGCCACTGGTGCCACTTACAGCCTTCTAGCTCCCTGCTTACCCTGCTCCAGCCCAGCCTGGCACACTTGCTCTGTATCAGTCACCCACCTTGCTCTCCCAGCACCCCCACCTCCTACTGCTCTGCCCCACTGCCCTGCCTGAAACCTCAGCTGGAACCCCCACCTTCATCTAACCTGTTGGCACCCATAAAGGCCTATCTGCACCTCCCAAAGCACTTTGAACATTGATGACATTTCAATCTCAAAGGCTCACACTCCTTAGAATAAGTAGAAATATTTTTCATTTGAACCTGGTTTGGAAATCATATCCCCAAATAAATTTTAAAAATAAAAGATACTCATGTTCACCTCTAAGAAATAAAAAGGGAGAAACTGTAACTTCACAAGAAGGCTGGCAAACACCCTGCCCTAAGGGGTAAGGCTGCCACGCAATGAAAAGAGATTTCTCTGGAAGCTCATCCCCAGTATTCCTCCAATCTGTTCATTAGGGATCAACCTTTAAGCTATTGTTCCCAGGGGAAGACTCTGGGTCACTTTTGCTGCTTCTTCAAGTCACAATGACTTTTAACAGGCAACATCTGACAGTGTGGGAGCCCTTGCAGCCCTGGGTGAAATTATGTTAACAAGAGAAAACTCATGTTGATATCATGAACCTTTGCTGCCATTTGATGAAGAGGCCACCTCATCCCTGTGATATTCACCCCTCAACCCAACACCTCAATCCAATCATGCAGACAAGCCCAACTGAGGCACAGTCTTTGATATGTGTGACCGTAATTATTCAAAAATTTCAAGTCATGGAGAAAAAATGAAAGACAAGTGCTGTCACCAACCAAAGGACACTAAGGGGACATGACTCCATGTACCATAGGATCTTGGTTAGATCCTTGAACCAAGAAAGTTCATTTGTGGAAAAAGAAGGAAAATCCAAATAAAGACTGTAGTTTAGTTAATAGTATTATTTAAATATCAACATCTCCATTTTGACAAATGTGTCAGGTAAGATGTTTACATAAGGCAAAATTGAGTGAAGGGTATAAGGAAATTATTTTTCTACTCTCTTTTCAATATTTTACATTATTTAGATATTATTATAATTAATGTCTTTAAAAATACATTCTCAACATTTCACAAAAAATTCTGAAACTACAAAAATCTCACAAATTTTTATAGAAGTTCCACAAAATCTAGTCTGAAGTCTTTGTTCTTCAACTACAGTTGCCCACAGTTTAGCAAATCCACCCAGCTGGCTAAAGAGTCTGTGTCTCCAAGCTGCCTACACATTTTGGATTGTTTATAAGATGGTAGAAAGGGGAGTTTGCTATCATGCTCATAAACCACTCAAAAATGTGAAGGTCTCCCCTTTTGTGGGAGCCTAGTCAAAGTTAGGCTTTGATAGTCAAAGATAGCAAAAGGCCTATTTTTTTCTTCGTCTGTAATAGCAAAAAGACAGGGAAAACTGATTCAGTAGTGGTTAAGGTACATAAGAAGAAAGAGGGCAAATGCCACCACAGAGCTGGTAGAGAGGCCCTGGGTCCCAGCCTCCATTTTATATGAAGAGACTGACCTTACAGAGAACAAGCATTGTCCCGGCAACTCACAGTAGATCAGGACAGAGTTGGAATCTGAAACTGGGTCCACCTCTCCAAATGCCTGGTCCAAGGGTCAGAGTGAAATCGTAGGATCTCAAGTCCAACGGGACTGCAAGTCAGGATCCTGGCCATGCACCTGGTTCCTGAGGGAAAGGGCCATCACTCTGGAAGCCACTGGGGACCCCTGCCTTTCTGGCTCTTCTGCATGCCCTTCCTCATTCCTCTCCACACTGTCAACATCTCCCTCTGGCTCTAGGCTCCCAGGACCTGCAAGGAGTTCTCCTGCCCCCACTCAGGCACGCATTTCTGGATGTGCCTAGATGCTATTCATTTGGCCCCCAAGCTAAGAGCTTTGTCTCCAAATCTGGGCTGTTTCCCCCCTGCCAAGCCCACTCTCTTATTTTCAGGGCTTGTCATTCACAGCTGCCTGCCAGTCATCCGGGTCCTGGGAAGGAAATGAGGCTGAGGAACTCAGGCACAGAGCACCTGCTGCGAGGGAAATGTTGACTCACAGCCAATGCATTTTAACACTGGGAAACTCCCAGGAAAGCCAAGGGCTGTGCCTGGGCTCCTGGGAGCACACTTTTCGTTCTTCCCCAAGCCTGGAATTAATACCATCCTTCCCTTCTGGGCCAGGAAGCTGCAGAAATTCACCATCATGGGCAGCTCTCTTGCCAACCAAAGGCCAGTGCTCTACCTCTCAAATTTCACAAGCCTCTCCTTGCTATAGAACAACCTTAAAGTTGGCAATATTACTTGAAAAGCACCATAGCACCTGTGATCCATCACCATAGTCCCTTTTGCTCTTCCTTCCCCTGTTTTGATCACCCTCCCTCCCCATCCCCTGCTGTAAGCCTTAGATCTATGGTCAGCTTTCAAGTTTTGTCTTTTGCCTAATCCTTTGTTCAATTCATCTAATTCTGCATTTAAGTGTGAAACCATCCAATATTTATCTTTTCCTTATGACTTACTTCACTTAGCATAATCCTTTCCATCATGGAAGCTTTATCCATATTGTATGAGTTTTTCTTTTTTGATCACTGAGTAGTATTCCATGGTGTATATAGATCACATTTTTTTGAGCCATTCATCTATTGTGGGTCATTTAAGTTGTTTCCATATCTTAGCTATGGTGAATAGTGCTGCGAGAAACATAGGCATGCAGGTTTCCTTTCAAATTAATGTTTTTGTTTCCTTTAGATACCTAGAATGGAATCACTGTGTCATATGGTAGATCCATTTTTAGTGTTTTGAGGAACCTCTACACAACTTTCCATAGTGGCTGGATAGTGATGCAATTGGTTAGCATGTTGTACTTATATACCTGTCCACTTTCTATTCTGTATGAGCCTCTTCCTGATCTATTAGCCAGAAAGAGTATTTTTGGAGCTCTTCCTGTCTGTACCATTTTGGGACCAGGGATGCCCCAGAATCTAAGTGAATATTTGATGGGACAAAATAGAGGAGGTGGATTCCCCATAATATGAATCATTCTCTCAGTTTTGGTTCCATCCTAACTCACCCTACTACTACTTGTTTTTCAGAGTCCTCAGATAGTTGTTTTGCTTTTTAACTATATTTTTGTGGGAGCGATAGGGTGGAATGCACTAACTCTTAGTTGGATTCAATGTGCCCATTTGTAAAGGAAACATAAATGTTTTTCTAGAAACTCAAAAGAACAAATGAATTATCTTTAAACACCATTATGTTCTGTGCCTATGTCCACCCCTAACTGGCAAATGGCTGCAGAGAGGGAAGTTGGGATTTACTCAGACAACAGCAGTGTCGGTTCCACACAGTGACTCCTGGGCCAAGAACTTGGGCACAATGAAACTAAAAATTCTCATCCTGGCTGATTAACCTCTTCTTTCTGAGTCTAAATTAAAAAACAGTGTCCAGGTTAGGTCATTGGTTTATATTTGTTATTTTCAAAGATAAGTTTTATCAGGTTTACGTATCTCAAATGGTGAACCTCTTCAAAGATAGTGAGAACTGAGATGAGGGGAGAGAAGGAGGTAGAAAGCATTAATGATAATTTGCTCTTATTATTAACCTAAAACATTTTAAACTTTGGTATTTAAATATTTCTAATGTTCTTGTGCCTTCTTCTTGGCTTTGGTAGTAACCAAAATTTGGTGCTCATGACATCTCTCCTGCCTGAGCAGTATGGAACCTGTGATGGTTGATGTTATGTGTCAACTTGGCCAATCTATGGTTGTTTGGTGTAACACCAGTCTAAGTGTTGCTGTGGAGTTATTTCAAAAGTATTATTAATACTTAAATGAATATATTTTGAGTAAAGCAAATTACACTCCAGAACCCAAGTGGACTGGGTTGTATCCAATCTGAAGACTCGAGGAAAGATTAAGTTCTCTGAAAGACAGCATTAATTCTGCCTCCAGTTCCTTCGGACTCAAGGCTGAAATATCAATAAACTCCTGCTGTCTTCCCATGCATATTTCAGCCTTACCAGCACTCACAGTCTTAACAGCCATTTCCTTAAAATTTCCATGTACACATATGTATAGACATAGATGTGCATGTACGCTCACATGCTTGTATGTATGTGTACATGTGCGTACTTATACATGTGCGTACTTATATGTGTGTGTATTATTGTTTCTATTTCTTTGGAGAACACTGACCCAAGGCCCCATTCTCAATGTTCAGGCTGAAGTGGATATGAATTTGAATAGGCATTAATTTTTTATAAACCTGAGAGATTATTTAGTTCTTTTTAGTTGCATTTGTGATCACAATCTCACTTTCTAGTTTGTGGTTTGATTTGTCTATTTCTCCTCCAATCCTATGAGAGATAAGGACTAAATATAATTTGGTTACTTGAAAGTTCAATTTAATCAACTTTTGTTGGTAATTGTATGTAATACTGTGGACACGTGCCAGAGATTGTGGTTGGTTGACTGTGGGTATTTCATGGAGTAGACGGGCTTTTGCCCTGTCTGAGGTCATGAGGGCTTCTATGCTCAGAACTTCTTACCTCACATACACAGTGGAGTTGGGGGAGATGGGCAACACTTACTGATGGGTATTTGGGTCTAAACACGCTGCTGCTCATCCATGGTCCTGTGCAGCCTCAATTGGCAGTGAACAGGGAGTTTAAGGCATCAGCACATGAGAGTTAGGCAGCACAGCACCCCTCAACTCCACCCCTAGCTCAGGGCCATGAGGTAAGTTTGCCTTTAGATACATCAGAGGAAGCCATGTTGGAGCCCATCACTGCACAATTCCCTTGTATGCACATATCCATACACCTCTTCTACATTGATGCCCTGGTGTTAACGTCGATTGAAGAATAGAGTGTATGCGTGTGTGTGAGGGTACACACGCACACAAACCATTGATGCTGATTAAAGGTTTATGAGAAGCAAGAAAATCTGATAGGATTGGGGCAGAATCCAACCATTTTTAAGTATTCCAGCCCTAAGCCATTAAGTCCTCACAAATCGTTATTTTTGTCCTTGATGTAGATGGGAAACTAAGTTGGGGAACAAAGAAAATTACAAGGCCCTGGGTTTTGAGACAATTATCAGATTTGTGTAAGATTTGCCCTGCTCTGTCAAAATAGACCAATAGACCAACATGCATACACAAGCTTCTGCCACCCTAGCATGCCCGTTATACCAGCAAATTTGACTTGCTAGTGAGAATTGTGAACAGGAGTGTGGGTGGCACTCCACACCTGGCAGATGAACTAGACAGTCAGAGAAGAAGCTGCCAGAGACTTCCAGACCGTTCATGGGCAGCCCTTCCCATAGGAAATTGAACAAATCCATCCTTCCAAAAACAAACTTTCAGTTTGCCAAAAGCTTTGCCTCCAGGAATTCACTCTTTTGTATCTGGGGCCTTCTGATCTTTCAGATCTCCCTGAAAAAGAAGACCCTTGCAGGGTTTCCTGAAGACCTAAACATCAGAAGATAATTATAGCCTATATTTTAACACTTACTGTGGGCAGAGCACGTAACATTCTCTTCTATTATGCAGTCCCTCCACCCACAGTTTTGGTTATCAATTCCCTTTCCCAGCAATGGGCACACGTTGACTTGTCATCACGATAGCCACCTCTTCACCTCACCTCTCCCCACAATCAACTGACTTGCACATCATCAAAACCACTCTTGCCAGTGTCACCAAAAGCTTCAATATCATAGGGTCTGTTTTTCTGTCTTGGGTTTAACCACTCTCCGAGAAGAATGGTGGGCTCTGGGCTTCTGTGACTTCCTCAGGCTCTCCTCCCCCTTGCTGGACACTCCCACTCATGAGCTCATCCATTTCCTCACCCCTTGTGCTAGTCTAGTGTTAGCGTAGCTCAGGGCTCAGATGTGGGCCCGATTTTTTTCTTCATCTCTATGTTCTCCTAAGGTAAAGCTACGCTTTCTCCAGGTTTATGTACCACCCAATTACAGATGTGCTCATTTATTTCTCCCATCCTAACTTCTCCCCAAATTCCATCCAGTCTCATGCATCCAACTGCCTGCATGACCTCATCCCTTGGGTATATTACAGGCCTCAGTGACTCCCCCCAGATCACATAGCTAGCAAATTATGAAGGCAGGCCACGAATTCAGGTCAAGCTGGTCTTAGGGCCTGCATCCTTAACCACTCCTAGGCCAGAATCCCAGGAGGCAATTATGTACTCTCCAAGGGAAGAGGCGTGTCCATTCCAAAGATTTTCCCAGTGACCTAGGATGTACTTATTCAATCATTTCTCACTATATAGGAAAGGAGATATTTTGATATCACCTTGCCCAGGTCAAACTACCCTACCTTTCCCAAGATTTTTCAAACAGGACAGGTGTGCCAGGGGAAACATGAGGCCACTATTTACATTTGGCATGCCTTCCTGGAGCATGAAATCTAGTCAAACAATGACACAGAAAGGCTGGGAAAAAGGGAGGGAAGAGAAATAATTTTTCTACAAAAACAAGATGGATACTTTATGAGGAGCAAACAAGATACCCTCGTGTGTGAGTTGAAAATGAGACTTCAAACTTGAGGTGGCCAGCTTGTCCTGCCCAAGATATGAAGAGTAATCAGCGACAGGCAGAAGAGAAGGCAGCTCAGTAAGTTCCCCATCTGGAGCTCAAGTTGTATTTTCCAGAAGCTTGTTTCTAATAACTGCTTCCATCAGCCTTCATCTTATTCCAGATGAGTGTACAGACATTCAACCAAACTCTCAGTGCACTTTGGAAAGGGACTGGTAATTTTGGAGAATTTTGCCATGTTTCTGGTCATCTAAGCCAAATAAATCTAAAAAGAAAAATAGAAAATTTTCCTAAAACTTCATAGTGGAAGAAAATATAAAGCCTCTTAGAAGTTCCAAGAGCAAAAATGGCTATTTCTAAAACAAAGTTTGACTAGAAATTATAAGCTCTAGGTTGATTTGAAAACCAGAGGAGGTAGTCTGATAATGTTAGTGAACTTAATCAGGTTTAACCAAGCAGTGATAGAAATGCAAATCTGAGGTTACCCCTGGATAGCTTGGCCAAAAGAATAAAACCTAGAGGCTGAATCAATTTTTTCTCTCAGATTAAAGCTGCAGCTTTGCTAGGGTGAAGGCAGAGGTTTAAAGTCAAAGGCTCCAGAAATTCTTGGAAAATGACAAGTCAATCCTTTGTTAAATGATCCAGAGGTAACTCCAGACACTTATTTCCACCCCTACCTCCCTAGGTCTGATCACTTTAATGAGCGCTTTGGGGTTGTCCCTTGGTGATGCCAGCCAGGGCTGTCTGTGGAAGAGCATAAATTGTTAAGCCTCAGAGCCATGCCTCTATCACCTCTATCATCACAGGCTTCTAGAGTCACCAGAAAGGAAGCACACTTAGCCTTCTGTAATCCACATTTGGCCTGCAGTTTACTATGACCTTAAACCCCCACCTACATGGGCTCTGCAGCATTAAGGATAGGACTCTGACCTTGATCCTCTCGTATTTAAGTCCTACCTCCAGTCCTTACTAGCTGAGTTCTTTTGGGCAAGTTATTTCATCTCTTTGAGCCTCAGTTTTCTCATCTGTAAAATAAGATGTTAATAATAGTACCTACTTGATGAGGCTGCTGAGGGGAAGATCAGGAAATGATTAGCACAGGGTTTGGGGTAAAGAAACTAATCAATAAACAGAAGCTACAACCATTACTAGTGGGGTCTAGGCCAGCGGTGTCTGACCCTGTCCTATCAATTCTTTTTCCATGGTGTTTCGTTCATGCCTTACACATACAGAGTGTTGGCCAGGAGATGTTTAGTGGTGTCAGTGATCTGGGAGCTCACCGCACATCACCTACATGCCAGTAGGTAGCTGGCGTCCTTACCCTGAATTTCTGCTCAGGGAGAAGTCCAGAGACTAGAGAGGGACAAAACCTTCAAGAAGAAAGAGCACGACAGTGGGCACTCAGATTCCAGAGCAGACATCGGCTAATCATGGCCAAATACCTCCAGCCACCCATTTCTGGAAAGTTTGCTGCATCCCAGCCACCCTCTTTCACCCGCACGTGGTCATCTCTGGCTGCTTTCTTACTGCAACACGAGACCCAAACAACTGCTTCAGAGACTGGATGGACTCAGAGTCCAAAACATGTACTCTCTGGCCCTTTTATGAAAAGAGGTGGCCAACTCCTGTTTGAGGCCTTGCTTCTGAGCCACTGTTCCCTGCCTCCTGTGGATGGTCCTTCCTGTTGCCTTTTGGGGTAGAGATGGTTGCTGAAAACACTCATAGCCATGTTTAAAATATGGCATAGTGATGATGAGGACTTTTTCACCTGTTCCTCCACTGTCCAGCCCCTTCCTTGAATAGACTAATTGGTCTGAGTTAGACTGGTACAACTGACCATGATTGAGTTGTCTTAGCTAACTTTCTTAAAGTGCCATGTTGGAGCTCTTTCATCAGAACCAGCTGGGAAACATGTTTTAAATGCAGACCCCTGGTCTCAGCTCAGACTTTGAGTCTGAACCCCTGAGAAGAGACCCAGGAAACTGCATTAAAATAAAAACTATCATGACACTCCCTCAAGTAGATCTTCAGTCTATGACACTATGGAAATCTCTGCTCTTCAGCTCTGACAGTCTGTTTTATTCAAATATAAACCCTTTACACAATGACTGATACACAGTAGGTGTTCAAGACACTTCCTTTTAAACTTTGAAAACCTATATTTGCTTTTGTGTTCACAATATGCTACAATCTGAATTTATCTCCCCAAATTCATATGCTGAAACCCTAAGGCACAGTGTGATGGTATTAGAAGGTGGGGTCTTTGGGGAGTGCTTAAGAGAACCCTTGGAAGGGTTTAAAAGCCCTTTAAAAATGCTACAGAGACATCCCTGCCCCCCTCCATGTGAGGCCTGTCAGAAGGCACCAGCGATAAACCAGGAAGAGTGCCCTCTCCAGAACACAACCACACCAGCGCCTTGATCTTGGACTTGCCAACTCCCAACACTGTGAGCACCTCTGTTATAAGCCACCCCATCCCTGCTATGTTGTTACAAAGGCCAATCAGACAGGGACACCAACCGCCACATGGGAGCTGTATTGACCCGCTGTATTTGCAGTGCCTAGTAGGAAATAAAGAGGAGAGTAAAATGTCAAGGGTTCCTTCCCAGCCACATAAAGACCAAATGAGGAAGGTTTGGCAAAGGTTAAAATGAAGAAGAGCGAAGAGTGCTCTTGCAGGCAGAGAGAAATGCAGCATTCACAGCCAATTGTTCACCTTGTTTGCACTGTAAGCAGAAATGTAGTTTCAGAAAACCAACACTGTCCCTCATGTAAGATTGAAGATGCCAACTTGAATGTTGTTAGTTTTACATTTTGTTTGTATTTTATTGGTAAATGTGAAGTTTACATATACACAAAGTTGATATTTCATTTGTTGGTCTCCATGTAAGCAACATTTTGAATAAAAATAATCTAAGAAACTTTGATGGAGGGAATTACTGGGAATTATTGTTTCTTTAAAAATAGTATTTAAATAGCACTTACATTTGAGAATGACTGGCCCATAAGATGAAATTCCTGTTCCACGATCTGACACTGGCTTCAATCACCTGGCCCCTGCCTACCCACCTGCCCACACTCATCTGTGCCTCTTTCTACCACCACATGCTAACTCTCTGCACCTGTTCTGTTATATTTTCCCAAACATGACAGGTCCCCGCACTCCGCTGAGGTTGGGGAGACACAGGATGCTCCCCTAACCAATGGTACCCCATTTGGTGCCAATGAAGCACCAAAAACCTCAATCATCAAGAAAAATCATATTTGAATTCAAGATCTTTTAAGCTCAAAACTAATAAAGATCAATCCACAATGAACAAAATATAAAAGTGTCACATAAATATAAGTTCAGCACACCTGCTGAGTTTTGTGATAGATCCACTAGCACTTGGAATCCTCTCCCCTAACTTGGGAGCCTGGAAAATATCCTTGACTTCCTGATTGCCTGCCAAGTGACCTAGGGAAAGCACTTTACTTTTTTGATCCTTATTTTGTGGCTCTGTAGATGAGGGGAAAATATCACACATGGTTTGAAGGGGTGAGTAGAAATGGCTCTGAAGTAGCTAATGGGCCACGCAGAAATGCTGCTGTCAATGGTATTATTACCATCACAAGTGTCAGTGTCGCCTCCCCAATGACATCTGCCTAACAGTTCTGACATCCCCAGGAAATTCTAGAACCATTTTTTCCAATTGCATACATCTCAATTATAGCAAAAAAAAAATTCATATGGTATCATATATTATAATTTCTTCCTATCTTTTCCCCATAACATAATAAAGTTTGACATCTAAAATTATTTTTTCATCTTTGTTGTCCTTTGACATATACTAGATGTTGAGTGACTATTGAATAAATAAACAAGTAAAATGAGATTTAGTCCAGCAATGAATGACTCTCCCAAATGGTATCTTATGCAAGGGTGAACCCCTATTTGCTGACAGATTTGACAAATATTTATTAAGCATTCCAAGTATCTTGTTAGGAGCTGGAGCTACAACAGTGAATAAAATAAACATACATCTCTATCCCTATGGCATCACTGTCTCCCAGAGGAGATGGAAAATTAAAAGCAATTATGAGACAGTGTGTTCAGGGAGCTGGAAGAAGTTCCATCTAGCTGGAGCATCAAGTGTGAGGCAGACAGTGATGAGAGATGGGGCTGGAAGGAAAATGAAGCCAGGTGGCAAAGGAGCTTATAGTCCTTGCTAAGGAATCTGGACTTTATCCCAAAGGTAATGTAGAATCACTGAATGTGTATCAATTGCAAAAGGGAGAAATCCCAACCCCATTGGCTTAAGCAACACAAGACTCATTGGTACCCACAGCTGAGATGCCAGGGTTGAGCTGGCTTTATGTAGAGCTGGAATCAGGGCTCAGACCAAGCCATCAGAACCTGCCGTGCCATCTCTGCACTCAATCTGTTCTCCTCTAGGAGTTGGCGTCTGCTGTGGGCTCCATGTGGAGTCCACAGCTGCTCCAGCCCCACATCCTAGCAGGTTCAAGAGCAGTAAATCCTTTTCCAAGAGATTCAAGCTAATGCCCTGACCCTGACTTGGCTTGAGCAACCCACCCCTGGAAACTGCTGTGGCAGGGGTGTGAGATGAAATGATCTGCTCATGGTGAAACGACATGTAGTGCCCACATTCTCCCTGCCCAGATGTAGGCTGAGTGGAGGGCCAGGGGACAGAGTCGCCCTAAAGGAAAGTCAGAGATTTGTTATCAGTAGAATGAAAAATGGATGTATCCTGGATGGTAAAACAAAAAGACAGAAACCCATTATTGGGGCTGTTGGTCAGGAGTGACTTTTTAAAATTAGATTTGTAACTAAAGACAAACCATCAAACAATCCATTGTAACTGTGAGGAGAAAGGATGGTGGGGAGATGCTGTCAGCAGGAAGGACGAGAAGCAGCCATTCCATGAGCTACAGGAGAAGCGTGGCTGCTGGAGGAGGACAGGAGCAGGAAGGGGAGAGAAGAGATGCTTAGAAGCAGAACGAAGAGAAAACTGGACCCTGGTGGTGGCTTCCAGGAACAGGGTGGAAAGATCTGGAAACTGGCTGTATAAGTGAATCTAGAGCTCAGGAGAGTGACATGAGCTGAAGATGTGAACGTGGGGGTCACTAGGACTGGAAAGGCAGCTAAAGCCAAAGATGTACATGGGACCCCTCAGGCAGAGAATGTGGAGAACAGAGAAAAGGATGGACTCAGAACCGTAGTGATGAGTGTGGTGTGAGCAGGGGAAAAGGAGAATCCTGAGAAGTTGGAAACCAAGAGAAATTAAGTCATAGAAGCCAATGAAAAGAGCTGCAGGAAGGGGCGATGGCTGTGGGACCAGAGGCTGCCAAGAAGTCAGGCAACATATATTAAAAGGGATGCACTGGATTTATCCAGAAGGAGATTACCATATTCTCGGGAAAAGCAGTCCCACTGAGGTGCTGGTGCATTGAAGAGTGACTAGGACGTTTTCAGATGCTGGGTTCTAAGAGAAATAAGACAGAGTCAGGTCAGGGGAGCTTGGCTGCACTGTGTTAAAGATGGGGGCCTGGAAACTGACATGAACACACGTGCTCCTTGCACAGCGTATTTTAGCACCATCTCTTTCTTCCTTTGCCCTTAGAGAAAAAGGAGAGTCAAAAAAGAAAAAAAAGTTTAAAAGTCATTCAAATCCCATACTTTCTTAGTACAGACCAGAAAAAGGGCCAGAGTGATTAAACTGCTTTTCAAAGTTTCATAACAAATAAGTGTGGAACCCAGGACATCTGACTTCTAGCTTGGTGGTTCTGTATCCATCTTCATGGGAGCCCAAGAGCCCCTCCAGACCCCTGGAGGACGACCCTCACTTCCCTGTTGGGTCTTTGACTTGGATGACCCCTTCTAGTCAGATCTCTGCAGATTCTCATTCTGCATCATGACCCCTTAGCACCCTCCTCACTGCAATGTGGACATGTGACAATGGATTGCATTGTAGTGGCACCTTCAGTGGGTTAACCATGAACCTGGGACTCCAGATTCATGAACCATGAACTCCAAGGTGGGAACTTCAGCTCTGGGGAAAACAGATTAAGTGGGAGAAATCAAGGCATTTTATTTCTTAAATCCTACTTGGAAGGGTATGTGTGTGTGTATATGCACACGTGTGTGTGTGTGTGTAATATCATGTTTGAAAGGCACACACTTATTCAAAGCCATACCCCAAACAAGAGCATGTATTTCTTCATTCAAAGGGCTTCCCTACCTGTGGAATGCTCAAGCACCCGCCACACCAGCTTTCAAAGCAGATGGGTATTTACTATGCACAAATGTTACATTGACTTTGGAATGTTCTCACATGTGCTCTTGTGGATTAATGAGCTCCTAATATTGTGATAATAATTATTTTCCGTAAATATGCATAGTCAGCTTTTAAAAGTGTCACGTGGGGTAATTATTAGCTGTCTGGGTGCTTATCGCTTAGGGAAAATATTTACTTGCATGTGAAATGGAACCTATGTTTGTTTTGTTAAACGCGCTGCCTCACAGCAAGCCCAGAGCAATTACCAGTCTGGTTTAAAGGAACTTGAATGCCAGGGAATGATGACAGAGGGTCAGATCTCTTGGGAGTTATCCGAGGTCTCATCTAGCTCAAAAACCTTACCCAAGAAGGTTTGTGGAGGGTCTAGTTGAATTTAGTCCAGTAAAAGCATTCAAATGAGAACCTGCTATGTTGCAGTATTTGGGGAAGAGTCTCTTGCTTCAGAACTTTGATTTTGGGCAAATTATTTAGCATCTATATGCCTCAGTTTGCTCAACTGAAGAATGCCATAATATGCACCTCTTGAGATTGTTAGGAGATTTAAGTAACACACAACAGTACTTAAGACAAAGCCTTGGTCACGGCAGTCCTTTTCCTTTTCTTCTCCACATGTGTGGGGGACACATGGAGAGTGAATGAAAAGCCTGGTCCTCGGGATCTCTACAAATACAGTGCTCCATAGTACTGAATCTAAGGAGCGCTTGATACGAGAAGCTGTACTAGCTGGTGGAGGATGTCGAGGTAGGAAAGACAGGGAGGTCATGAGGGGTTCAAACCTGCCAGGGGAACCGGCACTGTCCACAGATAGAGGATGTGGCATGGTTTGAAGGTTACATTAATGTTATCTCCTTCATGGATACCTTAAATTTTCACCTTCATCAACTCATTTCTGTGAAACATTTTGCTTCTTTGCCTGCCCCCCAGGAGGTGATATTACAAAAGCCACTAATAATGCAGGTGAATTGGGCCTCCCTGGTGGCGCAGTGGGTTAAGCAACGCACTGTGGAGCAAACTGTAGCCACTACAGCACGAGTTCGATCGCTGCTGCCAGCCAGGGAGGGGGGACCCACATGGCATAGTAGACCTCTCCTGCCTTGCCCGCTGCTCCCCTCAGCAGTGTAATTCTGTTGATCTGCCTGCTCTGTCTGTGGCGAATCCTCTCACCACCACCCCCACACCTCTGGCCTGTACCCCAGTAATTGTATGCATAAATAAATAAATAAATCTTTAAAAATAATAATAACGCAGGTGAATGAATGCACCGGCTACAAGCTAACAGGGTAAAAAGGACCGGGATTAGGAAAGGCAACTGAAAAAAGGGTTGAAATGAGATGTGAGGGGAAGAAAGAACATGTTTTTATCTCAGGCTGTCCCCGTGTTCCTTTCTCTTCTCTCTAGGACTCAACTGAGAAGTCTTAATCCTACAAAAGACAGCAAACCCCTGTCTTGCTAATCTCGGGAGCAACAAATACATGAAAGTAACACAAGTTCACATCTATATCTCCTGGAGTCTGTGAAAGATAATGGTAAAAGAACCAATGCCTAGGCATGTTTATGAGCAATATTGGAGTGGGGAGGAAGAGGGTTAACTAAGCCAAAAAAATGACATTTAAGGATGTTAAAACCTTTATTTGCCTGCAAAAGAATGTGTAGATGATCATACTAAATTACTCTGGCTTTTAGAGGTTCACATTTTGGCAAGTTCCTATAGGATATGAAACTTGTACTAGTTTAGTTGAACTAATATTTCCTTAATGTATTGCATCCTATACTTTCTTCAAAATTATTTTCTAATTTGAATTTTCCCTTCTCAACCCATTTCCCCACTTTCCATGAAGCTGAGCCTCCAGGGACCAGGATTCCAGCTCCAAGAGGTATGACCTCAGCCTGGGACTCTGTGGGCCTTTGTTTTCTTGTCTGTAAACAGGAGGTTAAAGCAACTATTCAGCTCTTTTGGCTGCTGGAAACAGACCCACTCTGCTACTCACATAAGAAAATGTTTTGTTTCTGAGCCAGGATGGCAGCCTGGATATATATTCCATTCCTGGCCCTCCTGGAATCTCACTGAAATCAAAGTAGAGAAAAATAAAAAGAAATAAGTCTATAATGATGAAGAAACTAGGAGTAGGTCCCTTACCTATTCCTGTGATAAATGAATGAGAAACCTCAACAGATTTCTAGGAGACTGAAAATGGACTGAGCTGTGTTGCTGGAGGAAAGAAGCCAAGAAAGAGTACAGATCACAGCACACTACAAAGCGGCTGCAGGGGCCTATTCCAGATGACCTGGGGAAACATCTTTCTTGGCTCCCCATGTCCTTCTGACGGATGATGAAAACAGGAGTAAGAAATAGGGCAGAAAACAAAGAAATTAAGTGAAGCTCTCTATCTAGAAAAAATACCATGTGGCATCACATCCTCCCAAATTTGCCACCACCTCCATCTCACCTCCTGAGTACAGGTGCCCAGCAAGTCTCTTTGTATAAAATAAAGTAGTGACTCTTTTCCTCAAATGACTGACTGGAGATGTCAAGGTTTCAGAGATGCTTTTGGGGACTATAGAGGAAGACTATTTTGTCGTCGTGTGGGTGTCTGTGTGTATATTAGGGACAGGGGGCCTAATTGATATTCTCCAGCTCAAACATTTTAAATTAAAATGTGTCAGCCAAGCAGACACACCAAGGAGCTCCAAGTCACACATCCCACCCAAGAGAGACACTTGGGGGGGAGGAGGGAAGACTTACTCCCCACAGGGGAGATCCAGACCAACCATCCTTCTGTGAATAGACTGTCCAGGAGTACCAGACCCAGCAGTGTGAAGGCAGAAAACAAAAAGAAACCCTGAGAAAATTGTCATGACATGATTCAGAAAACTTAACTTTTTCAATGTGAAAAATCATCTGAGAGCACATAATAGCCACTTAATCACAACAGAATACCATAGAAAAGGATTTGTTTAATAAAAAAGGAACTTTGAGAAATGTAAACAGTATCATATGTGGTTTTCTTAAATAGAAATACCAAAAAAATTAAAGTTAAGGAAATTTCTCAGAATGTAGATTCTCCCTAAACAAACTAAAGAGATTAAAAATATGAGAGAAATGATAAGGTACTTAATGGACTGATTCAGGAGGTTCAAAATTTGACAAGTAGGTGTCCCAGAAAGACGGAGCAGAGAATGTGGAAGAGAAGGGATTGTCAGAGAGCTAATGCAAGAGAATTTCCCAGAACTGAAGCAAAACACTGGTCCATTCAATGGGTGAAAAGAGACTTGCTTCCTCTATATACCCTCATGGAATTCCAGAACACCAAGGACAGGCAAAGATCCTGAACACTTACAGATGAAAACAAAGAAACATCAGACACCATTGTGCCCTAAGAGATGATAGAGCAATGGAAATAAATTCTGAAGGAAAATTAATCAGATTCAGACTTTTGGACCCAGACATTCATCAAACCATAGTGAAGGCAGAATAAAGAATTTTCAGACAAGTAAGAACTCAGAAAGAATGTCTTCCAAATATCTTTTCTCAAGAGGCTACTTGAAAAAGGAAAAGCTATAGCTAGAAGCTATATTCCAACCAAACAGGGAAATAAACTAGAAAGAGAGAGAGGTTGGAAATCTCCAGGTGATGGTTGAATAGTAGCCGAGAGGACAAGTTCCAGGTCAGAGCAGGGCAATGGGCCAGGGAGGGAAGCCCAGACAGCAGAGGGAGAGGAATAGACTGCAGCAGATTGTGTAATTAAGTATATTTTTGAAAAGTTGAGCATACAATAAATTATCCCTTAAAAAAAAAAAGATAGTAACTAGAAATTTCAAGGAGAAGCTGCCTAAGAGAGAAATGCTCCAAATGAGAAGTCAGCCAGCTTGAAGCACAAATTTAATACACTGATAGAAAATCTATGTGACCTCAGTGTCAGCCAGAAGAAATGTAATCTTGGTTCTTCTTTGGGCCAGCAGAGCATACAGCCATAATGACATAAATGTTGTCTTCAACTTTAGTATCAGCTTTCGGCTACTTGCCAGGCTCAGTTGGGTCCACGAGGGAAGGAGAAGTGTTCACACCCTGGTGATGTGTTAGGATAGCCTAACCATTTTATTAACCAATCCTAAAACCTCGGTGATTTATCACCATAAGGGTTGACGTCTTGCTAATATCACAGTGAATGGGAGAAATAGTAAGAAGGAAATGGAGATGGAGTTTCTGTTCCTATTCTCTGCAGAGAACTGAGGACCTAGGAGTCTTCCATCAGTGGTACTGATTCTGTAATGTTTCAGTCTCCATGTCCTCCCCTAAACTGTCTATTCTGAAGACGGGAAGAGGATTGTGGAGGACCACACACATTGAAGACCAGATCTGGAAGTTGCACATACACTTAGTCCTACCTTCCATTGATCATATACAACTACTTGGCCCCAACAAACTACAGGAAACCCAGAAGATGTGGTTTAGTTGTCCCCCCAGGAAAAGGGGAGTTGGTTTCACTTTGTCATTCAATGTGAAAGTGAAAGTACTGAAAAGTAGGGACCTAGTTTCAGATTTTGCATAGTGAGGTGTCAAAATACGCCAATGAACATCAAAGGGAGCACAAACACATGCCTAATGATATTTGAATACTAAAGATTGTGAACACTAAAACCAAAAAATAGTCCTACAGCTTCAGAGATCTAGCAGCAAAGGGCCATGTTTTGGGTTGACTCACACACTCCCAAAAAGATACATCCAAGTCATATCTCATACTTTTGTAAATGTGACCTTAGTCGGGAAGCAGGGTCTTTGCAGATGTAATCAAGTGATGATGAGGTCATTAAGATGGGCTCTAGTCCATTATGATTGCCATCCTTATGAGAGGAGAAAAGGACACACAGGGAAGATGGCCAGCTGAAGACAGAGGCAGATATTGGAGCCTGCATCTACAAGCCAGAGGATGCCAAAGATTGCTAGAAAACTCTAGAAGCAAAGGGAGGCAAGAAGGGGCTATCCACAGTAGACTCACACTTCCATCTAACCTCTAGAACTAGAATGAATTTTTTTTTGTTTGACGTCATCGAGTTCATGGCATTTTCTTACAGAAGGCCCAGGGTATGTATCCAGGCCCATTCTCAGTGCCCAGAGCAGGGCAAATTGGTAGGAATGCAAAGCTCTGGGCTTCAATGCAACATGGTTGGGGTCTTGGAAAGAAGATTTTAGATGTGGCAGAGGTGGTCAGCATGGAGAGATTTGAACCTGATCTCACCTGTAGTGTGGAACCACCACGAGGTTCTCCCCAAGGCAGACCTGACAGCTACCAGAGCTCACTTCCTCAATTACCTGTTTCATGATACCAGGTAAACTCCCCTTCTGGTCTAGATATTAAGGGGGGGTCTTGACATAAAGACTTAAAGACAAGAGTTGACATAAAGACAAGAGCTGACTCCTACCTGCCATTCAACAGCCAGCATTGCTAACTTTTGGAAAATAGAGGAGCCCCAGGGAAATCTAATAACAGCCCTACTTAAGAGCACACGACAATTATTACCTCCAACTGTGAGGGAGGCTGAGTAATTAAAAAGGGTTCTTTATTTTGATTAAAAAGATTCCTTTTAGTGTTTCTGAACCTTTAGTGAAAGCCCAGAACTCTATTTTTAGACACAAAACAAGATACGTGGCCAGGGGCAGGGGTGTAATTTAAAACATGGGCTGAGCATTTGTAACCTGAAAAATGAGCACGCGCCCCCAGTGGCCCCAGCCTGAGCCCATCCCCACCCTGTGACTTTCAGGAGGCACAGCAGAATGGCAGCCCAACCCCGCTGCCTGGATTAATAGGAGGCCCAAATTAATTGGTTTTAATCACTATAAATTTCCTTCCCAATAAAATTTCAAGAATTTCCAATCATGCTGATTTATATGTGTAATTAGAAATCCATTCACAGATGTCACACTGCTAGGTGGTGGTAGGATAAGCCCCAGCTTAACTCCAGCTTGAGGCCCAAGGAATGAAAGATGAAAAAGGGGAACCTGGCATGTCCCCATTCCTGGAAACTTCACACCCAAGGGGCTACTGACCACCAGATGAAGATTCAGTCTTCCCAGCCCCCTCCCTTCCCTGCCCCAGAGACCCCTAGACAGGGACAGTGCAGGCACCAGACCGGCAGGCCTTCCTGAGGTGATGACAAGGTGAGGCCAGGCAAGCTACTTCTGTTGAGAAGAGCAATGAGCATAACTGGGTGCGGGGACAGGGGGAAAGAACCCCCAGTCTGGGACAGTTGGCCTGCAGCTTCCTACCTCAACCAGCAGATCATTGCCTTGGTCAAGGGTCCACATTATAGATCATCCTGAGTCCGGCTTATCTGCAGAAGAGGGAGACGTGCTGCTCCATCTCAGCTCGGGCTCACTTCCTCTCCTCCATTGCTATCCTGGCAAAGGGCCAATGTCACCGTGGGAAATGCAGCAAGGAAAGGACAGCAAAGGCTGCAGGTGGCTTTTAGGCCCTAAAAGGATTTCAAATCAGCAACCAGTGGAGTCACAATTTCCCTACAGTCATGAAAAGGAACAGGAAGGTCTATAGCTAGAAAAAGAAGAACCCAGACTTGTATGTGTCTGGACCTTAACAGTGTCCAGACTGGCAGCAGAGAGGAGAAAGGAAAGGGAACTGGACAAGGAGCTGTCAGGCCAGGGGGTGTGGACCTAGGGTCTGGGGAGCCTGCAGGGAGTAGCAGACAGAGGCAGGTTCCTAAGGAAAGATCCATTCTGAAGGCCAAACACAGGGCAAGGGAGCACTGGAGTCTGAGCATCAAAAGCAAGAGAAAGCACAGACAGGAGCATCTGCCAGGAGTGTGGGTGCCAGACACAAGGAGGGTGGAACCTGGTCCTGGGCCAAGCCTCCTGTCCTGGACCTCATGCTGCACCAGGACAGAGAAGATGGTGGGGAAGTAGAAAGCCACCAGAGTGTCTGGGGTTGAGCCCCAGGCTCCTGGCCTGTGGCTTTGAGTGAGTCCCTGGACCTCCCCATGATCTGAAGCTTGCGATTGTCCCCTCCCATCTACACCCATCAGCAGCAGAAGAGTGATTGCTGCTTTGTCTCATTCTTGCCAATCTACAGAGATGGAAACTGAGGCTCAGAATGGAACAGCCATGTGGTTTTCAAGGTCATCTGGCGAGCAAATGGAAGGGAAAGAATTTACCATTTCTTGTTGTTTTTTGAGGAGTATCTTGGCTAGATTCTAAAAGGACCCCGGGGCCTCCCTGGTGGCGCAAAGGGTTGAGCACCACACTGTGGGGCTTCCACAGCCACTGCAGGACCAGTTAGATCCCCGGCCAGGGAGGGAACACACATGGAGCAGCAGACTTCTCCTGCCTCGCTCGCTGCTCCCCTCAGCAGTGTATTTTGGTTAATCTACCTGTTCTGTTCCCCACTCTGCCTCTGGTGAATCCTCTCAACCCTCATGCTTCTGGTCTGTACCCCAGCTCTTGTATGCATAAAAAGAAAAAAACTTAAAAAAAAATAAAAGGACCGCACAACAAGGCTCATCAAAGTTAAGAATTAATCTTCTTGCTCATAGTTACACAGTAGGTTGGGACTTTCTTCTGGGGACTCACCAAGAGTGTCAGCTCTGGTTCCAGCTCCTGTACCCCTAATGCCCAGCTGCCATGAGCAGGGCACAGAGGAAAGTGGTTAGGAAGTGGGGAGGGCTATGAATATGGAGGCAAAGCACATTGCTGCTCAGCTACAGTGCTCTGCCTCCCAGGTTGACTGGGAGTTGCCTGAGAACAGGGAAGGCATCCTGTGCTTCTCTCTTTCCCACCTGTCACCCAAGATGCAGCTGACCCTAGAGCAACCCATTAGCCGTGCCCTGGGTCCAGGGGCTAAGGGAAAGGGCAGTGAGGACAGAAGATGCAAGGCACTAGGATGTGCTCAGTGAGGGAGGAGGGAAAGGCTGTTGAGTGGGAAGCGGGAGGGCAAGAAACACCTCCTCTTCCCCTCAATGTCCTCATCCACTGAGAAGTGACACCAGAATCAGATAGAGGGAATCCAAAAGAACAACCTCCTTGATAGAGTTGGTCTAGAAATGTGACTTGAACCACCAGCTCCTAGATCCCTGGTTCCTGGATTAGACTCTGATGCACTCAGACCAGGGTGACCCACCTTTGTAAGCTGGCTGCAGGGAGGAGATGAGACTGTCCCATCAGGGGCATAGGGGAGCTGAAAAGAGACCTGAACCACCCTAACTAAATGTGGAGCCATTGTCTCAGAACTCCCAAATGGGGCTACTCCCCCTCTAAGCTTGGAGGGAGCACTGGGATGGCTTCCCTACAAGGTGGGTAGCAAGTTGACGAAAGAGGACACTGGTGACACTGAGGTCAAACTTCACCTCCTGCCCTACAGAACCCAGTCTGCTCGCTACAGGGAACTTCCAGCCTTCCATAGGCCACAGGAGAAATCACCTGAGCTTAGCACACTGGCTCTGGACACTCCTCCACCTAATGCCCCAAACAGCCACACTCAGAATTATTTTCAGCAGTGTCTGGTCCTCAAGAGTGATTGGTTGGTTTGCACACTCAGCCCACCTCCCATGAAGAGAGAAGAAGATCATCTTTGCTTCGGCATGATCCTTTAATGCGCTGCAAGCTGTTGCTCTGGTCTAAAGCAGACCCCAGCCCCAAGTGGGGAATAGGTGGAGAGGTCTTAATGGGGAGATTAGTGTCCACCCGGGCAATGCCCGAGTGGGGTCCTAAGAGGAGATTTTAGAGGTTGGGCAATTTTTAAGGGCTTAAATGTTTGATAATGCAGGCTCAGTTGCCTTTATGCGCGTTGGGCCTCAGCAGCAACACACCATCCAGGGCATAATGGATGTTGCAAGATTTGATTTTAGTAGTTTAAAAATATCCAAGTAGTCTGCAGGCTAATGGCCATTGGACAGACTCATTAGTGTATCAATAATCATCCAGCCTTCTGAAATCCTTTTAATGCCCAGAGACAGCAAGGAGTGGGGCCCAGGGAGGAGAAGGTCATGGGGGACGCTGTGGGGTCAGTTAAACAAGTGAAGACAATGAATGGCCTGTCCTGTCCTGCTCCATCTGCAGGGCCTGGTGGGGCTCTCTGTAACTGATCAGGGAAGGGAGATTGCAGGGAAAGTTAAGTAAAGTCTCCCGCAGCCCCTTACAAAGCAGCAGTTGAAATGGATTCTGCCTCAACTTTGCTCTAGTCAGTTCACTCTCCACAGCCTTATGGCTCGTAATTTCCTTCTCCACATCATGGCTCCCTACCTTAACCAGTGGAGTACTTGCCTCCAAACAGCTGACTCCCCATCCATCCTTCAAGTTCCTACTTCAACCTGAGTCATCTCCAAGGCCTCGCCATGCCAATCTCAGGGCTCCTGGTGAGAAGCAGGATCTGCACTCGGAGGTTCTGTGAGGCTGAAATGGTGGCGCCCAACCTCTCTGTTGTTATTCTGGCCACTGAAACCCTTCAAGATGTGGACAAGGGTCTAGGTTGCTGCACAGAAGACAACGGACAAACAATATTACACATGGGCTTCCGGGCACACCCATCATGGTGCCTTCCCAACTCCCCAAGGCTCAGACTCTGGAAGGAGGAGGAAGCTTGTGCAGTTGATGATGATGTAAAGCTGGGCCACTTGAACGAAAGGCAGCAACTTCCTGCAGCTACTAACCACGACCCCGGGCAGGCGTGCAAGTGATCAGTTTCTGATTTTGTGCCTTAGTGGTCCAAGCAACATCCTTAGGAAGGAAGGAGCTTGGAATACACTTGCAGACTGAGTGCTAAGTTGTCAAGATGCCCTTGAACTCCTCTTGGGATGATGTCCCCTCTCCACTGAGCACCTTCTATATTACAAAGATAAAGAAGACAAAAGTCCTCTTTACAGAGGGCACAGGCTACTGGGGTGGCAAGGAATGTCCAGGAGGGGCTCCAGGGGAGGGAGTCTACCCAAACTAGAGTCTTAAGAAGAATTTTTGGAAGAGGGGGCACCTGAGTCCTAAAGGATGGACGGTAATTCCTGGGCATCAAGGATTAGTATGGGGAGAATGGTGAAAGATTGTCCAGGCAGAGAACACAGTGTAGGAACAAGACCAGGAAGAGGAGGCACAGTAAGGCTTGGAGGTCCACAGGTTGGAACTTGAACTTTTACACAGAGAGGGTGTAAGATGGAGAGACGCTCTCCTCGCTCAATCCATCAGTCATTCTACAAGTGTCGGGTTTCCTTTTATGTGCTAGGGATTCAGCCTAAGCCAAAACAGGCAGTGCCTACCTTCCTGGAGCCTCTCTTCCAGTAGATGAATGAAGTCCCTTAAACTACACAAACACACACACACACACACACACACACACATAATACGTCAGAGAACACATTTTAGAGCTGTTAGTGGAGGAGTTGTGGGTGAGTGTTTTCAGCGCATTACTATATGCCCTATTCTCACTGAGCAAGGGAGCTGGAAAGATGAGGACAGACCCGGCTACCTCCAACCCTGTGCTCAGAAGGTGTTCTTGAGTTTAGAAAGGCAGGGCTTGTACCTCCGTTTTTCCAGCAGATGCGCACACCTCTCTGATCAGCTCTGACTGCAGGAAAACTAATAAGGCCAGCAGTTTATGATGCCCCTACCTCCGATGACAAGAGGCAATCTGAAGTCCATAAAAGGTATGCGGCTCCAGCGGTGCTTTATGGCTCATCAAGCCATAAAACCCCATGGCCATGTGACCACAGTGCTGGAAGGGGCCATGGGATGGTCGCATCAGCCCTCTGTGCAGGAGGAGGGCCTCCAAATTAGGATGGCGATTCATCAGTTATAGGAGGAGCTAGTTCTATGAAGGTCCCCTGAGCATGCTGACTGCTAGGCCCAAGATTTGAGAGCTAACCACCCCCCACCCACTCCCCTTCAGACTGAGCCATCTAGCTACACAAGCCCACTCCATACATACTCCTGCCCCAGGGCACCCTTCATCCTTCTCTGAAAGTGGTTAAAAGCCCTTCCCATGGACCCAGCTGTCCAACCACCCTGAAGCCTGTGAATATCAGTAGTTGCCTTTTGGTCTGAAAATCACTCCTACCACCTACTAACTCCATGACTATGACCTAATCTCACTGCTACTCCTTTTTCTCCTTTTTAAAGATGGATAATGTCACCTGTATGGCTTGCTCATCTAGAGCTGCTGGCACCAAGAAAACTTTCAAGATTCAGAGTCTGTTAGAGGAGTGAGGCACAGCTTCCCCCAAAAGAGAAAAGTCAGCCCTCCATATGAAGTATGGCCAACAGCACCTAAGACATTTCCTTAGACACATATTCATCCACCATCCAACCTACCCCCCATCCACCTACCATCTAACCAACTACCCACCCATTCAGCCACCCACCTAATTCACCATTCAGCCACCCTCTCACCATCCACTCATCTAGCCTCCCATGTACCCACCATCCAACCAACCACCCATCCAGCCACCCACCTACTCACCACCCAACCAAACACCCACTCACCATCCACTTATCCAGCCACCCATGTACCCACCTCCAACCAACCACCCATCCAGCCACCCTACCCATTTACCCATCCACCACCCACCCACCTAGTCACAAACCATCCATCTCACCACCCACCCACTCATCCATCTCCACACTCACTCATCACTCACCATCCACCTATCCATCCATCCATTTGCCCAGTCAGCAATACACATGAGGTGCCCCTCTCTGTGCAAGGGCAACATGCTAACACCAACCCCCTTCCTGATTTGGAAACAAGATGCAATTAGCTGAGAGAGGCAATCCATAGATATGACAGGAATAAGGGCCATAATGAAAAATAAAGCAGAATCAGAATAGTAAGTTGAGAACACCCTACTTTTAAGGGACTTGCATGCCCATGACAGGAAATGGGTGATAAACTCTGTGTGTGTGTGTTTGTAAATAGGGTACTATGCCAGAGAATAACAGAAATGTCACTTAGATGGCAGTGACATTCAGGCCAAGAACTGAAGATAGAGAAAGAGCTAAAAGTACAAAAAATGTTGATATGTTCCTGCCAATAGCCAGTCCCTATACTCAGAAGAAGTCAAAGGTCTGTGACACTGAAGAAGGTCTCAGATGCCTGGAGATGATGAGGAATACCCTGAAATGGGGTACAGAAGTGAGTGGAAGCCTGGCTCAAACACCCTTGTGTTGTATTAATTGTATGACTTTCCTGTTGCTGCTGTAATAAGCTACCACAAAGCAACAAGTTTTTCCTCTTGTAATTCTGGAAGTCAGAAGTCCAAAATGAGTCTTAAAGAGCTAAAATCAAAGTGCTGTCAGGGCTGGCACCTCTGAAATCCCAATGGGAGAACTCACAGCTCCTTGGCTTATGACATGCCCATCCACTCCCTGATCACATCAGACCCACCTAGTGATGCAGCATGAGACCCCATCTTTAGAGCCTTAACCACATCAACAAAGTCCCTTTTGCTCTGTGAGGTAACATATCCACAAGTTCTGGATATTAAGACACAGGCATCTTTGCAGGCCATCATTCTCTACCATAGGTTTGTCCCGTGGCCTGTGTATGGCTGCCAGGGGCTGAGAACCCCCTGGCATTAAATTAAATTTTGTACTGCAAGCCAAAGCTACCTCTCTTTACCAGGCCTGTCTCCCCACACTGATTTCAGTTCCCTGCTCATGTGGAGCAAGAAAGTCCCCCCTCCACTGGCACCTCCCCACCCCTTACCACCACCTGGCCTAGCCCTCTCCTCCTTCACAGCCTCAATTCTACCTCGGAACCAGCAGGAGCAGCTCAGGAGCAGAGTCTACCTCATCTGACCTGACAGTGTTCTGAGCGGACCCCGAGTAGATTTCCCTTTCCTGACTCCCCAGAGAGCATGTCTGGCCCAGGCTTGGGTTCCCACCCCTCTCAGAGTCACTGCCAGACACATGTCTCCCCAGCACCCCACTAGCCACACTGTCTTCCACTCCACACTCGGGTCTCATTTCTACTGGGCCCTTCCTCAGCATTTCCCCGGCCATAAAGACATGTGGTGGCAGGATCCAAGGACACAGGGCTGAGGGCTGTCCATCATGGAAGGTAAGCAGTGCGTGAGGACCAGGCAGTTTTTATGGGAAGGAGAAAGAGGAGCCATGGGAGTTCAGAGGGGGCGGAGCATCTTGGGGCACGAGGCAGCTGGGTGAGTCTGCCTCACCCATTGTGACTACAACCCTCCGTGACCCTCCCTGCTGACCACAGAGCCCCACCTGGTGAGACACCTTCCTTGCTTGCTCCCAAGATCAGTGTTAGTAAGCATTTTGAATGAAGGGTCCTGGGCATAACTTCTACTACTCAGGACTCAGTGTGAGAGGGGGTGCCCTCACCTTAGTGCCTGTTTGCTCAGAGATAGAAAGATCTAGAAAGAATGATGGTGAGACGTGATGGGCCGGGGGCCAATCAGGTCCCTCCCTTGACTCACACACACCCCGCCCCCCACCTTGGGCTAAATCTGACTACCTTCTCTCCTGTCTTCATTGATTTTATAATCACCAATGCCCCTGGCTCCTTCTTGTCCCACCTACAGAAGACAGGGCCAGGAGGCCTGGGCGACTGCTCCATCAGGCATTAGGTACAGACATTAGCTAGCCTGGAGGCTCCATGGGGAATGCTAATGCACCTGTTTTTTCTGGAAGCAAGTTCCCCTGGCCCTCCCCTACTACGTCCTGACTCAACCCCCACAATGAGGAGTGAATTTCCTGAAATGATGGGTCATTCTATCTCTCTTGCTCTCCATCTTGCAAAGGGGAGGGACACACATCCACACAGCTGCCCCTTCCTTACCCTTGAGCAGATTAGAATCAGTGGTGTGCTGATACATTTTAAGTACTAGTTCTCTAGGAGAAAAAGCCCTGGTTTTTAGTGTTTGCCAATTTCCATGGTGTAAATATCTGCACGGTGAGTATTGGGCCATGTTACCAATAGACTAATTTCAGAATTGGAAAGAGGTGCCAGGAGAGCCAGCTCCTGCATACCCCAAACAGCGTTAAGTGACCCACCAGCCCCAGCACAGCTTCTCCAAAGCCTGGCACTGCTCTCTCTAGCAGGGTCACTACTTTCTGCAAAAGCAGATTCTCTCCCAAGTTGGGGTGAAGTTTTTGGGTATGCCTTTTGCATTAATCTGATCTGGGGTTAAACTCCAACTGTGCCATTCAGTAGGATGGGAAAGTTGCTTAATCTTGCCAAATATCAATTTCCTTATTAATAAAATAAGATTCATATCACTCATATTCGAGACAAGTGAGGACGACATGACCTCTGGTCAGCAAGGCACTGAGCACAGTGCCTGCAAAGTAAGCCCTCAATAAACTTAGCCAGTCATAGGAAGTGAGACATCCCCCAGCCCCCACTTTGAGTATTCTACGAGCAAATGCTGAAGAGACCTGGTTGCCAGTACAATTCTGGCATATTGTATCTCCAGTGACCTCTTGAGAATTAGGCTGGGGCTGGTTCTTTGTTTTAAGATCAGAAAAGTGTTATTGTTATGTCCAGTTTGCAAGCAAAAGAGATCAGTTCTATATAGAGGCTGTCTCCTACATTTTGTGATCTCAAGGGCACCAAGGAGATCTCCTGCTCCAAATATCTTTCACACGTGCTTGCCAGCACCTAAAATCCTACCAGGCAGCTGAACTGTTACCACACACCGATTCCTCATGGTGGGTGAGCATCAGGAAGCATTAGATGAAGGGCCATGAGGTGGCCTGGGCTTGCTGGTCAGAGCAGAGCATTTGTTACAGGGGTGGGGATGAGGGCAGTGTGAAAAGATGGCACTGAGAAGGGGCCCTCTGGACAAGCACTGTCCTAACTCTGCTCACACAAGCTCCAGTTCAGAGAAAAGGGAGTGGCAACAGCAGCCACACCTTTGCTATTTGGGGAGTACTCAGTCTGGGGCGGTGGGGAACAAGTGTTCTGAAGACAGACACATACACAGCCGGCAGCTGGCCTCAGGGCCATGCAGGCTGTGCAGAGACCAGGGTTAGGTGAGCCCTGTGGTCCAGAGTGACTGGAAATTTGCTAAGAAATCCAAAGGTTAGTTTGAATTCCCTAAATCCACTCCATCACTTCCAAGATCCTTCTAGTAGCATCTTTGGGACAGGAAAGAGAGGGAAAGAAAGGGGAGTGGGGAGAAGTAGTGACTGAGAATAAAAACATCACTTTGGTTTGAAATAAAAATCTCACCCACATGACACTTAGACCATGGACTGGGGAGTGACAAGGAGAGAGGTTCTGAGTTAAAGAAAATTCAAGGGAAGGGAGGGAGGGGAGGAGGATGGGAAAGAGAAATTATTTGGGATAGGAAATCTTCTCGTCCTTGAAATCACAAAACATAGGAGACACAGTCTATATGTAGGTCGGCTCTTCCTTTCTTGGAAGAAGGAAAAAGGGAGAGACACAGAGGAAAGGAAGGAAGAAGGGAGGGAGGGAGGAAGAGGCAAGAAGGGAAAAGAGAAGAACAAATGAAAGATAGAGTAGTTGGGAGGAAAGGGAGAGGCAGGAGAAGAGGCATGGAGTGGGTGGAGGAGCAGTGTGGAGAATCCAGGCAGAGTGAGGAAGATGGTCAGGGAGGGGTGAGGGGAGCAGAAGGAGAGAGCAGGGGGAAGAGGAGAGAGAAGACAGAAGACCTTGAGAGTCTTACATCTTGATCAAGGCATGACTGATAACATTCCGGGGGACCATCTTTCAGCCCCCTTGTTTGATGACAAAGCTCATCCCCCATCCACCATCCATTATCAGCTCTCCCTCCCTGAGGCAAGAGCATCAATAATGCTCCCTCTTCAGATGCCGCACCTCCCCCACGCCGCACACAGGCCGGCCATCGCTAGTGGGCATTCCCAGCCGACATCATTACTGCCCTTCCCTCTTCCCCCACCTGCCGGGTGGCTGACCACCCCCCACCAGTGGACACCCCACTCCCGGGCTGGACCCCAAACCTCCAACAGGCAGTCAGAGTGTCCACGGTAGCTGGTGATGATCCCTGATAACTTGGTACCAGGACTTGGTTTTTTAAAAATGATTGTTTAGTTTTGTTTTGCTTTAATTAAGAGGGAGACTGAACTTCCCCATTCTGGTTGTCTTTTCCAAGAGACCTAACAGTTTGAATTTGAATGCAAACATCTTCAAACATCTGTTGCCGTAATTTGGTTGGATTAACTGTCTACTTTGCTGGGCCATCTGCTGTTCTCCCCAAACCCCATCACCACCCCTTCTCCTGGCTGGGCAGGCTATCTCACCTGGCTACCCCAGTGTGAGTGGAGGAAGGAAACCTAAAGGGTTATCTGGCTTAACGCCACAGGTCTTGGCCCAGAAAAATTGGGGGAAAGGCTGGTCAAGCCCCACCAGATGCCAAATACCACAAAGGGAATACCTGAGGAAAGGGAGGGTTATCTCTGGGCAATTGGTGAGGTGACTCCTGAGAGACATATGCCTTACAGGAGGCATTTCTTCCTAGACTAACTGGCCAGGGGTGCTGTGGAAGGATGCTACACTGTGTGGCATCAGGGGCGCTGTTCTACAGGAAGGCATCCCTAGAGTTGTACAGTAAACAACCTGTACAACTGTGTGAGGGCAAGCTTGCTCTCAGTCCCAACACAACTTTCCTTTTATAGTACAAAAACAAATAACTCAAGGAAAAATTGTATTCTCCTTCTGGTCCCAACACGAATCCTCTCCCTCCAAGAGAGGAACCTCCTACCTGGACACACACACTCTCTGCCATGGGGATAGTCTTCCCCTGCTGAGATGACTTCCAGTCCCTATAGCCAGGCCTGCTCTGACTCAGCAGCGGGGCAACTCAGGATGCCAGAGCTCCAGGCCACCAAAGGTAAAGGACTGTCTTCCAAGCAGGACCCCAAAGGCACTGGGGTGAAGTGTCCTCAGATCTGCATGGGGATGGGGTGCTCCCACATGAGACCCTTTCAGTAGGGTTCCCCACCGGCATGCCGTGCTTGGCCATACTCAAATAGGGGAGGCAGTAAAATACATGGAAGAGAATAGGCATTAGGATCTTTGAATTTGCTCTTCTTCCACATTTTCCCACCAAACGTGCTTTCTCTTTTCCTCCCCTTTTGTCCCTTCAGCCACATCTTATCTCCCCTAATTTGGGTTCCCTCTTTGACTTGTGCTGTTTTCTGACCCTGCACACCTCATTTTCGCTGCCCATCTTTCAAGGTCCAGCTCAGGTTCCCCTCCTCCTTGGAGCCCCTCAGAAATAATCCTTCAGTTTCATTACTCTTATCAGTGTTACATGAATGACAACTGTTTTCTACTTCTTTGTGCTACTTAACTAGTACATACATGCTTATATAGTACTTGGAAGCATGTGTGGCTAACTGCATGGATGGATGGGTGAATAAATAAGTAATGAATGAATATAGCCATCCGATCTCAGCATTTTAACTAAGGCCCACGACCCTTGCAAAAGGCCTGCACATATTCAAACACACAGATCTGAGACCTATACCCTTCCTACCTGTAACTGATTTCAGGGGTGGCAGGGGTTGGTGGATGCCACTGGGAAAGCTGTCCATTTCGCTGGTAGCTGCGAACAAAGTTGGCCAGTTAATAGAAACCTATATCTAATTGCTTGACATATAATAGATACACCTCCAACCAGCTGAGACCGCCGGATCCCATTCAAAGCCCTGCTTCCCGGCTTACACCTAAGCCTTTCATGTTTTATTAGAGCACTGCACATTTCATTTCCTTTTATGTGGGGAAGAAAATGGACCCTTGGTTCCAGCAGGAGACATTCACAGGCGTACTTTCACTTGTCCAAGGGCAGCTTTGTAGAAAGCAAACTCCCACCTCAGGCTTGTGAATTCAGGTTCCGCAAAGGTAGGGAAGACAGAGCTCACTCCACTTTCTAACCCAATATCATCCAGGGGCCCAAAGTCCTAAGCACATACAGCCAGGGTCAGACGCTGCTCCTGGTCTGTCACACTGCTGTCCCAAGAACACAACTGCACCGCCAACATACACCAAGCTAGCAGCTCTGAATCGCCTCAGACGGAAGGGAAAATCTGCAAATTCAGCCGGGCACCAAGGCTCCGTAGCCTTCTTCAGGGCTGCTTTCCCAACCTTCCGGCTACTCAGAAAAATACCAATGACCTTGACCTGACCGGCCTGCAGAGACCGGGATCCATTGTTCTGCTGAAGTTGGGCATTTTCTAGGGCTGAAACAGCCCTCAACCCCCAAGGGGCCCCCAAGACGACAGGATCCCCAACCTGACCTGTCCTTTCAGGCCAGAGCAGCACGAGGGGCTTGTGACCCACACACCCCGCCATGTCCTCCCATTCCTGTTGGACTAGAGCGAGGAATGGTGCATGGGACCCCAGACCTAGCTCTGTGCTGCCCCCCATCACACCTCTTAGTCTCCACCTACAAGCAGGGCTCCTGTTTGCCCAAAAGCTTGGGATGAGATATCACCTCTAACACAACCTCCTCCCACACCCAAGGCTCTGTAGGACTGGAGTCCTCAGAAGAGAACTTCTGGGATTCACTTGGACAGCCTATGGGTGCTCTGAAGCTCCAGACAAGTGATGGCAAGGAGCTTGGTTGAGGTCCCCAACTGCTGGCAGCAGTGAAGTCACTTAACTGTCATGGAGCCATTGGGTGTTCTCCAGGCTCTACCTCTTTTGCTTCATCTACAACCAGTTTCAAGAGCCTCACAGCTCACTCTCAAGCCTCCTGCACAGAGTCAGCTATTCCAATCCCATAGCCACATGTGGCCGAGGGAAGATTTGAACCCCAGTGCCCAAAGCCCAAAGGCTTTCCACACCACCATGCTGCCTCAAAAACAAGGAAGGGGGACAAAAAGCACCTGTTGTTGGCCTAG
This sequence comes from Galemys pyrenaicus, assembly GCA_019455555.1. Taxonomy (NCBI): domain Eukaryota; kingdom Metazoa; phylum Chordata; class Mammalia; order Eulipotyphla; family Talpidae; genus Galemys; species Galemys pyrenaicus. Next base: position 1,886,105 of record JAGFMF010011810.1, read on the forward strand.
CATTGCTGCTCCAGGTCAGTGCCTCCGGAAGCCATGAGAGTGGATGAAGCAGTGACCTTCCCAGCAGAACAAGGTCGTGCTTGCATCAAGGGTAAATGAAGAGCTGGGTTTGTCTGCGAGAGCCTCCAAAAATAACAACTGCAGCTGAAGCATTTTAGAGAGAGGGGACAAGATAAGTGTAGAACTGGACCCAGATCAAGGACAGCAGCCATTGGTTCTGCCTCCAGACAGGGAGGTACAGGACAGACTCAGGAGTCTGTGAGGGGGAAGCATCCCACGTCTGCCTACTTGACCCCTTTGATGGGTCCCCAGGGCTCTTAGGCTAAAGACCAAACTTCCTGCTTGGTCTGGTCCTGCGCACTCCAGCCTCTCCTACATGGAGGACCCTGGAGTTGGTGCATCCCAGCCCCTGCCCCCATGCCTCAGCCTTCACCCTTCACCTCACAGTTCTGCCCTATGAAAGACACATTTGCTAGGAGAGTTCAGAGGACAGGGAGTCCTTCTAAAAAGAGGGTGCTGTTCCACTTAGTAGCAGAGGCAGAATCCTTACATTTGGGGAACGTGCTGGGAATGGCCAGACTGATGGGGTGGGAAGGAGTGGCCTCCAGGGAGCGCTGAATAAGTTGATGGAGCGTGGATGAAGGGGTGTGGGAATGCCAGATTCAGGACTAGGGCTCAGATCTCTAGGCTGAGTGGGGTCGGGACCCTGGAAGGGGTCTGCCGTGGGGTCACATTGAGCAAGCTGTGCGGAATGGTATTGGCCAAGCAGTGCTCGTTGTTGATGCTTTAAAGTCTTATTGGAAGAACCAATAGAAATGGCTGCAGCTGCTGTGTTAGAGATACGGCCTTCACTTCGCAGTAGTCACCAAGCCCATGCAGTTGTTTACTTGCAGACAACTCCTGCCCGGACTCTGAGGCAGTGAGCTGGGCAAGAGGCCAACGTCCTCTGGTTGGGGGCCCTATTGGAGATCAATCAGGAGGAAGAGAAAATAGCTCTGCATCGCTTGAAAATGGGATTCCAGTGACCAACATGCAATTTGAACCTTGCTTTTATCTAGCACATGGCTCCAGGGGAGCCCAAACGATGGACTTTGGAGAATGCTGTCCTTCCAGACGCCAGGACAAACCCCCGGCAGCCCAGGGACCCTCTCATTTGGCTTTTGCACAAGTTCAGCTCTGGTGTTTAACTTTTTTCCTTTTTTTTTCCTTTCTCCATGTTATTTAAATGGTTTTAAACATGAAACTAGGCCAGGAAAAGGGGGTAGCATTGTTTTAATAATTAGCAATTATGATCGCTGCAATATTAATTGCATATTTCCATAGCAAACACTTCCCTAGAGGGCCTAAGGGAGTGGCGCTTAGAGACCGTCAGAGCCTAAAACTGGAATTCCTGAGAACAGAAAAAGGAGAGAAAATCAACTTCTTCCATTTAAGCAAATCACCACGGGGACTGCAAGGCCCCGCTAATTAGCCCAGCTCACAGGAGCTGGTGAGCAGGCTGGTGTGAAGTCTCACTCAGTACTGTAGGCCCGCCTGGACTGACACTTTGCCTGTTATTTCCTTTATTTTTGTCATTTGGGCAAGATAGTAGCTTATTTTCAGGGGGCACTGGGCTGGACCATTATGCCCTGAACTCAGTGCCCCAGCCTGCAGGCTAATCCTGACCACAGAAGGGCAAAATGGGACAGGACCACAGGCAATTCCACCACAAGGCTGCCTTCCCGACTCCGTGACACAGATTGAAGGACTGGCGTGGAACTGGGGAGACAAAAAAGCAGAAGACAGGAGAGAAGCTGGAATGAAAGGAAGGCGAAGAAGGGAGAAAGTTGGGGAAGCCCAAGAGAAGGTGTTGGTGCAGATGGGGACAGAAATAGAGGTAAGAAGAAAACAGAGAGGACATGCAAAGGAGCAAGGAGAACTGAAATAGATGCCAGAGGAAAGAACTGCAGGAGAAGCGAGAGGGTTTAAAAAAAAAAGGCCATGGAGCCAAAAGGGAAAAATTGAGATAAATCAGAGAAGACTCCTGGAAGTGATGTCCTTCATGATTATTTGCACTCACCCCAGGAAAGGATTTTATAAGAACAGAACACTCCCACTGAAGCCCCACCTTCAAAGACTCAAGAATGCAAAAGTCCCCAGATTAGAAAGAAACTGTTTTCCCAGAGGGAAGGGAGGAAATGAAAAACTGAGCTCTGAGCTTTGTGTTTGCAAAGCCCAAGTGTGACATATGCGACATCTTATCCTCCTAGCAACCATGACAACAGGAATTACCGTCTCCATTTTACAGGTGGGAAGACTGAGAAACCTGCCCTAATATCATAGACTTAGAAAGAGACAAATGTGGAGACCTTTTTGTCACATCACACCACCCATCACCCCATCACCTATCAGGAACCTGAATTCATAAAAGCAAACTTCCTAACAGAGGCAAGTTCCCAATGAGGCTGCATCCCTAGCCAGTAAAATCATACAGAATTTGAAGTCTCCCCGATCCTGTTCCTACTCTGTTTTGCCCACAATCCACGGTCTCCACTTTAAAGCAACTTGCTAAATGAAACTACAAATTCACGACATTACAGGGCAATAATTCTCATTGTAAAAGGGTTCCCCCTAAGGTGCCTTTAAATGGGGGCGCTCCCCTGTGCTTGGGAGCGCTTGTTTACACATCATCGACTCCTCAATGGAGGAGCTGGGAGGCCTGACAGAGAAACTGTGAACAAAATATCTCTAGCTGCTCCTGGTGAAAAAAAGACAAACAATGAAAATAATGCAAATGTGCTTGGAGATAGGGGACTCCAACTGTAGGGGCTAGTGATGACCATAATACTCTACCTGCAATCACCAGTCATTTTCCAACTCTCTCCTGCCCCCTGCCCAGGCCCCTTTGTTAGGACAGCAGGTGAGCACCCTGTACATAGGCATTCCCATAGGAAGGGCAGAAATTATCATCACCTGCAGTTATCAGGGTGTGGAAAATGAAGCCCAGAAGACCTCGGTGCCTGTTTGAGTCACAGACAGCAAGCCCCTCTCCCAGGTTATGAGGATAGCCAAACTTACCACACCAAACCCTGAACAGCTGAGATGCACAGCACTTTCTAAGACAGATGTTCAGAACCCAGGGGAGGCGGACACAGAGCAGCACAGAGCCATGTCTGTGGGAGGCAGGCTGCACAGAAGCAAGAGGGTGGTGACTTCTGGTTCCCCAGGGCAGGTATGGTCGGCTTGTTTAAATAATCCCTGGCTGGCAGGAAGGGGACCCCCCCACTCAACATCCCCAGGGGTATGCAGGCGCTGTAGGTGGTCCCCTTCATAAGAAAGATTGTTTGAGTGTGGAAGGGAATGTACCTTTAGGTCATTATGGGTCCCTCCCAAATTCACCAGTTGTCAGTCTTCAAACTCACGCCTCACATCTCAAAACTCCCCTTGCTGAACAAGCCAAGCTTGCCCCAGTGCACAGTCATGACTACCGGATTCTAGAAATGATACACCCGTGAGGTCACAGAGCCATGTCCGAAGGAGTCCCAGGGCCAACTCCACCTGGAGCTGCTCCCCCCTCCAGGCCTGGCTGGGTGGCTTCTTCAAACCTTAGCCCATAAACCACACTTCCCTCCCCCATATCCCCTGTTAACGAGTCTGGAAGGCTTTCTCACTCTGTGTGTGTACAAACATTACCCGATGTATTTTTGATCTTACTTATCCCTGGGAATCCATCTCAAAGCCGCCTTTGGAAACTCCTAAGTAGGATGTAATGCGTGGATTTCAGTCTCTGCTCGATAGTATGCGATGTAGTTATTCCCCAAGTCTTAGCATGCAGGAGAAACAACGAAGCAGAAACATGTTTAACCAAACAGCACGTTTGGGGGAGGTGTGAAGCAAGGGAGGGAGTGGGAGAGGGAGGAAAGTAGATGACCCCATGTAGCCCCTGCCTGGAACTGGAAGCAAAATCTTCCAGAGTTTGCTGAATGATTTTTACCCACATACCCCAAGAGGAGCTGCCCTCCATCAACTCCACTTATGTTGGCCAGGGAAGAAGGAGAAAAATTAAAACATGTGAGTTCCTGGCACTGACAGGAAGGGGGTGGGGTGAGGATGTCAGAGGAGACCATGTCTAAGCCCAGACAGCATGGAAAGGTACCCCTGGGTTTAAAGGGGGTGTCAAAGTTTAAAGGGATCAACAGAGTAGTTAGTAATGATGCACACCTAACCCTAGCAGAATGTTATAATGCAATGCTACTTTGATTTAAAAAAAAAAAGGGGAGGGCGGTGTGTAATGTGATGACAGTTATCATCACAAAGGTGAGCATTAATGGGACACAAATTCAATGACAAACTGGAAAAATGAAAGCACTTAGTAAGAAGTTATTCAAGATTATTCTGATGGAACCTCCAAGACATCAGATGAGGATATCAAGCCCTGTGAAATTATAGGATTTCCCTGAGACTAATAAAAGATTTGGAGTTCAAATCAGGATTCACTTATTCCCCAAACCAGTGTTTGTCTACTCTCCCTGTTGCCTGCTATAGCCCTCCCCATGGCCCAATGGCAGTGACTCCTAGCCATTAGTCTCATTTGTGGGAATATGAGCCTCATAAGAACAACACTGTGTCTGTTTTGTCTCTAGAGCAATTGGAACATTGTCTGGCACTTAGTAGGTGCTCAGCAAATGTGTGGGATGGAATGAGATGGGATGGGATGGAATAGAAGAATGGAGTTGGCACAGTTAGGAGTAGCATTCCGGATTCTGACTTCCCATTCAACAACACAGATGAAAGAAAATTCAAAACCCCTTCTGAGGCACCACCTCTGTCTCCAGTACCCACATCTCAAATCAACTCACCTCTCACATCAGCCAATTAAGGACAGGATCCCCAGCACAGCCTGGGATGCTGGGAAGCAGGAGCTGGCCCTCAGGCTTGGGGATGGAGGAAGAGAAGTGAGGTCCTCTTTGTTCAGAGCAGCTTTAGAACATGAAGGGCCGTGACTAATCACAGATGGAGAAGAGACCTTAATCCGAGTGGACTCTTGGTCAGAATATCCAAGAGAGACAGAAGGAAGCTGAGGGGTAGATCCGAGCACCATGCCATCAGCTCCTACCACAAAGACTGTCCAGGGGCCCGACCCTGCTGGAAGTGAGTGTGGACGCCATCGTCTTCTTCACCGGCTTCTCTGAGGTGCATAGTGGATCATGGCCAAACCCCAGCCCCACAGTAATCACTAAATCCCTAAAGAAACTAGACCCTTGGGCTTTGAAGGAGTTTGCATGAGAAGCAGAACCTTTTTATAGCAATCATAGCAACACATCCTTGAGAGCACCTTGCGGTGGAGAAGCAAGACACACTCCACAGCCACACATGTTGGCCCCACTGTGGAGCTGGACCTCTGTCCACTTCTGATGGCCCCCTTGTGACCTGCCAACCCCCAGTCCCACAGCCGCCCCTCCCTTGCCTTCAGCTGTCTTAAGTCTGCTCTCACTGGCAGACCCCAGGTAAAGCATGTGCTCAAAATGATTCTCACCAGTGACGGATTCAGGAGAGCATTTGAGGCTGAGAAGGTCATGCACCGGGGTCTAGTCTCCCCATTACCACCATCTTAGGGCAGTGTGGGACGGCCTGCTTGATTTGAGCCCTGCCCTGACTGTAGGGATCAGTGTGTCCCCTGCCTCTTCTCATGCGTCTTGTCTCACGCTGCCCTTAAATCTCTGCTCCATTCGTCTGCCATCTCTCTCCATGTCTGCCTCCACCAGTACCAGGTCCATCACACCACAGAATGCCCACCACTACCACTTCCCCTCTGTGAAACTCTTAGCCTTAGACCCCATCAGCCTTCCTGGCAGGGAAGCACCCTGCCTGGATCTTGACTGCTGGCTTCTGGTCCTTGTCTCTCTAGCCTCACTCCCAGTCAACTGTACCAGCAACTACTCCCCATCCAATCTGCCCATGGTGCCCACATCCAATATGGAACCCCTCTGCCACCCCACTCCCTATCTGGCCTGGGAACTAGAACCTAGCATGTCATCTCCACTGCTCGGTTGGGCATGGCGGGGTGGGAGGGAATGAACAATGGCCAATTGACTGCAAACCCCATTTCTCTTCCCACCTCTGGCTGTTTAAACAGCCAGAAGACAGGCTTGGTCCGCTATGTGTGTGTACACATATTAGCTACACTATCGTGTAGCCTACTTATCCTGGGGAATTTGCTTCAAAGCTGCCTTTTGGAAACTCCTAAGTAGGATGTAATTCGGTGGATTTTATGTTCTGCTCACTGTCTGGCAAAGTAGTTTATTCTGCAAACCCCTGGCGTATCTGGGAGAGAGCAGATGCATGAGAAACAGGGCGGCTCTCTGCCCACACCCCCCAGGCTGTCCCAGCTCACGTTTGGGAAGGAAACTGCAGCCCAGACAGTCTGCATCAAGTTTCATAATGTCTAAACTTTCACATCCTCAACTTCAATAACTTGGGTTGTTAGTATCAAAGAAACAGTCTGTAAATGGCATTTAAAGGCAAATTGGATTTTCTTCCCCCAGATGACACAGCCCTGGGTTCTGCCTGCCAGAGACGCTGCTTACTTCTCATCTGAAACTGCCATTTGTCATGTGTCAGAGGGTCTGAAATAAAATTCCTTTGTGTACGACTGTCTAATAAAGAGGTTCTTAACGTTAATAATTTACTCTAAATGCCATTCACACACTGTCTCTCTCACACCTTCAATCTAAGGTACTGAAGCCAAAAAGCATACGAGGATTTTTCTGAAGATCCTGTATATGTGTTCTGGAATAACATTTCCACCAAACATGCACCTTCTTTGTATGCAAGGCCAGTGCCTCCGCTTGGAGGTGTTAACATGCATCGGGAGAGCGACCGTCGGTCAGAGAGGAAGTTTAAATCCTTGGGACCGGGGAAAGGAGCAGACTGGAGGTCTGGTTTGCAGCAGGAGAAGGAAGAAAACAGGAAAGGGCCTCAGACCCTCGACATTCCACAATATTTATCAACAGACTTAATGTGTCAGGATCTCCGCTTGGCAGTGGGGCCACAAGCACAAATCCCAAAGGCTTCTTCACCTTAAAGACCTTTCATGAATAGGCAAAGCACAAATCGACAAATCAGCTGATGAACTTGGACACACTCAATTGTGTTAACAGACTGAGCAGACTGGAAAGTGTGTCAACTTGCATGTGCTTCTACCCTCACGATGGAGACTCCACCTCCTAACATCATCATTTTGGGGGTTAGCATTTCAATACATGAATTTGGGGGCAGGGGCAAATGGCATTCAGTCCATAACAGGACAATTCAAGGTCAAGGAGTAAGCTTCTCATCTCTGCATCCCTGGAGTCTGACACTGTGTGTGTCGACAAGTAGTTACTGAACCAACAGGCAACTCACAGGCTAGTGCAGGAGGGAGTGAAGAGAGCATTAGTGTGGGGGCTGTCTGTGCTGTCAACCTGCTCAAGCTGAGGAGGCTGCTGCAAGAAGTGACCCCATACCCCAGCAGCATCAAGCAGTGAAGGCCTGCTTCTTACCCATATGCACGACCATCACAGGCTGGCTGTGACTTCTTCTCTGCACCCTCTTCACTTCAGGACCAAGGTGGAAGGAGCAGCCACCATCCCAGGCACGTAGTTCCCATGGCTGGGAAAATGGAAAAAGAATAGAAGCACAGGAATGTTGGGAAGCATCTGTCTCTAAGTGGCAGATGTCACTTCTACCCCATTTTATGGTCCAAAGTATGTCAAATGGCCCATCTTGTCATCAGGCAGCCAGGAAATGTCCTTCTCCCATGGAATGGCTTGGTCAGAAGCGGCGAACATGGGACGCCCCTGACAGATGACCCCAAAAGCTATGACAGCTGAACACAATGGCCCCAGTGATGGGTAAGGGGCTCTGCAATGCAGCCAAATGAGCTGAGAACTGGTCTCAGAGCCCAAGGGTGAAGCCACAGGCACTGGCCTGAGTTGGGTCCACAGTGCAGGAAATGTTTCCAGAGGACTGTGAAAGCCTACACGTGTCCACACATCCAAGGACAGAAGACACAGGCGGCCATGGGACTCGGCCCAAAAGCCACTGACTCCATCTCAGTCCCAGCATGGGGCTTCCAGCCCCGAGTCTGGAAGGCTCGGTTCTGACACCTCACCATCTCCTGGCATGGCCCTCATATTCAGAGAGGGTCAGAGCTCACTATCCATCTCCACAAACTCGAGAGTCAGGAAAAGACAGTGAGGGCTGAGGCAAGGAAGGCAGCAACAGAGCCTCAGCGACACTTTAGGAGGACTCAGGGTCCATCCCCAGAGAAGCAGCTCAGCCTATTCTAGAGAACTCAGTCACAGCCCACAGCCCCTGACTTCTGAGGGGAAATGGCCGGGGCAGAGGAACTGCTGGCCACACTGCGCTCTGGGCCAGACAGAGGTGGCACCTGGCCCAAGGAGGTCACGCTTTGGAATGGACAATGACCTGCTAGGACCTATGTGAGGAGATGAACTGAGCTCTCGCACAGGCTTGAACCACGGGCCAGAGAGACTGGGCCCAGCGCTGATGTGGAAGGTGGAGTGAGCCAGGACCACACTGAGCTGGCTGGTGAGGGGATGTTTGTATGGAGAGAACTTGCAGAGAGAAACAGAGATGGGGGCTGGGGTGGGAAAGTGGAGCTGAGCAGCAAAGGAAGCCCAGACTGAGAGGAGTGAGTGGCCATGTGACATTTCCAGAATGAATGAAACCATGGTTGGGTGGGGGGAATAGGGGGGGAGACATTTAAATGAAAACTTTGAAATATATACAAAACACAGTGATGCCCACTATAAATCTAAAGATACATAAATTAGGAACATTAAAATATAGCATTAAGTTTTACTAATAAAGTAGCCCTTCATTAAAGTAACCAGTTTGTTAAAGGGATTTATAGTATATGTATAGTATCTATAGATATTATGATATATATGATATGAAAAGCTGGGGGTAGAATGGTAATTTTTATGTATTTATTTATATTCCCAATCTCCTTTTGTTATAATTAGGTCCATTTTCAGTTCCTACTGTTTCATATTTATTTGTATCAATATTTGTTGTTTTTTTCATCAGTCTTGTACAGGACTACCTAGTGCCCTACTTTTAAAAAGAAAAACAGCTTTCGGTTTTATGAATAAACTCTGCTTTTTGTTTTCTATTCCACTCATTTCAGTTTTCACATACATGGATTCATTCTACTTATTGTCTTTGGTTTAATCATTACTCTTTAGATAATTTCTTAAGTTGAAGGTTATTTATTTTCAGAGTTGGTGCTTTGCAATGAATGGATTTCAAGGTTTAAGTTTTCTCCCAAATACCCACACTCCACATGTGTTAATATATTGTGCTTTTGTATTTATCCTAAATATGTGTTATTCCCATTTTGATTGACCTTTTAACCTTTAAATAAATACATATTTAGAGGACTAAGTTATTTAAATGATAGGTACATAGATTTTATTTTTGTTCTCATTTTGTTGATTCTCATTGTATTGTATTGTGGTTAGTGAATATGACATTCTGTATGATAGTAATCTTTAAAAATATATAGATTTTTTTTATTTGTTTCCTAACACACGGGCCATTATGTGAATGTTCCATATGTTTGAAAGAGATTTGAATTCTCTATTTGCTCAGTGCAGTCATATACTGTTTGCATCATCAACTTGTTAGTCATGTTATTTGAGTCCTTTTATCTTTACCTGTTTGTCTTGTTGATATATCCGGTTGATCTGTTGAAAAGGAAGAGTCTCTGATAATATCTTATAATTCATTTCTTGAGTGGGACTACTAATTTTGGCTTTATATATTTTCAGTTTTTTTGTTACGTGTATAATGGTTCATGATTGTTAAGTAGTATCTTTTTAAAAATATTTATTTTTGTTAAAGAATTGGAGTGTAGGCCAGAGATGTGGAGGTTGAGGATTCACCAGAGACAGAGTGGGGAGCAGAACAGGCAGATTTACTGAAATATGCTGCTGAGGGGAGCAGCGGGTGAGACAGGAGAGGTCTGTTGTGCCATATGTGGGTTAGTCCTGTGAAGGCCAGGGATTGAACTCCTGCCACTGAGAGAATGGAGATGACACCACTGAGATTTAACCCCTAGGCCACCAGAGAAGCCCCTTGACAGAGAGTTCCTTTAATCAACATAAATCTTCCTTTTCATCTCATTTGCTATTAATATTGTTATTAACATTCTTGGTTTTGGGGCCTCCCTGGTGGTGCAGCGGGTTGAGTGCCTCACTGTGAAGCATCTGCAGCACAGCATGAGTTCTATCCCCCAGCCAGGGAGGGGACCCACATGGTGCAGCAGACCTCTCCTGCTTCGCCCACTGCTCCTCTCAGCAGTGTGCTTCATTCGATGTGCCTGTTCTGCTCCCCACTCTGCCTCTGGTGAACCCTCTCACCTCATGCAACTCTGGCCTATACCACAGCTCTTGTATGCATAAATAAATAAATCTTTGGTTTTATTAGCCTTCCCTGATATGTATCTTTACATCTTTCCTTTTGTTTTGAGTCTATTAACTTTATATGTTTTTTGCTAGAAAATATGATGCAACTGGATTTTTAAACATCCAATCTGAGAGAAATTTAACTCATTCACAAATATTGTAATTACTGATACATATAGTCACTCTCAGAATACCATGTGGGATTATCTCTGCACACCTGCTATTTATCATGTTTTTTACCCATTTTCCTGCCTTTTGGTAATTTTTATAGCTGCCTTCATTTGATTCCTTTTTAATACATTTAGACTTATACCCAGGAATTCTATTTTTCTAGTATTTATCCTTAGATCTTCCAGAAATTCCTTGAAATTCTTTAATAATACCTACAAATAATCAGTATCCATATGTGCCCAAGTTCAGACTAAGACCAGACTAAACTGCTTATCACTCCCTCCTTCCCTCACCAGTTCCAGCATGATATTTCACATGTTTGAGAGTGCAGTGCTGGACATTTTGACCTGATTTTTACTTTTTAAAAAGGTTTATAATAAACAAGTTTTACTTTGTTTCTTTTTGTTTTATTATGTCTTCCTCCTAAATTCAGTTTTTGGTGTTGGGTTACATGTCAAATACTCAATCTTACATGTAAAATCAGGCCCATGGCAATTTTATTCAGATAGATTTGAAGGAGGAGAATTATGCGCTTTTTCTTCCTACATGCATTCACAGTAATTTGGAAGAGTTTTAAAATTGGTTTCATGAAGAAGAATACATTATTTTGTCCATGATATCATTTAGAAACAGTTTGGCTTTACCCAAATACACACAAAATAATAGCTAAAATCATCTAAACGTACTTTCCTCTCAAATAAAAGAGAGTTCAGAGGGAATCATCCCAAGGCTCACGAGCATGCTGTCAGGAACTCGGACTTTTCTATCTTGTTACTTCATAGAACATGACTTCTGTTTCAAAAGTCACCTCAGGGTTCAGTATAGCTGCTGGGACTCCAGCCATTGCATCTCTATCAAGGCAGTAAGAAGGAAGAAGGAAGAAAAAGAATAGTACTCCACCATTTTAAGGTGATTTTCCAGAATAATAATTCTACTTTTGTATATGTAATACCTAGATGCAAAGGAGACTAAGAAATGAGATTTTTTTTAAAACTGGGAGGTTATGCACATTAGCACACACACTATCATGGTAAATTTAAGAACATCAGGATCAATACAAGATCCTAAAAACTTCCAGAAAGCAGAAAAAGATTAAAAGTAAAAGTCACATTCAACTTATTTGGGATCAAAATATGTACAGCAATAATGGAACCTAGAAGATAATTGAATAATACCCTTAACAGCCTATGGGGATATGTTCTGTAACGAGAATTCTGTGTCCAACCACCCCCTCTTGTGTGAGGGTTTTCATCGGAGGGTACTGAATCATGCAGTGACCAAAACAAGGATATGAACCCAAATAAGGAAAGCCATGGAACTCAGGAAACAGCAACCCAACCAAGAGATGAAGAAAAACCCTGGTAATGGTGGACAAATTTGTTAAGAAACTAACGCATTTGAACATCTTGAGAAGAGATTTTCAGGTGTGTAGGAGAATTTTGGAATGGATAAGTAATTATGCACCAACTGGTATAAAAACTAAGCAAATAAAAGTGAAAACAAGCATTAATACAGAAGGGAGAAAACAGAATTACAATCATAGCACACTCCACAGCTTAGCTGTGAATAATATTTATATGGTGATATTTATCTAAGACCCCAGTGGTGACTGTAACCAAACCTGTGATTAGGTATATTGCAGGGTAGAGGGAAGCTAAGTGTAAATGTTTGGTGGGGGAATGGCATGCAAAAGAGCTAGAACCTCATTCTTCATAGTTGAAAGTCAATAGAAAATTCTTAAAATTGAGAAAGTAAGAAATATGATAGCTACATATACCCAAAAATGAGGAATCTAAAAGTAGATAGCACAAGAAATAGCTAAAAGAGTTGAGAAGCTGCTTGGGGATTAAGAATTGAGGATGGAGACAGACAATGTAGCAAACTATTCTTTTAGATGATATTCCCAGTCATGCTTTTGTCTGTATAAATATAATAGTTTCCTAAGAGATATAAATCAAATATATATTTTAAAATATATTAATACCAGACAATCTGCAGTTACTTTCTCTTTGTTGGCAGGGGAGGTGATGGGGAAAGGAAGACATCTTACACACTAGCCAAATACAATAATGCTTCCAAAGAAGAATTGGAAGGCTGGTAAATGTTCTGAGTGTACTTGTCTGATATGGCTTCATTTTACCCTCACACTTGAATGATAATTTATGTTCAAAGCCATTTCCCCTCAGAGCTCTGAAAAATATTGCTTCATTATTTCTTTGTATCCAATTTTGCTGATGAGGAGTGTGATATCAATCCAATTCCTGTTCCGATGTGCAGTGGGTTGAATAGTAGTGTCCCCCCAAAGATGTGCCCAAGTCCTACACCCGAGTCCCTGGGAGTGCAACCTTATTCGCAAAGAGGGTGTGTGGGACATAACTAAGTTAGGGCTGGAGTGGAGACTCCTGAGGGTGAGTCTGGAATTTGCACAACTTGTGCACTTTTGAGAAGAGAGAAGGCAGAGACATCTAGGGAAGACCCCCTGCAGACAGAGAGGCTGGAGCCTCAGATGAGAAATGAGGAGGAGCCAGGCCAGCAAGGCTTCCCTTCCAGCCTCGGGATCACCGCCCCCCACATCTATCCAACCCCCACCAATACTTTAATTTCAGCTCCTGACCTCCAGAACTGTGATGACGACTTTTCTGTTGTTGTTGGTTTTTATTTTATTTATTTGTATATATTTTATCTCATAGTTTATTTTTTAACCCACCCAGTCTGTGGCACCTTCAGCCCTGGGAAATGAATACACTGTATATTTATTTTTTTCCTCCCTCTCTAAAGGTTTTAGGATTCTCTTGTCTCTTTGGTGTCCTAACACCTCACTCTGACATGTGTATGTTCATATTTGGCTTTCTTCCTTTTTAAAAAATTTTAGTTGCCAATCACAGCCCTTGAAGATTGAGAACCTCTTTCTTTGGTTCTGGAAGATTCTTTCTATTATTTTTTTATTATCTCTCCTCCCGTATGGATACTTTCCCCCTTTTTAGAATCCCTTATTTATATGTTCTCTAGTTGATTAGCTATTCTTTCATATTTTATCTCCTTGCCTTTTGTCCTAGTGAAATTCTTGCCTCAACTTCTCAGCAATTACTCCTCCTTTGTCTGTACTCATTCAGTTAATCAATTTTGAGATTTTTTTTTTTAATTTTCAACTAACAAAAGTTCAATTTCTATGACCTCTAGTTAATTTGTATTATATGGACCCAAAAGCCTCCACATCCTTTTGAGGGTATATTTTTGAAGAAAGTCCGTGGCATGAGTTCAGAGTACCAGCCATTGGGACCTTCTTCCACAACCACATTTCTAATCCTGGGGGGAGTCTGATTGCAATGTTCACTGCTGCTCATTGCATCTTTGCAAGGTGCCAGGCGATCTGCTGAACACCAAACATGTGTCCTCTCAGTGAACACTCACAGCCACCTCTAGGGTGGTGGTATTAATATGTCCTCATATGATAGGTGGGAACAGTAAGACAGGTGGGAGGCACACAGCTCCTACCCCAGGAGAGCCAGTCATTAGCAGAGGGGGAATGTGGAAGAAAGGCAGGGCTGGCACCAGAGCCCCAGCACCGTCCCCCCCATTATTTTGCCTTACACAGTGTTGATGGGTGACCTCCATTCCCAGACCCCAGTTTCTGCATTTGTCAAAAGCAGTGAGTGTAGAGCAGCCAAGTGATTGGTTCCACTGGACATTTTCCATTGTCACATGGGAGAAGGAGGAAGGCGCCCCTGGCTTCTTGTGAGGGAGGCCAGGGATGCTGCTAAGACCCCACAATGCACAGGAAGAACCCTCACAACAGGACAATATGGACACGCTGGTGTAGAACACCTGGAACCCCTTTGGCCCTGTATTCCATCATGGGTGACTAGTCAATACAGTCAGTGGAAAGTACAGAAGTGTCCCCAAGACCAGAGTGGACCCAAACTCAGCACTGTCACCAGAGAAGACTTCAAAAGTGATGGACATGCATGACTCCCAGGTCGGAGATCTGTGGGCCCACCCCTATCTGGCCATTCAGAACCCCAGCCTCCAGACCATGTCCTTGGCCCTCAGCAACAAGTCACATTCACTATGAAAAGCAGTATGAGGCAGGACATGGAGACGGACTTAGAAACTTGGGGTTTCTCCTTTAGTGTCTGCTTTCTCTCTATTTCAGGCAGGGGACAGGCTCTGTTCTGCTTCTAGTCCCAAGGGCTCTTCCAGCAGAAGAGCAGACAAAGACCCCAAGAGGTGGCCAGAGTGGCAGTCGATATGGGAGGAGGTGGACAATTCCGGAGCTGCTGGCCATGGGGCCGACCTGGGCAGGCACTGAGGCTCCTTCCAGCCATTCTGTGCCTACTGGCACCCACAGCTCATTTAAAACTACCTGCCTCCTCCCCATGTAGCCCCTACTGAGAAACCAGACCTAGTAAAAATAAACAAAACATGGACAGAGAGGTGAGAAGCCAGGATGACCCCAGCCTTGGACGGTGTCTGGGACAGCTTGGCCAGCGCTGGTATGTGAGCTAGCCTAACGGTCCTCCTTCTCTGCCAGCCAAGGGCAACTGGTGCCAGGAGGGCTAAAGCCCAGGCTGGAAGGATGCCCAGGCCAAGGCCCCTCCCTCACTCCCAGGGAGGGTGCACAGGCAAAAGCCAGTCCTGGCCCCGGCACTTCTCACTCTGCGCAGCCACAAATGGGAAGGATAAAACCTCAGTTTCTCTTATCGTTTTTCAAACTCAAATCCCATTTCTCTATTGACTCACAGGAACATTTTGGAGATCGTTAATCTTCATTTCTGATTGATTTTCTGTCAATATTTCCTTGCCTGCCCCACCCCAACCCTTCCATCAAGTAGTTAATGAGCTGTAAACAACACTTGGGTGCAGTTGTGGGGGTGGGTTTCCAGGAAGCCTTTGGACGAGCAAAGCAGGCTGGTGGCAAGATGCACCCCATGGTTCTGCTATGGAAGCACCTGTGCATAGTTTTCTCACTTGGGGTGCCCAGGACAGATGAAGTGTGGACGACCCCTCCCTTGCCCAAGGCAAAGTAAGTGGCAGCTTCCCCACAGAAAGGTGAGTGCTTTAAATCTCTCTCCTCTGCCTCCTCCCACCCCCAGCAGCCATAGCACTGGGTCAAGGACTCAGGGGGTGCGATGCTCCACGGGCGGTGCTCCAGGGTGTGACTGCAGCCAGGAGCATAGCATAGGTACATTTTACCTCCTGGCAGGCTGGGGTTTAACTGGGAGTGAGCCTGGAAAGTTTGAAGCTGCCCTTCCTGTGAGTGGGAGCCTTCGCGGTATCCTCAGGTGATATGGGGGTCTGAGGGTTTGGAAGCAAGGAGAAGGACCTCGGGCTGCACAAGACGAACTTGGCTCCTTTCCTGATCTGCTCTCATATCCTCCCAGGCCCCAGACTCCGCACATCGGGGGTCTCAGTGTTCTGCTCCATCAGATGGGGCTAAGCATTCCTTTCCTGCCTGCCTCCTAAGTAAGTTAGAAGGATCTAAGGAGAAAGGTTTGGGAATAGCCTGAAGGTGTCAGGCTATTCAGCTAACCAGCCCACCTCGCCCCTCCCCATCCCGGTACCTCTGCTCCCCCACCCCCACACCCCTAGTCTCCATCTGTCCTCCCCACTGGCCAAGGCCTGGGAGTTTTTCTGCAGCCCGCCAGAATGTTAACACGCAGGGAAAACTTCAAGGAAAACATACAGCTGATAAAAATTTAATGCTATATGTAACAAAGCAGAATGAATATTTAATCCGTGCTTTTATGCAAAACCACATAACCAAGCAGCCCCACGCGGCGGCGGCGGCGGCGGCGGCGCTGCCCCTCCTGGCTCACAGCGCCCCGCGACCAGCAGCGAAACAGTTAAGCTGCTGGCAACAAGCAGCTCCTAATAAACACTCGGCTAATTCTGTAGGAAAAGCACTAATTAGAAAAGCAATAATAATCGGTGTAATTGCTCTAAATTACCCTCCTAACAGAGAACCGTGCTCCGAGCCGGGAACGCAGCTGCCGCCGCCCAGCCCCGCGCCCGGCACCCGCAGCCCTGCTCTCTGCTGCCACCTGGCGACCGTCACGCCTTGTCCGCCTGGCCGCGAGAAGCTTTCGCGCGAACCCCGGCGTTGGGGCGCCTCCTGGTGTCCGCGCCGCCGCACTGACCTGACCACTGGCAGGAGATCCCGGAAACCTGCGGACTGCAGGTTGCAGCTTCCCTTACGTCCTCTGCCTCTTTCCCAGGGGCTGTTGACAAGGAACCACCGTTGTGATGTCTGAACTCAGGGAGGAGAGAACAAGACCAGAATAATAATGGAATAAGTGAACCTCTAAGGAGTCCTCGGGATTCAAAATGATGTGGATTGGGAGGAGGGGGGAGTTGCTTTGAGAATCGGCTGGGACAAGCCCAAAGAATGAGGGCCTTCCTTAAAGCAGAGAGATGAGGATAAATAACATGAAATGCTCTGGAGAGAGGATGAGGACAACTTGGCATCCCCTGGATGGGAGGACTACTGTCAGCTGGCCTAAATGAACAGGGTGCTCTGTAGCTTTGGGGCATTTATAGAGTACCAACGGGCTCTCACAAGATCACGCCGCCTCCTAAAGGCTCCTTGGGTCAGTTACAGTTGTCAGGGTGAGTGCGGGTCCCCAGCCTGTGTGTCCTTTCCCAGCCCTTCTCTCACCAAGTCACAGGCAGAGACTTGATCCTCTCCCTCTGCTCAGCTCTCAACCTCATCTGCACACAAGCACTTGCGCACTCGCTCACCCCCCCACCCAGTTCCTGAGGCCTTTGGTAGCCATCAATAAATGTGGGATGCGTGGGTGCCCAGAACATGCTGGGTGCCAATCTAGAGGGTAACAGGGCACCCTCTAGGTGGGAAATCAGCGTGTAAACCTATGACCAAAGGTGCCAGCAAAAACCAGAGGAGGGTCCTCTGATGCCACCTGGTGGTCAGAGAAGCCTCTGGTGAGGCAGGGTCTCAGCAGGCCCGGGGAGGCTGACTCCAGAGCTTTAGAATGAGGAACCAGGAAGCTGAGATGTGTCCTAGTTTCCCCTCAGCAAGGGAAACTGAGGGTGTGGGCCAAAGGAAACCAAAATACCCTGCCCCATCCCCAACCCTTCCCAACACCCCAGCTACCCCACCCTCTTCTATTATAAAGCAAGCCCCCCACCCCATCACCAACCACATCAGGGCTCCAGAGGGTCTTGCTTCTCTTCCTTTCTCATTTCAACCTGGCACCTGATGGTCTAGAAGAAAACCTGAAAACCCCAAGTGAGAGTCAATGACTTCCTGCTGATTTTCACAAACTTCTCTAGGAAGGGCAAACTTTCTGCTAGAAAACATCACACAGGTGAAGGAGTGGATTTTGTGACATGAAATGTGCATTCTTCTTCCAGAAAGACCTTCCTGACTTGCCTATAATTACAGAACAACCTTGAACTATATGGTATAGCCTGGGGGATATGGCTTCTCCACCAAGTGAAGGGTTGTCTTAAGTCAGTGGTTTCCAGAGGCCACTTACTTCAGAAATCCCTGGGGAATGTATAAAGGGGACATGACCCACGCTCCTGGGCTCCTGATCTACTTAAAACTAGCAGCCCCACCTTTACATCCATGGAGGCCAGTCAACCTAGTTGTCACTCACAGGTCCCCACCTGGACACAAGACTGCCCAGGTTAAATTCCTGGCTCTTTCAATGACACTCTGTGATTTTGACAAGCTTCTTGACTTCTCTGAGTCTCATTTTACTCATCTAAGAAATCAGGATACTAATTATAGTAACTTAACTCATGGAGTTATGGGGAAAACTAATTGAACCAATGCATGTAAAATGCCTGGCATACAGCAAGCACACAATAATTGTCACTCCTGCACCCTTACATTTTAAGTAGTGCCTGCCACATGAGTTTGATAAATGGTTAATGCTAAATTAATTAAACAGTTGTAAAATCACAAAGAAGTGAATTTCTAATGGTGGAATTTCAGATACTACATGCAGTACTTACAGGCCTCCTTGAAGCCTCTGGAAGCACCTTCATATCCATCTTAGGCCAGTTGGTTGGCTTGCCCCCACTAGGAAAGCATTCCAGTTAAACACCACTCTGTTGTTGGATGTTTGGTGGTTGTTGGGCTCATTTCCCGGGAATGAGCACCTGCCAGCACTCCCCATTTTCTGCATGATGTTCCTGTGAGGTCCATGGCGTTCCTCTTCCCAATGGTGTCTCCTAACTCTAGTGTGACCCCCAGTTGTTCCTGGCTCAGGCAAATGGAAATTTTAATTTCCAGTTAATTATCTCGGAATTCAAGTTACCCATTGCCCCTTTCCCAAGAGAGGCAGGCCGTGGCCAACATTTGACACTGCCTCAGTGGGGCGGGAAACAAAGGCCCCAGCCTGGCTATTGTCTCTGCTGGGTTCACCAACAGCAGACACAGAGCTGGATGAATTCTTCATGACCCTCTGCCAAGGGCAGCTTCTCCCGCTCTGCCTATTATTGGCCTCAGATGGGCCCCTGAATGGGGAGGACATTATCTTCTCAACCACCCTGTATATTTTCCTGAGTCTTTGACCAGGGCTCCAAGTCTCCTTCCCCCAGCCTCCTCCCTTTGGATATCCAACCACAAAATTTACCTGACACCAGAATCCCCACTACAGTTCAAGCCAAGGTCACTGCAGAATCCAGAGAAAGTTCTGCTGTCCACACCAGACACCTGTTGCTGAACTTGGCTGCTGAGGATCAACCGGCAAGATGCAGGTGGTCCCCTTTACTCCTTGCTTCTCCAGGAAAGGTCTCCAAGGGGTAATCCGCCCCTCCTCCCGCATGGGCTCTAGGAGTCAGGATGGAGGGACCGCATGTGGGCCTGGCGCCCTCTGCTGGTGGAGCTAGCAGCATGCGGATCCAGCTGTGGTTCCCTGTCCAGACCTGGCCTGCGAGTCACCTCTCTCTCTCCCTTAAGTACCCCCCTCACCCAAGAAGTCGTCCAAGGGAAGAGACTTCCATTCTTTGACCAATTTTTCCCTTCTCCAGAAATAAGTGAAGAAGGAAGAATATTTGAGAGGTGGGGGAGGGGCTGAATTTGAGTTAATGAGCTATATACTTTCCTTAAAATCTGCGAATTTGATGCAGCAGCCAATTTAATGTAGCAATAGGATAATTTGTCATGGGGTTGTTAGGCTGGAGAAACTGGGATGGCATGAGGAAGAGTGGTTAAGACTGGGAAGACAGAACAGAAGTAGGGCACACCCCATGTACCCCAGCCCCAGAGGGTGGATAGGGGAGGGGCTCCTGGGGACAGAGCTAGACTGCAACAGGGAAGAGGGAGGGAAGCCCCCACATCGCCGAGAGAGTTGGGGTGGGCAGAAGGAGCTGTAACTCTCCCTGATGTGTGTGTAGTGTGTTTCTGGGGCCTGGGCCCTGGGGTAATTTATAGGGATTTACTGGATCTGTATAACCCAGGGATAATAGTTGGATTCATTGATTGGGTCCAGGGATCAATGAGTGAGCTTCAAGCAAAGCTTCTATGTATCTCAGAATGTGACAAAACCAGGACATTTTCACCTCATTTCTACTTCCTGCCTCAGGCTCCCCTTAAAGGATGTCAGCATTCATGGTCCTCAGTAGGGCTCAATTTACAATAATCTTGGTGACCACAGATCCTGGTTTACCAGACAGCACCGTTTCCACCTGCGGTCACGGGTAATTATCGATAATGCTTCCTTTCACTAGCAAGAGCGTCCTGGTGCTAACTGTGAGGCTGTCGTGCCCGCAGCTAGTCCATGGCACGTCTGCTGTCTTGTTCTTCCCGCTAAACTGATCCGCTGCCACCCTGCAAGTCCTGGCACTCCATGCACAGAATCAGCGCCCCCACCCCCAGGCCTTCCTCCTGCAGGAAGCCCTGTCCCCAGGACAGCTCACCCTCATCCGAGGTCTGCCCTCCCAACTCTGGGTTCAGAGCTCATTTTGTTTCTCCATCCAAAATGTGACAGGACCAGAGATGGGGTGTGCACAAAAGAGGAGAATAGGTGGGTCGCTAGGGCCAGCTGGCTGGGATCTGGTTCAGTCACTGCACATTTCTCTCCTAGGCCTGACCTTCAACAGAGGTATCCAACTGTGAAATGAGAGACACACATTTGGATGGAACTGGACTTGAAAAGCTGAGATGCTGTTAGTGCTCTACATCCTGAGCAAGGGGGAGGTCCAGGCCCCGTGACTGCCCTGCTCCACACACCCCCTAACCCCCATTTCCCTGCTGCAGGCTGCAGGCCAGCTCTAAGGTCCCTCTCCCATCCATTCATTCTTCTTACTGCCTGCTTTCTGAGAGACAACAACAGGCAGCAGCCCAGATGGTAGATTCTCTTTCTTTCCCCCTTTTCTCCTTGCAAGAGGAGTCCCCATCCTTCCCACTTCTAAATGATGTTCCCTTCCCACCACCACCAGGAGCTGCCTGCAGTCAGCCAGATCCTCTCACTCTCTAGAATGTAGCACCACCTAGTGGCTGTCTTCAGCCTGACAGTTCCACTAGTGAGATTGCAGTGAGTTAACAAGTCTAATAATATATACTAGTCATATACAAAACATTATGTAAGGTCATTATGGGGGGAGGGACAGAATATTTAAAAACAAAATAGGCAAACATAAAATCATATCAAAATTAATAAGATACTTAGAAATAATTTTTTAAAAGATTTATTTTTTATTTATGCATACAAGCACTGGGGTACAGGCCAGAGGTGTGGGGGGTGAGAGGATTCACCACAGAGAGCGGGAGCAGAACAGGCAGATCAACAGAGGTACACTGCCGAGGGGAGCGGGCACAGCAGGAGAGGTCTGCTATGCCATGTGGGTCCCCCCCCTGGCCGGCAGCAGGGATCAAACTCCTGCTGCAGTGGCTGCGGTTTGCTTCATAGTGCGTTGCTTAACCCACTGCGCCACCAGGGGAGGCCCCTTAGGAATAATTTTAACAAAGGAGGCAAAAAGTCTATACACTGACAACTAAAAGACATGGTTAAAGCAAATAAGACACCAAAAATTGGAAAGATAGTCCCTGTTCATGGATTGGATTGTTAAATTGCTAATTGTTAAATTGATCATCTTACCTAAAGCAATAGAAGATTCAATGCTATCCCTATCAAACTTTCAATGGCATCTTTCACAGAAATAGAACAAAGGATAGAAAAGTTTGTATGGTGTCAAAAAGACCCTGAATAGCCAAAGCAATCATAAGACCAAAGGACAAAAAATGGAGTTATGCTCCCGACTTCAAATTATGCTATAAATCTGTGATATTCAACACAGTATGGTAGTAGGAACAAATCGATCAGAACTGAGAGCACAGAAGTAAATATATACACATGTGGATGACTAATATGTGACTAAAGAGCCAAGATGTCAAACACAGTGCTGTACATCTGAAACTTATATATTTTAAACCAATGTTAGCTCAATAAGAAAAATTAAAAGAAAGACAAAGGCAAAAAACAAACAAAAATCCTAAGACATGTTCCCTGAACCTGAAGTTACCTGTCCCACAGTGGGAAGCTGAAGCTAACATGCAGTGCAGTGGAAGGAGGAGCTTCTGAGTCAGACCGTCTAGAGTTCAAATCCTGGTACTGGCACTTTCTTGATGTGCTATCCTGGGCACATCATTTAACCTCATAATCTCCAGTTTTCTCTTTTATAACATGGGATGATAAAAGTAATTCTTGCAAAGGAATTGAAAAGATGAACTGAATTGAAGGATTAAACAAACCACTTAGCAGTGTTTGGCAAATGATATTTTTTAATGGAAACTATTATCATTCAAATAATAAAATTATTCGTTCATGTAATATATTGCCATAATTCAGAGAAAGGGCAGCCAAAGCATCTGTGACCATGAGCAAGTCAATAGGCCCCTTAGGCTTTACCTTTAAGCAGGTCTAAGACAAAGAACTGAAAGGTACAGAACTCAGCCAGAACTGCACCCATTATAGCACTCCTTTAATTTTATCTGCTTATTATTTTTGTTTCCTTTTTCTTTATGTAGGTAACATTGCTTTACAACATTGAATATGATTTGGGTGATTTAAGAATGTAGGTTCATACCTCCTCCTCAGATATATATCACACCGCCCCCATCATCCAAGCACCCTAGACCATTGGGCCACCTCCCTTTTGGTCCCCACCACCTACTCTCCCTCCCCCTGTAGTATCCTCAATTCTGCACTCATATTTCTAGGTCTTGTTTTGGTTTAGTTTTATCAGTTCCTTTGGTTTTTTTTTTAAAGATTTATTTTATTTATTTATACATTCAAGAACTGGGGTGTAGGCCAGAGGTGTGGGGGGTGGGGCAGGATGAAAGGATTCATCAGACCAAGAGTGGGGAGCAGAACAGATGAATTAACTGAAATACACTGCTAAGGGGAGCAGCGGGTTAGACAGGAGAGGTCTGCTGCACCACGTGCTGCTGCCCCTGCTGGCAGCAAGGATCGAACTCATGATAGAACTCATGCTCCAGTGGCTGCGTTTTGCTTCACAATGCATTGCTTAACCCATTGCGCCACCAGGGAGGCCCCTCATGTTGTCATTTTTATAAAGTTCTAGATTAGGCAAAATTCAGCTCTGGTAGTAGATAGTGAACAGTAGATTCCTTGAGCAGAGGAGGAAGGGAAGTTGAGGTGAAATGATTGGAAAGTGTTTGAAGAACTTACTGAGGTAAGTTCTAAAGTTATCCTAATTGAATCACCATTTATATGGATGTACACTTTTGGCTAAGTCATCAAATTATGCTGAAAGTCTGCACAATTTATTGTTTGTAAATTATACCTTAATTTTAAAAATAAAGCCAAATTATGCTGAGTATATTCCCAACCACAATAAAATTAAGCTAGGAATTAATAACAAAAATATAATTGAAAAGTCCCCTTGTGCATGGAAATTAAAGATATACATTTCTAAAACACCCATGAGTCAAAGAAAATAATTACAATGGAAATTTGGTAATACTTTGAAATCAGCAATAATAAAATGCTTAACACCAGAACTTTTTGGACACTGTTAAAACACCAGAGGGAAATTTGGCTTAAATTCATACATTATAATTTTTTAAACCCATCTCACAAATATTGAAAAGAAATAACAAAACAAAATCCAAAAACAAGAGTTAAAGTTTAATAATAAAAGAGCAGAAATTAGCTTAATAAAAAATACAATACAGACTAAAGAGCTCAAAGTTGGTTCTTTAAAAAGAAGAATTAAATTGATAAACCTCTGTTGAGATGAAACAGAAAGAGGAAAATAACCAATATAATGAATAAAAGCTTGTCACTATCCCTAAAAAAAGGTCAAAAGGCTATAATGCTGCTATATTTTAGAGTTGAAGGAAATAAAACCCTACTGGCATACAACTGTGAGAAGTGATAAGGATAAGATAAGAAGGCTGAGTAGTCCTGCCTAGTGTAATAATTGAATCAGTCGTTTAAAACCTTCACACAAAAGAACACCAGGTTGAAGTGGGTTTGCAAGTAAATTCAACCAAAACATTGGAGAAGTGGTATCCAAATGATTTATTCCTATTTCTATATAATAAGTTACCATCAACATAGCAATTTAAAGCGCACTTGCTGGTTACCCCACAATGAGGGATCCAGACACGACTCAACTGTGTCCTCCACTCAACATGTCACAAGCAGCCAGAGGGGCTGCAGTTTTATCTGATGCTTGACTGGGGGAAAGTCTTCTGCTTCTTCAGGTTGCCAACAGAATTCATCTTCTACAGAATACTCACCTGATCCTGGCCACCACCCTCATGGTCTAGAGAAATGAGTCCCACTCCCTGTGACCAGACCCTCACTCATGTTTACCATGGTGACAGCTGGGTAAACTCCTCAGCCAATGGAGACACCAAAGCCTGTTGGAAAGGAGAGGCTTAAAAAACGGGAAGGGTCTTTGTGGTTTAGAGGATTATGAACTGATGGTCTATGAGACCCAGACCTGAATGATTTTTAATCAATAACTCATGTTGCTTTAAGATGGATAGAAGCAGAGGTGCAGGCACCTACATGCCTCTATGTACAGTTTCCGTGTCAATTTACTCAGTCCAGGCCACTCATGAACACATGTGCCCTGAGTGCTACCATGTGCCAGGCTCAGGGAAAGAGAATGAGGAAGACCCTGTCCCTGCACTTCCAGAGCACTGAACCCGCAGAAAAACCACACGCAGACGAGGAAATGAAGTGCGAGTTGTGCTGAGGGAAGATCCCTTTGCATTGCGGTGGTGAGTAGAGACATTAGGGGAATGAGACTTGCAGTCATGGAATCCAAAGAAGTGGTGGGTGAAATAACATGAATAATGCAGGGAGACAGGTCATATCGCCTCAGTTTTTCTCTGAAGAGAACCCACAGAACCGAAGACATAGGCACATAAAGAGTGATTATACCTCAGATTTCTCACACTTGTCATGAGAAAGAGAGAAAAGTTACCACCAATAACTTTTGTCATCAGACACACAACTTCTCCAACCAATGGACCAAAAGAGGGTCCTTAGGCTTCAAATATCTCTTCTAGAGGCTCACTAAAGACTGCACTGTAGCACTAAATGAGTCCCATCAATTCAAAGTATTCTCCTCAGAGACCCACGTACTACTCAGCTATAACTCAAAAGCAGACCTTTCACCACAGATTGCTCTTCTATAGGCTCTCTCTAGAAAAAACGAGGGGTGAAATAAGTCCTACTAATGAGTTTACTCCTCAGATATCAATTTATAATAACCATGGGGCCAAAGAGGGTCGTTAAGTCTCAGATTGCTCATCTGGAGGCTCTCCCAGAACTTCCATGGGGCGTGAAATAAGTCTCATCACCTCACGATTACCTCCTCAGAGACCACGCGTCTCCTCAGCCATGGGCCCACAGGGGGTCTTTTCGCCTCAGATTGCTCCTCTGGAGG